>BMAU01020294.1:0-565000 GCA_019973935.1 Trichonephila clavipes | reverse complement strand
GGAGACATAGTTTTTCCGGACGCCATTCCTTCAAACTAAGACGAATTGACGAGATGTGAAAATCGCTTAAGTCGGGGAAGCGTTAGTTGAAGTATTACTGTATATTATAAATAGGAATATATATTTTAAGACTCATGTTAAGTGTTTTTGTGTATAGCATCAAAATTATAACATTTTAGTACGAACTATATGACTGTGAAATAATAATAAATTATATTATAAATGATTCTGAGAGGTATTCTTTAAACTATGTATCTACACAATTTTGTGATTTTTTTTCTCAAACAATATTAAGAAAAGATACTCCACTACACACCACTGGTCATTTGTTATACTATACACTTAATTATTAGTTCTTGTAACGTTCAATTTAAATCGTATATTTGACTGATTTTGAAAAGTGCATAGTATAAATTTAATAAAATCCACAGTATTTCGTTTAAAATTAAATTAAGTATCTTAATTGAAGTTCTTTGAAATTTGTAATGTATAAAGACAAGTTATCTCTGGAATTGTTCACTTGAACTAAGGTGTGATTGCAGTTTTGGAACACTTCTTGTATTTAAGTAATAATTATAAATCAATTAAAAATAAAGTAATTTATTTTTGTTTTTCTGTATACATTTTCTCTCTATTCATATGTTTAAATTGTTTCAAAAATATTTTGATTATTCTGAAATTCTCAATCGTTTTGGGAATATTTTAGACTGTTTTGTGCAGAATCAAGTATGATGTGTGTCAAGACCTGGTATTCTTTACATAGGAATGTAATTATGTATAGTATAAAATTTTTTAGTATGAATAAAGAATAAAATATTGTGTGAAATAAAATTAATGGTTTGGGCATGATGTTTGTGTTGGTTAACTTTGTATGAGAAGATATATAGAATAATAAATGTTTGACTAAAAAAGTTGTTTTAACTGAACATTTATTTACATATCCACGGTATAAAAACAGTATGTGAAAAAATAAGTGACATAATATAAATTTTCAAACACAGCACTAAAAAAGTGAGTCTATTGAATTGTAAAATGACACTTTTTCGCTTTTGTTTGTAGAATCGGATGCACTAGTTGCTAATGTATATCGCACGTATAAGTTCGTATGTTTCACCTGCTTCTGTGTCCTGTATTAAGGGGATTTTCGAATTTAGATTTATTAAAGGCTTTGAATAAACTTCTTTCTCACTTTTTTGTGATGTTTGTAAATTCAAAATGTTCTGAGACTCGGCATTGGTGATGGCTTTTGATATTTCAGTCGAAGAATTTTCTGAAGGAATTAGTCTTTTAGTTGACTGAGTCAAGGAGTTCATCATTTCACTTTTTATATGTTTATCTTTTTCAGTCGTGTGAGAAAGAGTGTTGTCATTTTTTTCTAAAAAATAATCTTTTTTTATCTTTGACACTATCTCGTCGCTTTCTGTGGTATTACTTTTATCTTTGCTTATTTCTGAAAAACTTTTGGATGAGGAATTCTTTAACTGGTCTAATGATTTGTTTGAAAGTGATTGATTGCGATTTGTATTAATATCCATGGATGCATTTAAAGTAGTTGTTTCTTCTGTAGTTCTGTTATCGTGGATGGATTCTTTTTGCTCAGTTTTATTTGTAACAATAATCCTTTCACTTGGTGAAAAGTCTTTTTGCACTTTTGAACGAAACTCTACATTTTCTATTTCAGAATGTTCTATCCCAGGAGACTGTGTAAATGAATTTTCATTTTCTATATTGGACTGTTTTTCAAAATTCGAAGAATATTCTGTTTCATTTGTCTTCTCTGTGCTCTTATTTTCTCTATAAGGGTGAATATCTGTGTTATCAAGCTGCACATTAGAGATTTCTGTAAATGTTGAGGGGGTTACATAATTAGAAGCATTTTCTAATGTTATGTATTCCGTTGAGTTGATTATTATATAAGCTTCATTCAAATCAGTTCCGTTGTTGTTATCAAATATTGATTCATCTGGAAGCAATGTTGAATTATTTGAATTTATTGGTGGTGCTTTATTAGTAGTATTTTCTTCTGTTTCACTATAGTTATCAGTTGTCATGAAAAGTATTATTTCATCAGCCTTTGTTGTAAATTCAGAGTCTTTTTGAGAAGCATTCGTGGGAGTAGTTGCTACAAACTCGATATCGTCTTGAGTATTCTCCATGGGAGAAGTTATTTCAAACATATCTTTCGTTTCATTAATACTTTGTTTTATTTCTTCATATGTTGTGCTGTTTTCAACATCAGCAGCAGAATTTAGTATCGTGGAGTTATGTTCAACTGATTCAAGTTCCTTTTTTCGAAGATAGGTCGAATTAGTGCTATTAACATTTGTCGTAGATAGAAATGTATTATGAGCACATTTTGTATGATTTATGTTGATCATTTGTGGAACGCTGGAATTATGAGGATGAGTAAAGTTCTCAAACAAATGTATTACTCTTTCTTCAAAAGGAAGTTCAGTTTTATTTCTTTTTTCAATACTTACATAAGGACTTCTATTTCCGGATGATAGTGATGTTTTTTCTGGATTCATTGTGGATGTGTAGTGTAAGCTTGATGTAGTTGTATTAGTCACTGGTAACTTATTTCTAAATATGGTCGAATTCATGTATTTTGGATACATAAACTGAAAGTTCGCAATTTTCTTAGAAGCAGATAAATTTCCTGGCAAATCATTTTGTTTTGCAATGGTTGAAATTTTAGTCACAAAATAGCTGTTAATCTTACTGTTTATCATATTACTAGTTTCTGATGTAGCATTATCTGTAACTAAATGACTCAAATTCTCTTCCAAAGAATCTAAAGTAGAAATTTTATCATTCTGCACTTTAGAATAAGTTGTAGGTATTTCATCAGTTAGATTATTCTCTGTTTCGGAATGGTATTCATTTCTAAATTTTTCTCCGTCCGTATTTGCCTCTCGGGAAACTTTGGCACCAATTATGTTAATAATAGGTTTAAAGCTTCCAGATAATCCAAAGTGAAACATGTGATTGTGAGATCCCGAAGGAGTAGCGGCTGTCGAATCACTTTCCTCTTTTTCTCTAACCTTCTCCAGTTTTGTATTTGTTGTACTCAGAATTCTTGAACTTTTGTCTTCAAAGTATGGAATGGTTATAGCTTCTGTTATAGGTACTGTCTTCTCTGTATTTTTGGAAAACAGAAAACTATTTCTTGAATGATTATCCAAGCTAGATGTTAATGGCTCTCCTTTTTTAACTACGGGTTTAACAATTTTGGTTAATTCATGTTGCTTCCATTCTTGTAAAGAAGGAGTAATCAAAGTAAATTGATTTTGGTTTTTTGATTGAGGAATCGGTACGTAAGAATGTTTTGGATTATGGTAATGGGATGGGGGAATGTAATATTGTTGCACTGGGGCGTAATAAGATTGTATTTGGTAAGGTGGAAGTTCTTCAAAAACATTAGTAAATACATGCAAGTGATGAATGTTTTCTGATTCAGAATCACTTTTTCTAGAAGTTTCGTTTTTGCTTAATGGTCGTAAATGTACCCTTAATTTTAACACTGTATCTTTTGAATCCTTTATATAACGTGTGAGGGGGAAATTTGATTCGTATTTCGTTCTATGTGTAGGTGTTGAATATGATTTATGGTAGTCTGAATCTTCTGGTCGTAATGAAGAAGATGGGGAAGTATCGTTTTCTCGTTCTACATCTAGATTTGGTGTTCGATAAGATCGAAATGAGTAGTTTTGTGGCTGCCTGTCAGCATTAGCATTGCTATTTTCAATATGTTTTCCTGTTTCCTCCTTTGTTGTGGGATTCATTATATTTATTTCTTCGATATTGTCTTCTGATTTGTAGAGCTCGTCATCAGTGGGATGAGTTTTTGCTTTTTTGTAATTGTATTCTGGATCAACAAACAATTGGGATTTTGGAGACTTTTTCAAATCATTTTTAATTTTAGAATTAGTGGAATTTATTTCTCTATTTTCTTTAATATTTTTCAGCTTTGCATCATTTTTAAGTACGAGTGCATCAGAATCTTCATGAACTGGAAGCCTTTCAGAATTCCAGAATAAGTTGAAAATTGTTCTATTCAATTCAGCTAAAAATTCTTCATATTGCTTTCGTTTGACATTGTCTTCAAACTTATTTCTAATTAGGGAAAATTGATTATTTGTTTTGGAAGAATCTAAAGTAGTCTGCATTTGAGCGAATGTTCTTCTGTTCCCATTTGATTTAAAAAATGGTTTCGTAGGTTTAATGCGTTGACCGAAGGGGGGTTCTGTACTGGGATTAAAAAACTTTGGATCCTCTGCTAATTCAACAAATTTGGGGGTTTCTATCACGGTGCTGCTCTGGGGATAAAATAGATAATCCGTTCCAGAGGTCAGAGGCCTTTCAGGTGCAGACGTAGTAAAATCATTACGGAGCAATTTATTTTGAATAGAAGCCGTCTTTGCTAAATTGTCTGTAATATTTTCTTTTCGATTGGTAGATGAAAATTGTTTTGATCTGAACTTATGACAATTCAGTGTAGTTGAATAGGACTGTACATTAGCTTCTAATTTTGTATCATTTCTATGAAATTTCAACTTTGTGCCATATTTTAGGGATACCTTTGCATTGAAATTGGAAACTGGTTGGACATTTTGAGTTTTATTTGTTTTTGAAGAAGAATGCGATGCATTTTTAAAGAAAACAATTTCAGGTTCATTTCCTGTTTCTTTTGCTGTAAGCGAAACCGTAGGGCGAGAGTTATTGGCGAAAACAATCTTAGAAACATTTCTTCTTCCACTACTTCTATTTATACGTGAAAAGTCGGTAAAATTGTTAAAGCAAGAAAAAGAAATGCATGGTTTTTTTTCTTTTAAAATTACAGATGCCTTTCGTAAAGTCGTGCGCTTTTCTTCACGTTGATGTTTTACTCGTGGGTTTCGGGAAATTCGTGCGAATTCAATTTTAATGTTTTGATCAGATAGTTTTCTATTTTTATTAATTCTTTTATTTACTGGAACCGGAGGTGCAGAATGGCCATTTTGAAAGTGAAAATTTTGCAAGAAGTCAGTTGAATTATTATTAAATGAAAGGAATCTGGATGATTTTTTTCCATTTAAAATTACAGGAGCTCTTCGGAAGTTTGTGTCTTTTTCTTCTGGTTGAAATTCCGTTTGTTGATTTGGGAAAATGTGCGAGGATTCAGAATATACTTTGCGATGACCAATGTTTTTATTAGACAATTTAGTATACTTTTTTCTTCTGTTATTTATTTTAATAAGAGGTGGTGAAGTGGTTCTTTGGTATTGAAAAGTAGTAGCAATACTACTTTCTCTTTCAAGATTAGCTTCTGTGCTGTCTAGGAAATCATATTTCAAATAACTATTACTTTTGATTGCTGGAACAAATCGTTGAAAATTCTCCCGAAATGTTTTAACATGTGGTTGGTCTTGAAATCTTTGACTGTGGTTAAAGTCCTGAAGTTTTTCATTGTTATTTCTTTGGTCAAACATGGATTTTCCCCTTTGATCTGCGAGTGTTGGATTTCTTGAATATCGATTAAATTGAAGAAATTTATTGCCAGTTGATTGATTTGGATTAATACGATAGAAATATCCATCAGAATTTTGTTTTTCTGTGTCTTGGGATCCAATAATAAAAAATTGTGACCATTTTGATTCATGCCTTGTTGGTTCGAAGTCATTGACATCGCTTTCGCATTTTATCATATGAACTAAGTACCTTAGAACGAAAAACCATATAACACTTCGTATTTTAGGCATCTCGATATCCTAAGAAAATGAAAAAAAAAAAGTATTTTTAATGTGATATGTAGGCGAATTTTTTATATAGCTGCTTAACAATATTTTATATTTATATGAAACATATGATATATAATTTAAAAATGTTTTAATTCTCTAGTTGAACATGCTTCCATTTTTCAGTTTATGACAACTTTTCTGTTTTGATAACTTTTTAAATTACATTTTCATAGAAAGAACTCCGAGTGAAACTATTATTAAATATGTCTATTTTAAAGTACTACCAAGACTTTTTTGTTATTGTTATTTTTGACAAGCTAATAAACCTCTGTTATATATATAAGCTAATTACTATTCCATTAAAATTTCCCAGATAATTTATACTTTGTTTATTAACATTGTGCTTGACCTACAAGCAAGGCTATTGGAAACACGGACATTATTCTAAACAGTACAATAAAGTCACAAAAATGACCACGTGATTTAACACTTAGATTTTCAGATTGTTTCACTGATGGTTATGAGACGCATTTTAGATTTCATTCGGATGCTGCTATTATAACTTACATTTTCTATCACATAAAAGTGACGAAAAAATATTCGAATCTTACGAAATTGCTTCTGCACGCTCCTTACGAGAGAATATGCAAATGACTAATTTTTGGTGGTCGGTGCCTGGTTAGCTTGAGTTTCATCGCATTGCAGCAAAGCACACGGATGGTGTACAAAACAGTCGAAGTTAAAGCATAACTTCCATGCTAATGTGACTCCGTCGACTTACGTGGAATGTACCAATGCCTCGCACAAGAATTCATCAAGAGTATGACCAGCATTAGTTTGAAACTCGGAAAAGGTTGAGCGCTCTGATTATTTCGTCGAGTAGGGATAAATACACTTCTAATGTGTTAATTAGTAGCTAACTGTCCATGAACTTCAAATGTTTCGCAAATCTAATACATTGTAGACGCTGAATTACTTTTTGCAATTTTCTTTCAATGATAGCCTCAATAGTAGTCGTAAAAATTATTGTTCTAACAAATCTGCTAATCTTTTTCCGAAAGAAACTAAATTTTAATTAGGAAAAATATATTACTTAATCTAAATTATATAATTATATCATATAAATGTTATAAAACATTTACTTCTTTTATGTGTGATCCCCTTTTCTTTAAATTTAAATATTTCTTATGAAATAAGTCTACATATGTTCAATTTTGTGAGATTCTCATAAATAATTTTAAAATTAATGAGTTGAAAGATATTTGATGAAAAAATAATTGCTTCAAACTTTAAGCAAAATACCGCATTTACTCGAATTTAAGCTGCCCTCCCCCAATTTTAAATCTACTGATAAGCAGGTGCGGCTTAGAATTGAAGGGAAAAGAATTGGCTGGATGGGACAATTAGTATATGTATGTATATGGGTTCATGTATGTATATTTAAAAGTTTATAATACTGGTAAAATGACTAATCATTCACTTCTTATCAGTTTTCGTTTCAAATTTATTTTACTTTTGTAAAATTGGACGTATCTCTCTCACCCGATAAACCATATTACACTGTTTCATTTTTCACAAAAAGATTTTGAGAATTTGTGGTGAAAATTAGAATCGATGACTGTGTGCTTAGATTCGAATAAATACGGTAAAATCTTTTATTTTGAAAAGCTTTTAACATGTTGATCTACAGTAAGTTATTTTTCGGTCAATTAAAAGGAAACTTGAAAACAAAAATATGGGTTATTAACTGTCTTAAAATAATGATTGTTGTAAAGTATAGATAATTTTTTTAATTAATTGCTTTCGTCCTCACTTGAATTAATTAATTTATCTACGGAAGTTTAAGAAATATTTAAGAAAGCTGCCGCTTTAGGGCGCCACGTTCGTTTTTATATTTAGATCTATCTGTTTCTTCCGAAGTAACTTATTAAAAGCAATGTTTCGATTTAGAATAAATATAAAAAGTTGTTTATCTGACATTCGTTTACATTTTTAACTAAATTATCTAAAAATATATAAATTTTTTGTTCAATAAGCTTGTAATATAAAATTTAAACAAGACTTAATTGCAATCACCTTTCATAGAAATACAAAAAAAAAAAAAAAAAAAAATGATTAACACAGAAATGTTTTTAAAAATGTAGAATTAACGCACTTTTATTTTTTTTTCAGTAAGGTAATTTGAGTTAAATTTACAAATAGTAAATTCACGGAGAAGTATTCATAAACATATATATACAAAACAAACAAAAATATAGGTATTTGTACTTTGGGATAGAGGAAAAACTTTTCCTACTTTTTTCTTGTTTCAATTTTCTTATTGAAATTAAATCTTCAATTTAAAAACAACAAAGCTAAAAATAAATGTATATAATTTAATTAACAATTGTATATAAATATATATATATAATCTATAAAAATACATACAAATGGTCATAAACCTAAGAATAACCAGTCAATACATACATGTTACCCATAAAGTGTGAAATTCGTTATTTCATAGAATAACTAAGTATTTCATGAAATAACTAGACAAGTCAGTTAAAGTATATAGTAAAAATTATTGAATTCTACGCTTTAACTAGGCACTCTATAGAATAACGATTACTTGATTGTTAAAGTATGAAACACGGCACTCAAAAGTTATTTGAACTGGTTCTAGTTGCTTTTAGTCAATTTTGAACCTCAATTCAAAGTGTCATGGTAGCAATCCTCGCTCTAATAAATAATGAAAAGTAAAATAAAGGTATTTCATAAATTTTAAATTAATATTCTCTTACATTTTTGTTTGAAAAAGTTTACACAACGTTTTTATGAAGCAGCAGTTATTCTTCTCAGCACGTCGGTTTTTTTATAGTATTTAAATACATATCTATTTTTGTAACATATTTTCCCCTCTTTCTGTTTAACTTATGTTAGCAATATGAGCAATGATATAACTTATATATCATCTGCTTTTCCTTATTATTTATTAATTAATCCTCCGCAATAAGGATATAGCGTATTTTTCGACCAATCAATTTCAATCAAATGTTATTTATGAACAATCAATTTATAAAATAACTTTGAAATTGTTTATTTTCACTTTAAAGGTTCATCACTAGTTATTTTATAGAATAAGTAGGCCATGGGTGGCCAACCTTTTTACGAAGAGTGCCACTTTCAGTTAAAAAAAATATTTATCGTGCCACTTCCAACTTTTCATACAAATGAAAAGGTGGTAAAATGTTAAGTGAGTGAGTGAATATTAACGTCGCACTGTCTAGCAACACGAGGGCTTTTGGCGATGGACCTCGCACTTTTGAACCATGGTCAAGTGAGGAGGACGACACCTGAGCTGAAAAAAGGATTTGTGAAAAGACCTGCATTTTTTATCATTTTGAAAATCATCAAACCGAGCACTGAAAGAATCCTATGGTTAAAGGATATTAAAATTTTAAATCTATCACAGCTCGGAGCACACTATTTGGTAGATAGTTCCCGCATTAATGTGAAACACATGTTAATTTCTTCCCTCCAAAATATTAAGACGAAAAAAAAAAAAACGTTTGACCACAAAAGAAGCTATATGACAAACCAGGGTAAGAAAAATACAGTCTTTTCTCTGTAATCATAAATTTAAATTATTTTAATGTCCCATAATATCGGTAAGAAAAGTTAAATCATATAGCCAATCTTCATTCTAGAATAGCAAGTACTCACTGGGCACTTCAATGTTTCCCCCCGGATATTTTAAAATACGTTCCCTCAAATTATATAATCTCGCGTGTGAAAAAAGCTTTGAAAAGCCAATTCGCGCATCAATACAGGTGCATTCTCTAAACCAGGGGTGTCCAACCCAAATGACCTTGTCGGCTACTTCGGAAAAACATTATAATCTCGCGGGCCGCACATGAAAGTATGTACATTTATATCAGATTTGGAAACAAAAAAACATTTATTGGAGTGAAAATTTAAAACAAAATGAATTACTATTATTGTTTTCATTATTTTTCATGTATATAGGCAAACATAATATAATAATGTTTATATAATAAAATAAAGAAATGATCAAATAATGTTTAAAATATTACAGTGGCCATTTTCTTGAAAATTACGGAGTTCCTTTTGAATTGAACTTTCGTTACTCATTATTGAAATTTAATTGGGCTGTCATTCTCAAACGATTAAGTATGCATTGCATTTTATCTTAACCGTTCTGAATAATTTTTTAAAACTTTAAAAAACATCTCTGACTGCCTCTTGTTTTTTGGGCACTCTAAGCAGAAAGGGAGGAGGAGAAATGAAAGCCGCACACACACAGAGAATCATGTACCATCCATAGTAAAGGATATGCATAATGCAATTCGCGGAATTTTTTAAAGAAGTAATTTATTATAGTAAAATCAATCACGTAACTGTTTGATAAAATATAAATCTATTTTAATCTAAAGGACGTTTCTATTATCAAAAAGGATTTATTTTAAAACAAGGACAGTTAACAGGCAAATACATTGTAGATTTTATATATATATCTATTCCCCCTTAAATAAATTTCAAAATGAAAAACCTTAAAAACCTGATATTTAAAAAAAATTTTAATGAGTCTACGAGCCTCAACTTACGTACTGGCGGGCCGCTTGTTGGGCACCCCTGCTCTACACGATAAATTTTTATTGTAACTCATTTAAGTGTATTTAAAAAAATTTCGATGGGTTTGTTGTCTAAGACAACCATATTTCAATAAAATTGTTAAAAAAAATTAGCATTTATTATTATCTTTTCTGTTTTTTAAATTTTTTTTAAGTCTTTGTGTCCACTGTCGCAACTTCGTTGTGCCCCACTGTGGCACACGTGCCCACGTGCCACGAGTTGGTCACCCCTGAACCAGAAAAAGTATGAAATCTTTCATCAATTATATACTTTAACTGACTTGTCTAGTTATTTCATGAAATATCTAGTTCTACACGAAATAATTGAATTATACACTTTAACGGTAACATATATATAATACACGTGTGACTAAGTACACATTTAATGAGGTTTAGGAAATCAAAAATTATCTGATAATTTTATTCATTTTACATAAAGGAAACAAATTTCAGTAAAAATTAATTTATATCTAAAATTCAGTGCACCGCAAGACATTTTTGTGTTCATATTATTGTAAAATTTTATCATTTTAATGTAGGGATAAACAAAACAGAATGTTCTTTTTCTTTCAAAAAAGAACCAAATAGCTCATTTGTTCGCCATCTCTGTTTAGGTATTATTATTCATCTGGGGTTTGTATAGTTTTAATTATATTCCTTTTGTCTAAATTTGAGATAGTTTCAAATTCAATATATAAAATTATGCATTAAAATTGATTTAATTGTAATTAATCAAAATAATTCGTTTTATATAAGCCATAATAGAGTTCTTTTATTAAAAAAAATTATTTGTGACTGATCAAATTGATGTATATATTAAAAAGTAAAAATATATGCAGCATGACTTCTCTATTTAACGAAGTCGCTAAATCCGGAAAAAAAGTTCATTATATGGAAAATTCGTTAAATAGAGACTCATCTTTTAATATACTTAAGACCATATAAAACAATTTTAGATTCATAAACACTAAGTATTGTTTAAAAAAGTCATCATTCACACTTTTTCTTGAGAAAAAAAATTAATCTCTCTTAATTTTATATACTTTACCCATCAAAAGAAATCTGCGAGAACAAGGGGGGAACATAGTGCAGAAATACACTGTATATATATTTTAAACTTAAAAAAATAATTTTATATTAAAAGTAATGAGAGGGGGAGAGAGAGAATTTTTGAATAACATTTTTTAAGTCTACAAGTAACTTTAAACACATACATTATTTTATAACCAGTAATTTTAAGCGTACACTACTACAAGCGTCCTTAAATTTAATTATTGATAAAATCTGTTAAATTTACTTGAGTTTTTGTTTTGAAAAATTATGGCAACTTCGTTGCTCTAAGTGAGTTAGGCACTTGGAAAAACCACTTCAAGGCCATTGATCATCATAAAATGTGTTAAAAAAGAGAATAATTTGAAAAATGTCCAGAAATATTTTGAAAATAGGGAGAGAAAAAAATCGAATCACGAGAGGAAAAGTTCGTTAAATAGAAAATGTACTTTACTATTCGGAGGTTATTTTACGAAGAAAATTGTAAAAAATGTTCCCGGTTCCAGGAAAAAGTTCATAAAATAGAGGATCGTTATTTGGAGGTTTGCCTGTATTTAAATATAGCATAAAGTTATTTGTGTATTTATTGCAAACCTTTGTATTTTACTACAATGGATGATTTTTTTTTTACCAAATGTCGATTTATGACATGCATGAAATGGGTTTTATACTCCATTGTCTTATTATTTTAATCGCTGTGTTTATTTAACATAATAATCGTGTACTTCTTTTGATACCCTTTGGAATCATCTTTATTTGTGCATTATTCTCTCGTTTAACGAAAATATTGGATTTTTTTTCTTATTGTTATCAATCATCTGATTATTTATTCAAAAATTTATTTATTTCTCTTTTACCTTTTGATAAGATGGAACAGAAGAAAACAATAATCATTCTCTAAAGTGTAAATTGTTTATTTTACTGAATTAAATATTCTACCAAACAACTGGGAGATTTTAAGTCTAAATAAACACAAACACTTAGCTAAGTAAAAATGAAAAAAACAAATCTTTTTTTGCCAGGGATTTGCGTTCCGAAATAAAAGTGCCAAAGCTAATCTTAATATATAGAATTTTCTTTTTTTTAAAACTTCCCACTTTATGAATAAATTTTTTTACTGTTTTTCATTGATCAGAGCTATTTTTCGATTGAATAACTTTTTTCTTCTTTCGGTGATGCATTATATAAAAGCCGAAATTGCAAATGACTTTTGAATCAAATAATCCTTACTTCATATGCAATAAAATAGAAATAGGTAGAAAACAATACGTAAAATTAAGACTAAAAAAGTCATGATTCGCTCTTTCTGTAAAATACGTAATTATTTTATACATCAATACAAAGCACGATCACACACACACACACATTCAAACAATACAAACATGACAAAAATAACATTAATTAAAATATATATTTTCATAAACAAAAGTTTTTCGAGCAATCAAAAAAATTATACTTATAAATGTATCAGTACTGCACAATGTATTTGATAATTAATTTTTGTCAATACTAGGCAAGAACAGGTTTAATAATTACTAGCGACTTTCATGGGTTTGTCATATACAAAATTTAATACTTATCTTGATAAATTGTATGGTTTATAATTAAAATCGTGTACTGTAGTTTTAGCGTCATAGTGCATTACTAATGCATTCAATGCATTGTTATTGTACGGAGGTTATAGACGCGACGAAAATGATGATTTTAAATTGGGTCGTACAATAACTGTTTTTCTTCACGTTACCTCTCATAGATATGGAATTCATATTGCAGTTGATACAAAAAGGGACACAAGTGTCTGAAAAAAATTATAACGGTCCATCTCGTGTAGTTTATATGCGTCATTTAAATACCGTTGTAGCATCAGATGTGTGTTTCACAAAGTTAAAAGGCCGTACTACTCCGTTCCTTATTTAGAGTTATCAGTTGGCATGCCAAATACCTTAATTTTTATGCTGATATAATGACATAGTTACGTGACCGTGCAGATCAAATGTCGCTATTCTCTTGAGACAATGTGTGTCGGAGAATATATATTTTTATTTCGTTCCAATTGCTTTCCGATGATTCATTAACTGCATATTTACACTACAGTAATAAGATTTCATCAAAATAAGATAATCTGTGGATGAAATCATCCCTCTCTCTCTTTCTTTTGTGCCCATCATTAATATACCAATGATAAGGCTCCGATATGTTTCAATTTGAATTTTTCTTTTTCTTTCACAAAATTCTTACTCTGATTCTTTACTAATACAAGCAACGTAGAAATACGATTTTAATATACAAAATCACTATTATATAAAGTTCTTTCAATACTACTTTACTAGAGAACATTTATAGTATCCATAATTTGCATGTAAATTGACCATTAACTTAACTCAGTGGCACAACAGCCCATAAGGGCCAAAGCTTACTATACCCATCTCAGCGTACGTGACCTTTGGCCCTGAGGTGCATGCGCAGATGTTCCGATGACGTTCCGGTCAGTCTGACGTGAAACCCCTAGTGGTAAGTCCTCAAACAAGCTTGGTACTCATTTATCGACCCACTGAAGAGATAAAAGGCTGAGTCGATCTTGGGGTTTGAACCTTGAACCTGTGGTGTGGAAGCGCGATGCACTATCACTCAGGCACGGGGCTTCAAATTGACTATTGTTTATCAAGAACTTTTTTAGCATTTTTTTTTTGAAAGCAGTAATCAGAGGCAAATAGCTGGAAAAGAGATTATTTGGAATTATTGCAAAAAATGCCATTATTTCAAATGTTTTTGTTTTGAGGCTACTCAAATTTTTTAAGTAAGTGTATTTTAAATGTTTAATTTTCTTACAGAGATATATGTGTATGTGTCTTTTTAGAATCAAATATTAGAAAAAATTATTTTAAGAGCATTAAATTTCTTTTTAATTATGTTTCTTTTTTTAATATAGGTTTTCATTTGTATGTGTAACGCACTACTATCATTTAAAAATACACTCATTTGCTTATTTGTATCTATTTCAGATGAAATTAGAAATTAGTACATTAATGAACATTTAACAAAAGAAAATGCATGTGGAAAAAAAGGTGCAAGCGCACTAATACACTCAGGAACATTGAAAATAGCGACCCAAGAAGGAAGCTAAGTACAATCGCGAAGCTTTGCAAATAAGTACAGCGTAATGTGATATGCAAATGATCCATGTTTTGTGCCAATACGCATGCTCATACACGCCGAGGTGGCGCTACAATCAGGAAGAGGGTGCTATATAAGCCAGCGCAAATTCGAAGATTCATAAACGTGACGATTACCCGTCGATTGTAGGAAGACTTTGGTAAGTGAAACATGCCAGGTAAACGTGCTAGAAGACATTTCTCACAGTTAAGTGAGTTTGAGAGAGGACTGATCATCGGGATGAAAACTGCAGGCTGGTCGACGCGCCGTGTTGCTGGCCAGGGGGATCGTTCAGAGTGTGCCGTTAGAAATTGTTGGAATCAGTGGACACGAGAAGGTACCCACGCGCGGAAAACCGGGTCTGGAGCGACGAGGAAGACCACGAGGAGAGAGGATCGAAGGATCGTGCGGCAAGCACTTGTGGACACCACAGTGACTCGTTCAACGATACGAGCAGACGTAGGCGTAGCGATTGTTCCCCAAACAATTTCCAGACACCTTGCAGAAGCAAATCTTAAATACAAGCGCCCTTTCCGTGCACTCCCTTTAACACCGGAACATCGGCAACTGCGTCTACAGTTGTACCAAGCCAGATCAATGTGGAATGTCACAGATTGGCAAAAGGCTGTGTTTAATGATGATTCCGGTTTATTTTGGGGACCGATGATAACCGTGTACGGGTGTTGAGGCACCCTGGTGAGCGATACAATGCCCCCCACACACTGTTCTACGTCACACTGCCCGCACAGCTGGTGTAATGGTCTGGGGGGGGGGCATAGACTATGATAGCCGGTCCACTTTAATTGTGATGCGTGGAACCTTAATGGACCAACGTTACGTTGATGATATTCTTCGACCCCATGTAGGACCTTTCCTAAATGTTCTCCCAGGGGCAATTTTCCAGTAAGATAATGCTCGCCCGCATACAGCAAGAGTTGCTCAAGACTTCCTACGTCATTTTCAGACTCTTCCATGGCCGGCCCGCTCTCCCGATTTGTCCCCTGCAGAGCACGTATGGAATCAGCTAAAACGGCAGATGCCATCGTGGCACTTTGTACATGATTTAGAGTTGGCTGTTCAAGATTTGTGGGCCTATCTGCCTCAGGACAACATAAGGTGTCTAATCAACTGAATGCCGGACTGTGTGGCGGCATGTATTGCAGCTGGAGGTGGTCCAACGCGCTATTGAAGTTGCCCAATATTTGTGTCGTTGCACACCCTGTATTCGTTTAATTGTCTTGTTTTTTAGATCAAGGGAATCTCTCATCTGTGTCATTATGTGTATTAAATTTCATTTCAATCCGATGCTTTCTTCTTGGGTCGCTATTTTCAATGTTCCCGAGTGTATGTAAACAAATTAGAATTTACTCTTGAATTTTGATTTCGAACATATTATTGGCTTTATACTAACTTTTCGAGGTAAACAAGTTTTTTTGACAAGTAGTCTCCATTGACTAGAAGTTTTTGTAAACTAAGAGGAGAATAAAGCATGAATAATTAAAGAAAAATTAAACATTATAGTCTATTTTAAGAAAAATGTTTTAATACCTTTAAAATAGCTCATTATTATTTCAATTATACGATTTTCTGATGGTTGCGAGCTTCCTACCTCCGACATATTAAAAATTTCGAGAGTTTCGCATTTCATCAAAAATTGTCATATTAAGTTTAAAGGATGTCCGCACATTAAGTCGAGTCAACTTTTCATGTGGCATAGTGTGAAAATTTGGTGAGTGAAATCCTCCCAGAAATCGACCTTATTTTGACAGTATGAATGTCCATTACCAGTACTCAGTAATAATGCTTTCATAAAATGATGATATGAAACAAGTAATATATATATATATATAATTAAGTCAATTCCTACTTAGGTCAACAAAGAAAATTTTTATTTTAGTTACTTTTTATTAAATATTAAATATTATTTTATTACATAAATATGTATATACATAAGACAGAATCACAATATTAAGTGCCAAGAAAGCGATTTTTCTTGCAATTTTCCTTTCTATATAGGGTGTTGGGCTATTACTTTTTGTTTGTTACTAGTTATTCATTATAATTAAATTTAATTATTCTAATAAAACAGTAGAGAAAAAAGAAATCACATTCTCAGAAATTAGGCCATTCTAGTTGGAATTCGAACCCCCGACCGTTGGATTAGAAGTCCAACGCGCTATCTATTGTGCTACTGGGACACAATGAACGATTTTCCTTTCTATATATGTTGTTGAGCTATTATTTTTTGTTACTATTTATTCATTTTTTAATTTTATTAATTAATTAATATTTGAAAAAACTGTATTAATATCAAGTGTCATCCTCTACAAGTTTAAAAAAATGTATTTGAATTTGAATAGAAAAGAAAGTATTTTATTAACGATTAGAAATTTGAACAAGATATATATATATAGAGAGAGAGAGAGAGTGAGAGAGAGAGAGTGAACTAATGGTAGGAATTAATAAAACAAAAGCATCACTACTCTCCACTGTTTATTGGGTGTATCACAATTCTTCGCAGTAATTGCTTTATTCACAAATAACAAAGTTTTATAATTAATGCTATTTGTAACTATGTAAAAATTTCGTTAGCAAAATTTCGCTCTCAACTAATTAACTTAATTATACTACATATTTATTGAAATTTTCTTAACACGACTGACCTCTATTTTTCGTTTATCATTAATACTTTTTATTCTTTTATGTCTATCAATAATTTTGTTCGTGAATGCAGCCAATATGAGGAATTTATTCTTTTTATAAACTCATAACTATAAATCAGCTTTTCTCATCTATCAGTTTCTTTTAGAGTACTATTTTATTTGTGTTTTATGTTTTATTATAAAAGTAATTAGCAAATTTTCAAGCTCGGATTTGAAAACCTCTAGTGTTAATTAATGAACTTTTTTACATGTATTAGATAAGTTCCATAATTTTTTTTGGAATGTAAGCATTTTTGAAATTCTTGTAAGTCAGCTCTATGAGTTTGTATTGAGCCAAATTTAGTAAACTTCATCTATCATTAAAAAGACTTAAAATTATGCTTGATTGCAACTGGTTGTAGAGAAAATAATCGAACGGTAACAAAAGAAAGTGTGTCTGAAATCGATTAATAAAGCTTTATAGAGAGATATAAAAAGATGTTCAGTTAAAGATTGTATTGATTTTATGTTATGAGACTTTTTTACGTTTAAAAGAGAATATATTTATGGAGACACACACACAATTCTTTTCCTTATAAATAATTTCTCTCTTTCATAATTAAGATACCATACATTGAAAATCTTGGGACGATAGTGGCAAATTATTTTTGAAGATTACGCGCGATGGTGTTAAATTTTCTAAGGAACAACAAGACTCTCATAGTACAATGGGTTGATAGAATGATTGGTTAAGGATCAACAAGACTGCATTGCAGAATGAATTGGTAGAAAGATTAATTAATAATGTTGCGCATCGAAACAAACAGGTGGGTTATGGGCGACGGACCTCGTAATTTTGGACCTTGGTCATGTGACAAAGATGATACTTAGCTGGCACCTCCCTTTCCAAATCATAGCAGAATGAGAATTTCATCCTGGTACAACAAGTTTGAAAGTATAATAAATGTTTGTACTTAAATAAAATATACAGATCATTGTGTATTTAAAAAAAGCATTTACGTAACATACTTTACTTCAGAACATGTCAATAAGTAATTTATTTTATAACTAAAAATCACTCACTACTGCGGAAATTCTATGATTAATACCGAATGCACTCATCACGAAGTAACGTAAATAGTTACAAAAAAGTATCATAGAATTATGTATTTTTAAGGAAATTTATTCAGTTAATAATAAACTATTAGGAAAATGACATATCACTTTGGGAACTAATAAATCTATTCTACTTAAAATGAAAATGTTAAATTAGTGCACAGAATAGTGCTTATTATTTATTTCATAATTATTATTATTATTATTATTTTAGTTTTCGATTACATATATTAAAGTCTGCTAAATTATATTCTCTTTAAGAAATCTTCAATTGTTTTTTTCGAAAAAAAATAAGATTTCTAAGTTACAGTCTGTTAAATTTTTGATCAATAACTTGATTTATATATATATATATAGACAACTATTTTACTCTAAATTAAGAATGAACCTACTCATAAATTTAACACGCTATCTTTAAAAGATAAAATGAGGCAGTTATGTTTTATATCATGAAATAAATAAAATTTAAATTGCAAATGAAAAAAAAAAGTTTTATGTTTTGAAACCCCCTCAAAACTTCTACAACATAAACATTAAGTATACTTGTGTAAGTACCTGAATTCTATCAGGTAATATATATGATAATCATGCCTATTTAAACAAATATAACTTACGGTAAATTATACACACATATAAAAAAACTGCTCAAAAAAATTAGGGGAGCGCATGGATTTAATGAAATAACGCAAATATTTTTTTTTCTTCTGGTATTTAATGTAAAACAAAACGTCCATAGTCTAAAGTGCAGTAGAAAACAGAAGAAGAAAACTTCATACGCAAATCAATACACATGGGATTAAAAACCAGAAAAAGGAAATCACATGGGATTAAAAACCAGAAAAAGGAAATCACATGGGATTAAAAACCAGAAAAAGGAAATCACATGGGATTAAAAACCAGAAAAAGGAAATAAGTGCAGAAATCGTGATTTCGGTAGAAGCTGATGTTTTTCGTTGTCTCAGTGGTGAAATTTAACCTTTCAGCTGTTGTTTTGAGAAGCCATGACTGGAAAATGTCAGTACAACGTGATCTACCAGAATTCATGGTTTGAAGTACTATCGAGAGACTGGAATCAGGGCAAAGATTTGTAGCGGGAGCTGTTGGAGTGGCAAGAAGTGTCATTGAAAGACTGTGAAATTGATTCCAAGAAACGAGGAATGCTCGACATCGGTCAGAGCAAAGTCGTTCTACTTTAGCAAATAATGATCAATGTACCCCCTTAATAGCTCGTCGAGACATCAGTCAATAAGACGCAGATTCAACAACAGTTTCTTTTGGTAGCTGGACGAAGTGTTTCTAGACAAGCAATCCGAAATGGGTTTTATGCTTGTAGGCCAATGTTGTGCATTCCGTTGATAGCAAGATACGTCGAAGAAAGTGGGCTGATAAAGATTGAGATTGGATGCAAAGTGATTGGAGTCGAGTGCTGTTCACGGATGAGTCCCGATTCAGTTTAGAGTGGGACACCCGATGTGTTTTGGTATGGTGAGATAAGGGCACTCAAAATGACCCAAAATTCGCTCAGGATAGATCACATTACAGACGAGGTGATTTGTTGGTATGGGCTGGAATCAGCATATGCGAACGTACTGGCCTGCATATCATTTGGAGTGGCAGTTAGACCAGTGATTCCCAAAGTGGTCTATATAGACCCCCAGGGGTCTATGACAACCTCCAAGGGGTCCACGTCAGCGAAAAATAATTTGGGGGTCTATGAGGTGTAAATGTGGGCCTATGATGGTGGCTCTCATGAAACCAAATCATGATTTTAATTTTAAAAGAAAATTTAGTCAAGTAGAAACCAGATTTTTTATCTATTTAATAGATTTATTTTCTAATTTTAATAAGGTTAATTTGTAATTACAAAGTGACAGCATAAATTTTATTAAGACAAGGACCATGTCCGCAATTTTGGCTTTAAAAAGACATACCTGTCATTTATAACGAATTATGGAATATCGACGAGAAAATTACTCTTCCTACTGAGAAGGAATTTCAGCGTGATTGCCAATTTCCAAAACAAAAAAGAAAGGGAGGAAATAAGTTCTGGACACCACTAACCGAGGAGATTTAGGGTTAAACCTGACATTATTGATCCCAATGTTGAAAACATGTTATTGAAGCACCAGATTTGTTCCTCCCTTTAAAAGCATTTGTTTGTTGCTCGTTTACTTTATGTATTAATTAAATTTTAATTTAATTAACATGTTTTTCTTAAGTTTTAAACACCATACTTCACTTCAGTTAGAAATTTAAATCGTTAAAAGTTAGTAGATCTATACTAGCTGTCAAAAAGACATTTACATAGTTAAATTTTCAAAAATTCAATATTAGGTAGCAGGGGTCTTCCCCAAATCGAAAAAATTGAGATATGAGACAAAAACGTTTGCGGAAACTCTGAGTTACACGATCCAAAGGTATGTAGACACCATGTCGTACCGTGCATTGCAGCCATTCGTGATTCCTTTCTTTTAATGCAGGATAATGCCTGAGCTCATACAGCTCGTCCCATGGAGTGCTCTCTTGAAGCAGAAACAATACACCGTATGGAGTGGTTAACGTGCTCTCCTGATCTTAATCAAGTTGAGCATGTTTGGGATATCCTTGGACGACGCTTTAATGCAAGACCAAGGCCTCCTGTTACTACACAAAACTTGGGGATAGCACTTCGTCAAGATCAGAACAGTATTCTTATAAGTCTCATTGAAAACCTCATTGCAATCTTGCAAAACAGATGTGCGGCAGTCTTAGTAGTTCGGGGGGACCACACGCTGTATTAGACATCCAATATCATTTTCAAACAATCAGTTTTTGGTTATTTATATGTGATCGAATTGTTGCCCTGAAGCATCATTTCATGTTCTCTACACTATTCCAAAGGATTAATATTCCCATAAAATTGTTTTTTGCTTCTTTTTTTCTGTATTTCACTTGTTACACCTGTATTTTCTATTTTATGCCCTTGCAGGGCTAACGCGGAATGGTTGCTTCATTTTTTGTTTGCTCCCCTATTTTTTTTAGCACAGTGTATATTATAACAGAATTGAAGTAAAACAATTAGGACAAAAATTCGTTCGTTAATATTTTCAATAAGTAAATTCATATATCAATACTTTGATTTAGTTGAATGATATATATTTTTCTTGAAAGAAATTTTTTTCTGGTTTTTACTAAATATATAAATACAAATTCATAACAGAAGTAGATTGCTGGAAAGAATTTGAATCGTATGGTATTTTTTAAATAGCACGCTTTCTATTTATGCGAAAAGTGCTGTACAACTTTAAAACAGTAATAATGATATAATTTTTAAAGCATTCAGTTATATATTTGTACAGTAAAAATTATTTTAAAATCTTTATAAAAAAAGGCTTTTAAAAAAATGTGCTCTAAAGTCAAATGTTTTAAAACTACATTAAAATGTGTAATGAATACTGTTATTTTCAACAGTTTATGAAAACTAAGTATTTTATGTTGATTTATTGAGGTGTTGCTTTTCGAAGCAATATCTCAATAGCCCTCGCGCTTCTTTCGAGTGCGAGGTTTATAAACACTCATTCGAAGCAAGATGAATAATATTGGTGACGGATCTACCTTAGAAGGTAATTTTGAGCCATAATGAAGTCATGAGAATGGTAACTGAGATGACACTCTCCTGAAGCTTCTCCACCACGCCAATTAAATTGATTTGAATATATTTTTTAAAACTATTGCACTCTGTGAATCTGCGCGTGATCTATTGGTGACGAACTTCACAATTTAGAGCTATTGCAAAGTGACAAGGGTGACACCTGAGCAGGCACTCCACTCTCCAAACCTTACTTAAAAAGGGGCACTTTAAGTCTTCACAGAAAAAACGGGCATCGTTATTATTTATGTATTATTTCGAATATGTATATATTAAAGAAATGAACTGTATTTCATTTCCGGCCTTAACATGTACCTAGTTTCAATTTTAAAGAAATTTTTTTCGATGAAAATACAAAAAATATTTCAGAATTTACATAAAAAGAAAGTATTTTAAGGAGTTGTCTTACATTTTAAATTGCATTATTGTATCATTACTTTTTATTCTGTTAGCTTATATCTGCATTCAAAATTTATTTTTGTCACTAGTATATACATTTAAGCATGTAGCAGGTACCAGAGGAAGTTAATTTTTATTTAAATATGTAATTCTAATTACCTAGAGAAAGAGAAATTTTAATTATAATAAGTTAAACTTTAATATATATATATTTTGTTAATTTTTGCTCTGTTGCATTGATACATAAAATCTATTCACATCATTTAAAAATATGTTTAACTACATTTTCCTTTAACAATATGCACAATTAGTAGGTATATCTTTAGTAGCACTAGAACTTAATCGCATAATTTGTCGGAAACAACGCCGACTACGAGTTCGTAATCCTGACCATTATGCTACCATGGCCGATACTAAGAAGTATTTATATAGAAATTGATTCCTTTAATTCTAAAATCCCTGGTACCCATTATGAAGATAACGATAAAGAAATATTTCTTTTACCATATATTTCTATAAACCAGTATACAT
Organism: Trichonephila clavipes; assembly: GCA_019973935.1. Classification (NCBI taxonomy): domain Eukaryota; kingdom Metazoa; phylum Arthropoda; class Arachnida; order Araneae; family Nephilidae; genus Trichonephila; species Trichonephila clavipes. The sequence continues at coordinate 542,130 of BMAU01020294.1, read as the reverse complement.
CATTTTTATCGCATTTTTTAAAAGGAAAATATAGTGTACTATAACGAAAGAGGCTTTCAAATATGTTTTATTTTTCTCACGCTAGAGTTGAAAGTATCCTTGATTTTTTTTAGGCATAACATGAAAAAAAAGCACGCATTTGTTTTCGGATTTATTTTACATTAATAATTTCCGTACAAATGCATGAGCAATAAAGCTTTTGAAAATGACATATTTGGGTCAGAATAAACATCTGAAAGGAAAATTTTTTAAAAAAATTTTTGGGCTAAGACAATAGTTCAAAAGGATCCGGTGGACCATGTTGGACGATTACGCAATGATATTTGACGCCTGTAAGAGTCCCTTTAGAGAAGATAATGCAAAATAATGTAATCTAATAGTATGTATCCTTTTTCAGATTTGAATGGTAAAGTGATGCAATGTTTTGGGCTCGTTAACAATATGGGTGAGGCTCAAAATATATTTATGTGTTTTGCAGTTGATTTATTCTTGACCTTTTGAAACTTCTGCATTGTTTTATAAAAATTCTTTTGTGTTGATTTTCTTTTGAAGTTTCGCGGAATCAAAAAACACAGTGCTCTTTGTTAGTGGTTCATCAACGTGAAAAATACACTTAACACCTTTTCACGTGGAAAAAGCTACACGAAAAAGGGGAGAGAGGAGGCGGGATAACGATTTGTATAGTGAGAAAAGGGATGTTCTCCCCACGTTATCCAAAACGTTTGTAAACATCGCGATTGCTTAGTGGGCATAGTTGAAAACTCACGTCCAATGTTTTTCTGTCGAATAGAGGGATCGAATCCTGGTGCCACTAAAGACTATCAAAGTAGAGGGGCTGACACCCATTGAATTTGTCGAGGCTCTAATTTAGGGGTGGTCAAACTTTTTAGAAAGAGTACCGCATTAAGATAAAAAATAATTAAGCGTGCCACATCCAACTTTTCGAACAAAAGAAAAGGTGAAAAAAATGTTACTTATAGGGATATATATATATATATATATATATATATATATATTATGTAACTTTTACGCAAAAATAGCTCATTTTTAATGCGTCTAAGTATTGGAAATTTTACAACTGCATACTAAATGAAACCAGCACCTGTGGTCGAGTGGTAGCGTATTGCGCTTCCACAGGTCCGGGTTCTATTCTCGGGCAGGGCAAAGTCAACTCAACCTTTCATCCCTACTGTAGCGGGTCGAAAAATGAGTACCAAGCTTGCCTGAGACTTAAACACTGGGGGTCTCGCTTTAGACTGACCCTTGATCGGGACATCTGCTCATGCACCTCAGTGCCCAGTAGTGACGTATAGTGGGATGGGCACAGTAGGCCCTGGCCCTCATGGGCTGTTGTGCTACTGAGTTTGAGTTTATAATAAATGAGACCAAAACACAAACTTAGAGTTTTATTGTTAAATTTGAATGGTATTTTTTGATTTTGTGCGTGTTACGTTCATAATAGAAAAAATTTGTTCACAAACATATGTTGATTTAAATCTACAATAATATCTGACTGATAAATCGTGTAAATTTGAAAAATTGCTTATTAGTACAAATTTCCAAAATTCAATAGAATTCCTTATATTTGTTTTTCAGTGTGGTATGGAGCTGTATACAGTAGTTTCAGTTTTGATTTCAGGTGGGTAACAATTAACACTTTGCAAAGAGCTTGAAAAAGGATTTGTGAAAAGATCTGCATTTTTTTATCGTCTTGAAAATCATCAAACCTAGCATTGAAAGAATCCTGAAAAAAGGGACATTAAATTTTTAAATCTATCACAGCTCGAAGCACTATTAACTTTGGTAGATAGTTCCTTCATTAATGTAAAATATGTTAATTTTTTTTCTCCAAAACCAAGACAAGTAAAGCAATAGTTTGTCCACAAAAGAAGGTATGTGACCAACTAGGGTAGAAAAAATACTATATTTTCTCTGTAATCTTACATTATTTTAATGCCCCATAATATTGATAAGAAAATCTAAATCACATGGCCTGTCTTCATTCTAGAATAACAAGTACACACTGGGCAGTCCAGTTTTTTTTCTAGATATTTAAAATACTTTCCCTCACTAATTCTAAAATTTCGTGAGTGAAAAAGGCTTTGGAAAGCCAACTCGCACAATAATGCAGGTCCATTCTCTACACAATAAACTTCTATTGCAATTTTTTTAACTTTATTTAAAATAAATTTTGAGGGTTTTTTTTTTGTCTAAGATAACCACATTTCAATAAAATGGTAAAAAAAAATATTAATTTTATTATCCTTTTACATTAATTTTTTTTATTAAGTCTTCGCGTGCCACTATTATAACTCCGCCGTAGTAACTACTCGGACGTGGTATTTGCTACGGGTTGGCCACCCCTGCTCTAAGTCTTCACGTTAGCCTAGTGTAGAAATTTGAAGAATCTCAGACGTTACCTTTGTCACTTGACCATGGTTAAACATTACGAGGTCCGTACTGAAGACTTCATTTGCTTCGAAATATGACGCTAATACATAATCAATCAACTAAGTCTTCGCGTGCCACTATTACAACTCCGCCGTAGTAACTACTCGGACGTGGTATTTGCTACGGGTTGGCCACCCCTGCTCTAAGTCTTCACGTTAGCCTAGTGTAGAAATTTGAAGAATCTCAGACGTTACCTTTGTCACTTGACCATGGTTAAACATTACGAGGTCCTTCATTTGCTTCGAAATATGACGCTAATACATAATCAATCAACTAGTTTTAAAACGTGCAAAATGAAATAATGAACATTGCTTAATTTGAAAATCGTGTGAAAGAAATGATGAGAAAATTAACTGTGTGTATAAATTTTTATATACATGTTTTAACATTTAATATTAATACTAAATCCATACATGCTTCAGTTCGTAACTGAAATAGAATTAGGATTGCCTCAAAAAGGGATTAAAATTTTGAATTAAAAGTTCTAAGAATAATATTAATCAGTTATTCGTTTTTACTTGTTGGTTATAAGCGGATTTTAATAAAAAGCGGTAAGATGAATCAAAAACGAAGTTCTCACTAGAAAGAGCTACCACATTCACTATATTTGAATTCATTGAGGAATTCCTTTTGGTAATGTTCTGAGAAAATAAACTTTTCTTCGAAACTTTTTCAGATCTTGACTTTTCTGTCAGGAAATCTTTTGTGTCTTTTTAAAAACCCTAATATACATCTAAATCATGGATGGCCAACCTTTTTGGAAAGAGTGCCACTATCTGATAAAAAGATTTATGCGTGTCACTTCCAATTTTTTTCAAAAATACAGAGTTGAGAAAAAATGTTATTTATAGGCTTATTATGGGATTTTTACACATTTCGCATTTCTTTTATGCAAGCCTCAGTAGAGATTTATAAAAATAATATAATATTTAAGACCCAAAGGTGTTATAGGTTTTATTATTAAAAAACTTTTAACAGGTTTTTAAGTAAATTCAATTTGAGTATCGGGTAGGTATCAATAAACATCTCGCAGAGAAACTGAAGAAAGATTTGTGAAAATATCAGCATTTTTTTCTATATCATCTAGAAAAATTATCAAACCTAGCCCTAAAGGAATCCAGTAAAATCGATATTAAATTTTAAAATCTAGCATAGTTTGGAGCATTTTCTACTTTGGCAGATAGTTCCTGCACTAAAATGAAATACGTTAATCTTTTTTCTCCAAAATCGAGATGCGAATGTTTGTTCACAAACTACATATGACACCAACTAGGGTAGGAAAATACAATCTAGACCTTGTAATATTAAATTAAAATTATTTTAATGTTCCACAATATCAGTAAAAAAAGCTGAATCTCATAGACAATTTTCATTCTTGAGTAGCAAGCACTCACTGGGCATTTGATTGTTTTCTTCCAGATATTTTAAAAGACGCTTCCTCAGATTCCAAAAATCGAGTATACTTACTTTAGAAAGTCAGTACACACAACAATGAAGAAATATTCTCAACATGATAATTTTCCATTGTAATTCAACTAAGTATTCTTAAAATAATTTTGAGGATATTTTTTTTGTTTGAGACAACCGCATTTCAATAAAATTGTAAAAAAATGCTTATTATTATTATTTTAATTTTTTAATAAGTCTTCGTGCTCCACGGGTTGGTCACCCCTAATCTAAATGAAGTTGAATACACTTCTCAAGTTTATATTAAATATTCATAAGAAAGTCTTAAAATATTCATAAGATTTGTAAATAGCTAAAATTATCAACGTCCAATAGGAAATACTATATCATTGTAACTATATTTTTCTAATTTAATTTTTCCATTTTCAGTCTTCTACTATTGAACGTATTTTTAAAGCATTCATTGATTTTATTTTTTTAAGGTTATTTTAATATATTGAGATCAGTATACTTTTATACGGCTTTTTATACCTTCTATTTTGCTGATTTCCTTCTGATAAAATAAAATGTGAAGAGTAATTTTCAGCTTTTCCATGTTTTGGCATAAATGTATTTTTTTACTTTTACTTTCTCCAAAATACTTCAAACTGTTTTGTAAAGCATCTCTCAGGGCATTGTAAAATTTTACACATAGCCGCTGATGCAAAAAGGAATGAATAATCAGACAAGATCCAGAGAAATTCCTCCAAATTCAAGCATTTGAATGTTTAAAAATTTTAGAGTTTAAACATTATACTTATTTTTTGAGAAAAAAAAAAGGATTTTCTAATTTCCTTCACATAGAATAATTTATGGAAGTTTTCTTAATTTATGAATATATTTTAATTACAGAAATAAAGCGAAAAGTATTTATGGGAAAACCTTTGTGTCTTTATATTTCCCCTAGAATCATTTATTAATATTTACATTACTATTAATAATGTACACATAATGTATCTACTTTTGTAATGCATCCACTATTCTTTTGAGCTTTTTAACCTATTTTCTCTCTTTAAAAGGTTAAATTATTTCGATGCAATTAACACTTGAAGAAGTTGATATTGGAAATTTTTTTCCATTAAAATATAAATTTAAACAGATATGTTATGAAACATGCATAAAAATGTAAGAAATCCAATGTTCATTATAGGTAAATAGCTTTTGTCACTGGTTAGAAATGTGAAACTTATCAGTTTCAGAATAAACATTGCCGCTTCTGTCTTTTAAAACCCCATATATTTTTACAAAATGCTAACAAATCCCTTTCAGAGATTACAGATATTTTAATAATTATCACTATATATTTTGAATATAAATGCTAGTGAATACGCAAAATGAAAAAAATTTTCTATTTATCTTTCTTCTTTTGATTCCTTTGTATTTTGAAATGAAAACTTTCGAAAGAGAGATTTTTAATTTAAACAATAATACTAATAACAAATTAAATAAAACTAAAATAAATTTAATGAAAATTTTTTTGTTGCCTTTCAGGTAGTCGTATATATGTGGGGAAGATAGTAATAATAATATATCAATTTCCCAAAATGAAATAATTCTAAGCGCGTGCATTTTGTCTTGCCTATAAATTTTTCTTATTTCAGTGTTTCCAACATCTTTTTCAGATGTAGAATCTTTCATTCAACAAAATCATTATTAAATTTATTGTTCATATTATAAATTTATTACATCTGAAAATTAAAAACATTTAGTAATTTATGGTTAAAGGTCAAAGATCAAACTGTGAATAGTGCGAATGGTGGAATCTGGAGATCGTTAAAGTTGTGCGCAATGGCTCACAAATAGAATTTCTGTGGCAAGAATTTACTTAAATAAAATGATTTAATATAAATAAACGAATAATTTCTAAAGCAATTCTCATTTTTTGTACAATTGTTAATCTACAGTGAAGTAGATTATACCGCGATTTTTAAATTTCATAAATTCTTAATTAAATTCTCTTGAAAGGGGATATATACGATAAGAGAAGTGGAACAAAAAAATTTTCATAAAAAGTGAAAAGAGATACTAATTAGCAATATTCATTGAACAAAACACTACTTTTTTTCTCAATTTTTTTATGTTATAAGATTATAAATATCACGACACAGGTTTAGTTATTTATATTAATTTAAGAAAACTGGTAAAATTTACGTGACGCCTCCTTTTCTAATATGGCATAGTACATTTGTTTAAATAATAGCGGACAAAAACAAAATATAAGCAATTATAATTTTTCTTAGTGAGAAACTAAGTACCAATGAAATAAGTTATCAAAAGGAAGATAGAATTCTTTAAAATACGCACAAATACTGCAAAGATGTTAAGTAAGAGGTTTCTTTCAAATAACAGGTTTCAGCGTATTTATTCCAATCTGGTATATTAGGTTTCAGTACCCCCAAATTTTGAAATATGTTTCTATTATTTAAAGATATCATTTTAGAATAAATGCGACTATACTATATGACTCTCAGAATATATATCCCACGAGCCTATTACATTTGTTACATATCCCACGAGCCTATTACATTTGTTACATATCCCATGAGCCTATTACATATGTTACATATCCCATGAGCCTATTATATTTGTTACATATCCCATGAGCCTATTACATTTGTTACATATCCCATGAGCCTATTGCATTTGCTACATATCCCACGAACCTATTACATTTGTTACATATCTCATGAGCCTATTACATTTGTTACATATCCCATGAGCCTATTGCATTTGCTACATATCCCACGAACCTATTACATTTGTTACATATCCCATGAGCCTATTACATATGTTACATATCCCACGAGCCTATTACATTTGTTACATATCCCATGAGCCTATTACATATGTTACATATCCCATGAGCCTATTAGATTTGTTACATATCCCATGAGCCTATTACATTTGTTACATATCCCATGAGCCTATTGCATTTGCTACATATCCCACGAACCTATTACATTTGTTACATATCCCATGAGCCTATTACATTTGTTACATATCCCATGAGCCTATTGCATTTGCTACATATCCCACGAACCTATTACATTTGTTACATATCTCATGAGCCTATTACAATTGTTACATATTCCATTACCCTATTATGGCACAGGTAGCCGAGTGGTCATGGTCACGAGCTCATGGCTGACGTTGTTGAGTCGCGGGGTCGAAACCTAGAGCCACTAAAGGCCAACCGTGTAGAGGGGCTGTTACGAGTTAAATCTGTCGAAGCTCTAAGTCCTCCCTAGGCGAGAGTTGGAAGTTTAGAGAAAGGGTTACTAGTTCACATGTTGTCCTTATCACTTCATCACCTGACCGTGGTTTAAAGCTACGAAGTCTGTCTCCAATGACCTTCTAGTTGCTGTATAGTGTAGTTATTCACAATAGATCGATTTCATCCTTTTATGCCCTACTGATTGATTACATTGCATCATTTCTTCAAAATGAATGATTCCAAACAAGTAGGTCAGTATATATTTACCATTCACAATTCCTCACGTCAAAATTGATGAGCATGAGAGGAAATAGGGAAAACAATGTCAAAGAAATATGAAGCGGATGTGCGAGAGAGGAAGTAGGAAAACAATGTTAAAGAAATGTAAAGCCTGAATTAATTTAAGGCATCAGACTAAGTTTGCAGGCCAACTTTTCAAAAAATTGATTTTCAGAATAATTTTATTGTTTTAAAGAACATAAATAGGCTTAAAAAGTCATTATTATTAAATAAGTAACATGTATCACCCTTTGTTTTTGAAAAAAAAATTATTTTTATGAAATTTTAGCAAACATTTTCAAAGTTAAGTAAAACACCATAAACAAAAACAAATTGTACATAATTCAATTTTAATTTCATTCATATGCTTCTTGATCCATCTGAAGTGTCAAAAACAGCAGGATAAAAAATATTTTAAGAAATAAATATTTTTAAAGGAGCATTTTTAAATTTGATGTTAGTGAGATTTTTCGTCAAAATTACTGTATGTTTCAAGCTAAAAATAGCTGTAAAATGCGATTAAATATAACTGTCTTATAACCTGTGGTTTGCTACACTCTAAAAGGCTCATAATATTTATGTTATAAATTTCATTGAATTTTATTGGGTTATTTTGAAGATATCCCCTTTTTCGTGCACAAATTATCGTAAAAATTTCATTCTTCAAAATACGCATTAAAAATATTCTTATAAGTTAAAAAAAATAAATGCTATAAAAACAACTTAAAAAACTTGCTAGTTTTATATATTAGTCCTTCTTATACAATAATTGTATTTCTTTTTTCCTGAGGACCCAAGCAACATCAAACATGAAACACCTAAAAATCACTTTTTCAACCTAGTCGAATACCTTAAGCAAATATAGTTATTGGTTTTATCAAAGGGAAAAATTCACTGCATTTATGCATTATCTCTTGAACTATAATTTAGATTATAAGTAAAAAATTGTTGATTCCTAAGCAAAACGACTAATCATAATCAGGTCCCAAGATGTTAAGGTTCTAAAGTATCACCAAAATTATTTGTACGATACGCTAAACAATAAGGAATATTAACTAAAGCTCATTAAAGTATTTTCAAAAAATGCACTAAATATTAACATCATCGTAAATGAATAGTAAGGAGACATATTACAATTCATTTGACAAAAATCGGTCAAAAATCAACTCTAACTTTTTTAGCCTAAATTATTCTGTATATACTTTTCTCTCTCAATAACCTTACAAAATTTGAAAGCTCTAAACTTAATGAACGCAGAATTATGATAGTTTTTACGTTCGTTTTTATTCATATTCCTATGGCAAATCAAAACTTTAAACTGACTTATCTCAGAAAGATAAAATGATTTGTTGTCTTCATTTAAAATGCTAAGACCTTTTTTCTATTGTGCCTAATGCTTTTAATTGTTTTCCTATTGCTAATAGTACATGTAACAAAAGTTGCTAAGAATTTTCAAAGCAATACTTATTTTTTTAAAAATAATTGAGCTCAGAATTTATACATCTTTTAAGAAATTTTCAATAAGCATTCATAAAAAGAAGTATTGTACGAATATCATTCATGTTATCGCAAAACCCGTACCAACTTTTGTCATGCATAGTTTGACTTGTAAATCAAATTTCGTGCGTATACGTAAATTTTTGCAGGAGGAGTAGCATTTTAAAATCACTCCACAAATTTTAAGTTTTTTCCTTAAAAAATTAAATATCTAGCTTTTTATGAAATTTTGAGCACAAAATCTGTTTTACACTCATAGGAGGCAACCAAAAAATTTTTGCGTAAATCGTACCATGTCCTCTTAATAAGATTGCACTAATCATTAATTTACTTCTCCATTGTGATAGATATCTGTGTACATGCCTCTGAATTTTTTAAAGGAAAATCGAGAGAATCAATGTCATTAAAATAAAAGCATCCCTACGAAATTATATCTTTCTTAATTGATGTTTTGAAGAAATAGCTTTTATGTATCCTAGTAAAAATTCTACTTGTCAGGGCTAGGAGAGTTTGTCAGAATTCAGAAAATGAAAAAAAGTATTAAAATACAGTTCCATCGCGCATTTCATCATTAAAATGATAGTAATTATTAAGAGGACGCAGTACGATTCAATTAATAAAAATCGGTCAAAAAATCAATTTAAATTTTTTTAGCCTGAATAATTTTTTATATAGATTTCTATATCTCACAAAATTTGAAAGCTCTAAGTTTAAAAAACGTAGAATTGTGATAACTTCTAAGTTCGTTTTTATTCACATTCGAATGGCAAATCAAAACTTTAAACTGACTTATCTAAAAAAGATTAAATAAATAGTTTGACTTCATTTAAAATGTTAAAACTTTTTTTCTATTGTGTCTAATACTTGGAAAATTTTTCACTTGTTGCTAATAGTACTTGGAATAAAAGTTGGTACGCATTTTTTAATCAAAGTAATACTTATTTTTTAAAAAGTAGTTGAATTTAGAATTTACACATTTTTTGAGGAATTTTCAATAAGCATTCATAAAAAGAACTATTGCATGAATACTAATCATGTTATCACAAAACCCATACCAACTTCTGTTATACATATTTTGTTGGACTCGTAAATCAAATTTCATATATGTATGTCAATTTTTGTAGGGGAGGTATAGCATTTTAAAATCACTTCACTACTTTTAAGTTTTTCCCTTAACAATTTATAAATATAAATGGTTAGTTTCTTATGAAATTTTGAGCACAAAATCTGTTTTACATTTTACATACACATAGGAGGCAACCAAAGAAATAATGAAAATCATTAAATTAAAATTTTTTGTGTAAATCATACCATGTAACCTTAAAAAAGTTCCATATCGTATATTTTATCTAAAACAACCTGAATATTTCGTCGTTTCAAGCAGTTGGTATGGAAACAAATATTTAGTAACGGTCAAATTCTGTTACTCAGGATGAAGAAAATTGTACTACGAATCTACAGGATGAAAACAAAGATGAATTCAGTAGAACTTACCTCTTTGTGACCTGGTGGTTAGGCAAGTTTGTCGAAGCAAAGCACATTGAAGAATGAAGAATATCTCTGTCTGTAGGGACCTATATAGGTGGCCTTCGGGTTGTTCCCCTCCCCATAATTCACACGTCATTCCCTAGTCTTACAATCAGTTCACGCGCTCTTCTTGTGACCTCATCTTTGGGGATGGAACTTTTCTTTGCTCTTGATTATCTTTTTTATGTTTTGATTCTATCAAATGGGATAAGCAGTTTACTTTTTAAAAAGGGCATTAAAATAAAGTCATGCAACTTATTGTGAGCTGTAATTTCAGGTGAGTTTCCTCTTATTTATTCTATTGAAGGAGTATAACTCCAGTAATAAACTGTATTCCGTTTTCAAGAGAAAAAGACAAATTAATTAAATAAAGGAACTTTTCATTAAAAAAATTATTTTGCATCTAATTTGGGCAGCTTAATGATTAATTTCAAAATAAATGTTATTTCCTTTATATAATGGTCAATTTTGATTTGAGTTTGATACATATTTTTAAAAAAAATATTTTTTAAAGGGGAATAAAAATGTATTTATCTCTACCAAAAACGAGGGCTTCATACATTAATCAATATAATTACTCAGTGAATTCATTCTAGTCAATATTTCCTGCTGCAGTTAGCAAAGTTAAACCTCTAAAAATTATTTACAAATTTATAATTTTAAATTGTTATATGGTTAGGACTAAATACTCGGAATAGAAGGAATAAAGAACGATTTTAAGATGCACTACTACTTTGAGGGGGTTTCTTAAGTATTATTAAATCCCTTTATCAACCGACGGTGCTTATAAGTACCACTCAGTTTAAAATTACATAGAATAACCATTTTTATGAGTACTCTGACGGTATACGTTGCAGGATTATTCTTTTAAATCCACTCTTCCAAGATATATGGCAGCACGGATTCTTTGATGAGTATTTTAGCGGGGAAGGCGATGAGTCTTATAACAGAAATTGCGTTTTCAGCTGACGGTGTTTTCAGCGGATTGCGAAGATATGCATTTTTGTTCCGAAAAATAGTTAATGTCAAAAGGTGTCCAATTTTTCTTTTTTTTCGTATGTCAATGGAAATCTTAGAAAATGATTTGACTATTTATTTTAAGTGAACAGTGTGTATAATTAATTTTACAGTTGAATATCTTTAGTTAATTATATCTAACTAATTAAATTTCCCAAAGTTAAATATTTTGTTTATGTATATCCTTTAATTTTCAATGTAAGGATTCAAAAAAAAATATTGCATGAAAAAAACTGCAGCAAATAGTAATGCGGTAGATAAAGGGTTAAAAGTTCCTTTAAGTGTTGCACAAAGGATTAACTATACATATTTAAAAAAAGATTTATGAATTAAACTTTTAAATTATGGTAAAATTTTAATAGATTATAAGACTCACAAACCTACAACTTAGAACAGTTCCTAAATTTTTAATAAAGTACTTCGTTTTATTTAAAATTTTATGTAAATTCATGAAAAAGAACTAGGTATTCGAAGTCAAAAATAAACTCAAAAATTCTACTTGATCTAATTAAAATAATAGTGTTCAAAATATTTCTTAATATAATTTCATTTTAAATTTCTCGAATTATTTTTTTTCTTGTATTTAATAAAAGATGTTTTGAACAGAAAATATTGCCTTATAAATTAGCATAATATAAATTATAGATAAAAACGGAGGATGCAATAACTAATTCTTAAAAATATTATGTATTTATTTTCATAGTTGATTTCATTCATTTGAAAGTATTATACATTTTTCATTCAGAAAGAAGATAATCCACTACATTATCCAAGGCTCTCTTTTTTCAATTCATTGTATTCTCTTAAATATTTTTTTCAGAATAGCCTTAAAGGTATTTTGTAATCACGTAATAATGTGTTATGAAGTTCAAAAAACTCTATGTTTTTCTATTTTAACTAACTCCTTTAAATTAAAGTTTATTTGTCACTTCTAAAATATCTTTATCTGGATTTTTTTTGTTTTGAAAACATTGGAAATAATTTGTATTTCATTTATTATCATTACGAAATAACATAATGCGATGTAAATTTAAAAAATAATCGTATTTAAGAATTTTTTTAAAAATATTTCATTTATTTCTTACTTCTCAAATCAGTTCCATTCATTGCAAGCAGTTTAAATAATATCTTAAATTCTTTCTAGAATCATATTTTTTTCTTGCTTTACTTAAATTCAACTAAACGAGATGTTTTGAAGTTGTATTGATAATATTTTAGTTCAAGATATATTTATATAGCAATCTTAGCAATCTCCCTAGCGAGATTGTTTTAAAAGTAGGCACTTAAATTTTTTTTTTTTCTTAAATTTAAAACCAGACACGTTCTTTTCTAAATGGCTTGTACAGTCAAATTATACGTTTTTTCTGCTTTAACATGCAGAAATAACATGATTATATGACGAAGAAAAGCATTTTGTGTTCTTAAAAATTTACATACTCTCTCGTTCTAAATAAATTAACGAAAGATAAGTATCTGGGGAATTTAGATTTTCTCTTCAATTTCGCGCAATATTTTTTTATGATAATTTCAGAAAAAGGCATTTTTAATGTGATCCAGCGAAACAATATAATAGAACTTCAGGGAAATATTGCATTCTAGAAAACGCAATCAAACATTTTTTTTGCGTTTTGTTATATTTAAAAACCTATATCTTTCAAATTTTACTTATTTTATTTGTAATACTAAACAATTTTTAATATTTTTCATTAATTATGAGTGAGTGAATCTCTTTTTATGAAATAATTATAACGTCTGATATTTCCGTAAACAGCAAATGATTTTTTAACACATTTCTTCTTCTTGTAAAACTGATGTATAATTCTTTGATTAATAATTAAACTCGACTTTTTTCGTCTAAATTAAATCTTTATTAAATTTTATAAAATTGTATTGTGATATATTTATATATATATATATATATATATAGAAAATATAGAACATTCAAAATCCATCAAATAAAATAAGGAACAGAGTAACTACTCAATGAGTAATTTGATTGTAAAGATTATTAAGAGAGTTATATACTTTTGAAGTAGTTATTTATTTGCTGTTAATCTCTATTTTACATCGTGTTTATCTAGTAGAATTAACCTCTGACGGAAGTCATATTAGTTTATAAAGATATAAATTTTTCACCAGAAAGGTTTAAAGGGTTTTGATCAGTTTCTATATCTCTTTAACGTGAGAGTCACATAAAAAGTGAAAAGGAAATATGTTGTTAGATATAACCACATCAAAAACGTTGGAAATTGACTTATGGTGTGAATGTATTCTGAGAAAAAGACAAAATAAATTTATTTTCTTCCATTGTTTTACGAGCAGCTTCTAGCATGAAACGTAATAAAAGTGGACAAATAAAGACGTTTACGTTGCCATCTATTTCAAAATTAAATGCAGATTTTATGTGCATTACATTACTAAAAAGAAATCTTATTCTCTGCTTTCTTCGATAAATTCGTAGGTGTGTTTTAAATTATGACTGTAGGGCCCCTTTTGTTATTTTAAGTCGCCTGAATCACGAGCGGGTTAGTTACAGCATCAACAGAACACAAAATATTTACTTAGGAAAGGGGTTTGTATGATCAGAAATCGATGACTTTGATTAAAATATTGATTAGATGTGTTGTGAAAAAAATTGCTTTAACATAATTTGGAAGGTCAATTAGAGATTTTGCGTTTTGTGATACTGTAATATGATATAAATGTAGAGAACAATCAACAATGAAAATTAAGTCATTTGCCTTCATTTAATTTTAATCTTATATGAATGATATCGTACTAAAAACAACGCAATCAAATTCGGGGGTGAATACAGTAATACCACGAACTTACGTGAGAGGTGGGATTGAGTGATTATCGTGTAAGTCAGAATATGATTTTGCATATAAATACGTATAAATTATTTTTATTTAGGGTTGGAGACGAAAGAAAATAATAATTTAGAAAAACAAATGCTTAGTAAAATCTTAGATAACAATTACAAAATCGCAAACCGTAGTTATTTTGAGATGTAGAAGGTTTCATAAAATAAAACCTAACGAAGTAGTCTGCCAGCTCAAAAACTTTTTTCTCTCGCAAAATTTCCTTTTTGCATGCTAATAATTTGTTTATTCATTATTTTGTTAAAAAATTACACTGATTACGTACGCGTAGGAGTCTATATTTTCTAAAATTTGTGTGTGTGTAACCCAGTGTTTCTCAAACTGTGGGGCGCGCCCCTTTGGGGGCGTGATAACCCTACAAGGGGGGTGTGAGTATATCGAAAAGTCAAAAACAATAGAATAGAAAAATATCAATTTACTAAAAGGAAGCAAAACACAAAATGCATTTCGACATAATAAAAAGTAAAATACACACTTACATTGATATAATACACTTATAAATGTATTAGTACTGTGCAATGTATTTCATAATTAATTTAACGGTAGTAAGTTAAGAACCAGTTTTTTAATAATCACCAGTTACCCTATGGGCATGTCATAAAATTATATAGAATATTTAATATTTGTCTTAATAATTTATAATTAAAGTCGATACGTAGCTTTACGTCAAATTATATTATTGAATTCGATTATATTGTTATTGTTTTGAGGGAGGTGCGATGAAAATTGTGATTGAAAATTGGGTCGCAAGAATCGAAAGTTTGAGAAGTACTGGTGTAACCCTTTTTCAATTAAACTGAAGCCTTCTGTCAAATTCCCGACCGTCATTCGATCTTCTGCTTGAACTGGGTCTAAAGACTCAAGTTCTTCGATGTGCTTCTTGCTCATGCATTATTATGAGCTCAACAATTGTCAGTTCCTGATTGTGGGAATCCAGTAGTTCTTGAACGTCATCACTATCCATTTCTAAATTTATTTGCCTAGCAAGATGACAACTTCTTCGATCATCTTACCAATTTCACCAACTTTACAAATTTTTTTCTTAAATAAAAGACGAATCGACAACATTTAAAAATCGCGTAAGTCGAGGTATCGCTGCATTTTTACTATTTATTAATGTTTAACCCTTACAGGACCATAAAGTTGCTAAGAGTAAATATTAGTGCTATCCATTTTTGTCTTAGGGCATAACATATAAATAAAAATCTTTAGAGAAATACATAACAATGTGCAGTTTTTTTTTTGTATCAATGTGTAGTTTTATCAAACATTTGTTTCCATTCGTTCAAAGATACTGTATTATAGTGCAAAATTATTCTTGCTGAGTAATACAAAACATGAGAAAAAACACTGTAATATATTATTACACAATACAATAAACTAAATTAATTAATATGAATAAGAATACATCCCATAAATGCTTTATTCTTGGCACCATATTGATTTGACACAGTTCTTTTTTCCCCAAAACGTTCTCGTTTACGAATTGCATTTGACATAGTTTTATTTTGGCATTCTTTATAAAAATGCAGATGAGGTCATAATTAAATACAACAACCACACAATTTTAATGAGGAGGAAAATGCTTCCCTTAGTTGGGAAAAGTTTAAGATAAATTCTAACATCTTGTAATCTATGTATACACAGTATCGTAAAACAATCCATAGTTTTCATATAGACTTTCAATCCAATATTTTAATTTTCTTAAAATTTGTCTTTGGTTTGAAAAAGAAGGAAATCTCTAACTAATAAATGTTTGTAAAAATTAATGGTAGCTAAATCTCTTGATGTTTTAAACTGTTATAAGTTTTCGTCATTGTACGGATGCTTTTTTGCTCTATTGTGAATATTGCATAAAAAATCATTTTAAAATATAATAAATATTTTTCTTTCTTATTGAATTCATGCTCCTCCAAAATCAAAGTATTGTAAAATGTAAACATCAAAAAGTTGTCAAAAACTTTGTTTCTCTTTTCCTTGGTATTTACATATATTTATTACGAAATTAACTTTGACAATTTCTTTTATACCTTCTATAATGCAACTTTAGCTGAACTAAATGTAATGAGTCACAGAAATGAGTAACGTCATAGAAAAATCAAAAATCCATAACTCATCTTAAAAATGTAATTGATTATTTTATAATAAATTACACTTTTAAGAGGAGCTGTGGGTAAACTTTTCTGACTACATCAAGACTGTGATTGACGATTTGAATAAGGAAATGTTTAGGGATGTGGTTTGTTATAGAGGGAATAAATCATCATTCTTGAATATCTACAATTTTTGTGCAGATTCATCAAGCTATTTTCATTTACATGAAGAAAAAAATCAGAATTTCAGTTTTCTTGTGACTCTAGCAATCTCTAGCAATAAAAATTTCTGAATATTAATTTCTCGATTAATTATTTCTATTTTCATAATCAAGTTTTGAATAGAATTTAGCTAGAGCAATGCAGTTATTATAAAATACAGCATTGATTTTTAAAAAGAGTCATTGTTAGAAAATGTATGTACTAGCAAAGCAATATTTTTAGAAAAAGTATTTTCAAGAAGCTTTTAAATTGTAAAATATCAAAACATTAAAAACGAATGTGTATAAAATTAATCCCATTGAGTTCAAAATTGCTTAATTTTACAATCATTTCAAGAAACATGAATATAGCTCGTGATTGTTTCATACTCCAGTTTGAATACCATTGAGTAAATATGGGTAAAAATGCTATTTGATTAATATTTTTACTCAAGGAATTATAGGAATATAATATAAAGATCATACCAAAAATAAAACAACATTTTTACTGTAGTAGGCTTAGATATTGGTGTCAGTTGGATACCGTCTATGTAAATCATGTTATAAAATAAATAATAATACAAATACAAATTCTTAAAATAGATGTACATATACCAATTTTAGATCTTTGAGAAAAAATTGATGAAGTATCCTTCTACAGTTCGTTTAAATGTAAAACTGTGCCCCAATGATTTCCCCTACACTTTAGTGTGTTTATTGAATACTACGAATATCAAAATATTCCGTTAGTTGGATGATAAGAAATGAAATTACTCAGATATTTTAACTTTCCAGTCATAGAAGCAGAAAAAATGTATACTACGATAATTTTGAGTTTTAAAAATTGAACAACTCCATTAAACTATTTGATTGTACTGATCGTATTGTCAAATTGTTACTTTCTGCAAATGAGTCTTGGGAACTTTTTGAAAAATTGAAGAGTTTCATTTTTGTTAATTTACTTCCCCTATATTTGTGCAAAATTGGCTATCATGCAGAAACGCGGATTTTTATGCACATTTAAACTAAAAAAAAAAGAATTGAATGCACATTGATGAAAGGGTAGCTTGGGTTTTAATTTCATATATAGTCAGACCCCGATTTAACGAACCACTATTTAACGAATCTTTTCTTTCCCCAATTGAAATTAAGGCAAAAACCCTATTTGACGAATAATAAACCCCTAATTAATAATTTATTTTAACAGCTGAAATTTGTTTTTATTAGTTTAAATTAGAAAAAATTGTATTTTTTTTCAAACGACATCCTTTTTGTCCGGAACAGAAAAAGGATTCTTTTTATTAGTAACAAATTTTGATTGTCTAGGGTGCAGAGCGTTAATAGACTTAACAGGTGCACATGAATCTTGAGTATAACCTATTATGTGAGTTTTGAATAGGACAAGAAACTCCTTTCTTACCTCATCACATTCCACATCCCTCGGGAATATTTTAAGATTCAAACGATTATGTTACATTTAATGGCGGACTGCCTATCTGTGCAACTGAAGTTCAGGAAAGTGTTGATTTGTCGGAGCCAATGAATAGCTATTCTGATGCAGAAATTGATAATGAAACTCTTATAAAAACTGCTGCATTTTCTGATATTTTACATTGCTTGGAAACTGTGAAAACATATCCTATGTAGCAGGATGTAAATAATATAATGATGTAAAGGATGTAAATTTCTTCTTTGCATGAAGTCGAAAAAAGAGCTCTTTCGAGTCAGGAATCGGAAAGATTTTCAAACATCTATCAGTCAGCATTTTAAAATTTCCAATTAACTGGCACCTAATAATTCCCTAATAGTACATTTAGCTATTAAATAAAAAGTGTAAAATTTCTTACTATGGATAGCTTTTATGTAGTTGTGCTTATTGTAGAATTTCCAAAAGGTAAAGGCAAAAAATTTGTGTTTTGTTTGGTCTCCGATGTAACAAATAACCTCGATTTAACGGACAAAATAATTGGCCCCGATGAATTCATTAAATATATATATATATATATATATATATATATATATATATATATATATATATATATATATATATATCTTTAAAAATTAATATTATACTAGAAAATATTACTCAAGATAATTTAGATATAAATCTTGTTTTATAACATAAAAATATTATATTAAAAGCAAATGTTGTGTGAAGCTGTAGTATTATAAAGCATGTATAAGGAAACCTTCTCATTTATACCTTGTATATCACCAAGAGACAGTGAAAAATTAATATCACAACCAATTCTCTTCAAACGTCGTGGAATTTAGAGATTTAAGTTAAATATATTCATTGAAGTCATTATCGATTTACTTTCTCCGACGTTCCTATTGTTCCTATTGAAATGAGAATCGAGATTAATGAGAAGAATTTTCGATCTCACTCGAAATTTCATTACAAAAGAATTCACAAAGAATTCTTTGGAGGAATCTTAGGTGGAACGAAGTTAAGATTTGCATGGTAAAGAGATTAGTAATGAATTAATAATTGAAGTTGAGAACACAGAAAATGCACGTATTACTTTATTAACAAAACAAATTGTTATATAGATCAAGAATATTCAATTTCCCCCCTTAGAACAACGTATTGTAATTACATTCAGTAATTTAAAATAAGTTTCGACTGTAAAAATTAGTTCTGTTTCCTCTATCTGGAAATTCAAGTTTGTTGCACACAGAGCTTTAGGAAATGAACCACACTTTGATAGTATATGGATATTTACATACAATACGGTTGAATATATATATATATATATATATATATATATATATTTGTTTTTGAAACTGTTCATAAATCTCATCCTACAAGGTTTTGAAGTTTATAGAATAATAGATTGAATTATATGAAACGAAGAAGATGGCTTGAAAAAGCTTGATCCCTGAGAAAGTTTTAATTACCATTACACTTAAAATAAAATCCAGACATAAGTTTTAGAACATGGTTTGTTGTTATACTATTAGTTGAATACAGTTTTAAGTTAATATTCTAGTGTAACATAAATATGAGTTGATACTTTTGAAAAATCTTTTGGCAACACATTCCTAACCTTTTGCATAAATGTTTTTCACGTTTCCTTCGAAGTTTACTATAGATTGTCTCCTTTGTTCCTCATTACGAGTAAAATAACGAGAGGAGTTAACAGACTTAAAAAATCACGCACATTTAGTTGATCCGTGAAAATTCTGAGTAAACTAAGATTTAATAATGTTCAATATATACACACGCATTGAGGTTCTGTATTTAAGGCTGTTTTCGGTTAATGTTAAAGAATAGGACCCGAATTTGTGGAACATTTTTTCAGATATAAAAGAAATGAAAATTAATATTATATTCTGTGGCCTCACACTATCCTTTAAAGAGCAGTATTTTTTATCATACTTCCCATTTTTTACCGAGTTGATTCATTTCTTCTGGTATAAAATGTGTTTCACATTTTTTATCCTATACCGTAATGTTAAATGGGCTTTGCCTTCACGTATTAAAACAAAAAAGAAAGCATGCACGGAATATTTTGAAATTTTTAAAAAACACTATATTTTGTTAACAGAGGTACGAGTTATAATATGGCAAACTTCCATGGAAATTGGGTCATTTTTCTGTCTGAAAATGTGCTTCGCATTTAGTTAGAGCTCTCGTACTTTTACCGAAGACAGTCTTAACTTCACAAGTCCCTTTCAAATTTAAAATAAAAAATAGGCAGTACTTCACTTTAAATTTAGCGAGTTTTCAATATCTTCGTATTGAAGTTTATAAAATGCAGTGCCTGCGTACACACACATATTTCGTAAAGCATAAATAAATCCATTGCCAAAAGCCCCTTTTGTAGTTTTTATGAGACATCAAAAATTATCCAAATCCAGTTAAACTTTCTAATTCGAAAGAGATTGAGGTCAGAGTTAGTTAAAAAGTAACATTTTTACCGTTATAAACGTTAAAAGGCTCATTGAAAAGCAATTATATTTTTCGATAAGGGTTAAAATTACGAGAGCAAATATCTCCCCCTCCTTTCTGCGGGTATTATGAATATATTTTTATGTGGTTTATTGAATTAGTTAATCCAATAAACCTCACAAAATATGAAGGAAAATAAGGAAACAAAATAATCTTATCAGTCTCGACCAAAGAATATTCTTTTTTTCTGTAATCTCTTTAGAGGGGGAGTTTTTCAATGTTTCTGAAGGTAATGAATAGGCAAACTTTTCTAGTCATTTATTTTCTGTCACGTATAAATAATGAAACATGGATATTGAAGCAGAAAAGAAAATTGAATAGGCCTAAAAAATTCGTAAAATATGTAAACCTAGTAATAGAATTCACCAAAGGACTTTTTTGTATAAAAGGAAGGAAAGG
This sequence comes from Trichonephila clavipes, assembly GCA_019973935.1. Taxonomy (NCBI): domain Eukaryota; kingdom Metazoa; phylum Arthropoda; class Arachnida; order Araneae; family Nephilidae; genus Trichonephila; species Trichonephila clavipes. The sequence goes on along the minus strand of BMAU01020294.1, from coordinate 521,170 downwards.
ATTAGAACTTTTTTAAAAAATAAAAATGGTTGAAATGTCACGAACACGATTTTCCGTAAGTTGATTTCAAATTGTATAAGAGGATAGAATTTTTTTTATTCATAAATCGTGGAATGCATTTACTTTTCAAAAATTTCTTCCGTTCAATCCCTCTGACAGTTCTATATCTCCTAAGTTTTCTTCTATCTAAGCTTTTTTCTTTTTCTTTATCCCTCAGTGGATTTGTTGATCGAAATCTTTGATCTCATATTTTCAAATTATGACTGAAATCTTTACAATTTTCAACCATTCGATGCGAATAAAAGTTGTGAAGAGAAAATGGCTACACATAACTGGGCTTAGAAATAAATATTAAATTCCTTTTAACTATTTACTTCGCGTCTTTTATGAGAGCAGAAAGTTTTGAAATACTTTCTAATAAATTTTAATACCCTTACGCTGATCTCTTGAGATTAATTAAAAATTATTTTTCTTGTGTATATGGAAATGTTCACAGAATTTTAAGTGATAAATTAATACATTACTTAGGTTATTTTTTAAGTACTTTTCTTAAATGTGAGCGTTTCACTTGGAAAGTGGAAGGTTTAATTTTGAAATGAATCTATACATATAAAGGAGAAAAATGACTCACTCACTCATCACGATATCGCCGGCACTATTAGAACTACAGACTTGAAATTTGGTAGGTGTGTTCTCTCTTTTCACGGAGTAAAGGGTTTTGGGAAAATCGACACTTCAAGAGATTGCGACGGGTTAAGTACCATTTTTGAAAAGTGTTCCCCCGTTTTTGAACTATTACACAAATTTGGTAGACATGTTCATTCCATAGAGTAGAGTTCCACTACAAAAGAGGTTTTTCAAAAATAGACCCCCAAGGGGAGTTGCAAGAGGATATTATAGATAAAAGAGAATTCCGTTTTTGAACTATTAGACCTTCACATTTGAAATTTAGTTTTTTTTCATAGAGTACAGATCCAACAAGAAAGGGTTTTGCGAAAATTGACACCCAATGGGGGGGGGGGAGGTGCAGGGATCCAGTGCCGTTATAAATAAATATTCCGGTTTTGAACTATCAGACCTACAGACTTCAAATTTAGCCGTCATGTTCTTGTCATAGAGTAGAAATCCGCTACAAAAGAAATTTTGCGAAAATCTACCCCCTCCCCAAGGGTGTTTTACGAAAGCGTATTATATATATAAAAAAATTTCCCTTTTATAAACTACTTTGAAATCAGGAAAACATATTACTTTTGCTGAGAAGAGATAAGTTAAGATGGGGTTTTCAAAACCGACCTGCAAGGGTGTTACGTGTGAGTTACAGATAAAAAAAGTCCTTTTTTTTCCACAATAAGACCTACAGACTTAAAATTTGGCAAATGCGATCTTTTGTTGAGCAGAGATATGCTAAGAGCCTTTTTTGTGTGTGTTTGTGTGTGTAATTTGTAATTCATTTAAAATTACCATAGTAAAAATGTGTCAAGAACGGGTATACCAGCGAGTAAATTTATAAAGAATTCCTATCCTGCTTTATAAAGTTTCTTTTCGATAGTTTTGGCTCGAGGAGCACGTTAGTAGGTAGAAAAAGCCGATTCTGCTGTAAAGGCGGTGCAGGCGGTTGTAGGCGGTTGCAGGCGGTTGCAGGCGGTTGCAGGCGGTTGTAGGCGGTCGTAGGCGGTCGTAGGCGGTTGCAGGCGGTTGCAGGCGGTTGCAGGCGGTTGTAGGCGGTTGCAGGCGGTTGTAGGCGGTTGCAGGCGGTTGTAGGCGGTTGACGGCAGTGCAGAGTTGAGTTGTTTCGTTCCTACTGACGAGTTGAGTTGTTTTCTCCTGTTGAGTTGAGTTGTTTCGTTCCTACTGACGAGTTGAGTTGTTTCGTTCCTGCTGCCGAGTTGAGTTGTTCGTTCCTGCTGCTGAGTTGAGTTGTTTTCTCCCTGTTGAGTTGTTTCGTTCATGTTACCGAGTTGAGTTGTTTTCTCCAGTTGAGTTGAGTTGTTTCGTTCCTACTGACGAGTTGAGTTGTTTTTCTCCTGCATTGGCTTTGGTTTTCGAGCTGAGGGGCGAGTTGAATTGTTTTTTTCTACAGCTAAGTTGAGTTGTTTTTAAAAAATGTGCACAAAAAATGGAAGTATGGAAATGTTAAACGTGCTCATGGCGCCACCTATTGATTAAAATGTACACTAATTATAGATTTTAAAATGATGGAAGTAAATAACGCTCAAATTAAAAAAAAAAAATCCAGATTCAAACTCACGGCCTCAGATCAAAATGTCTCCACAGGACAATAGTTTTCAGTTACGCTAACCATTATCCTATGAAGGCATACAGACCTGAAGAAAACTTATGTTTATAATCTCATGAATTTAATTTTGCAGGCGAAGCAGACGGCGACATGTTTTAAAATCATGTTCTTGATTAAAATGAAATAAAAAATATTTAATTTATATTATTATTTTAATAATGTGTAAATTTTAATTCAGTATAATGATTACATACACACACAGTAAAGATACAAAGTAAATTGATTATTCAGAAAAATGTGCCGTAGTATACTCGTCATCAGCGTGAACCGGTTACGATTTAACTTGTTTTAGCTTGTCTGATCTTGATTCTACAAGACGGCGACTGAATTCTACGTCAGAAATTATCTCAATGCTTAGAGCGGATGAATACATTGCTTTCAACCACTCAGCGAACGCCGCTCAAGTGTAATTCGGTTGATATGCGTTAGACACTTATCACATTTTAGTTCACAATTCATTTCGTTTGTTAGTATTGCGGTGGGCTGTATTCAACAAGAAAAAATATGGTGATGTCTGAAACACATAGTGAAAAACGAAAGTTTGGAAAAGCCGGGGAATCTTCTGTAAATAAGAAAGCCAGAAGAGAAGTTTCAAAAGTAAGTAACAACATTAAATAAATTTAATATGTAATTTTTATAATGTTTTTTACACATTTCTGATCTTTATTAATTTTGTTATATTATTTTCAGAAGTATGGAAAATTTACCGAGGATTGCATACCAGATGGAGTATTTCCAATTGGAGATGATGTTTTTGTCTTTGCAAGCACCTATTATGATTCCGCATCAGTACACATAAGACGTTTCAAGAAATATGGCAAAACATACTACCCAACTCCCGAGGGAATAACATTAGAACCACGGTGGATCGAATATATCATGCGTAAAAAGAAAGTGCCGGAATCACTGGAGGAATTACCAAGTGGACTTTTCCCTCCTGAACGACACATTCAAATAACTAGTGAGAACTTCATTGATTTTACTTTCAAGCGCATTAAATACAGTCCGGATAAAGAGCCCACTTTTAAAGAAATAACCATATCCCGAGAGCAGTGGGCTGAAATGATTAAAAAATATGGTGCTATTGAAAATGCTGCTATAGACAATATGTTTCAGTGTATGGACTTTTTAACTGCATATAAAACCTTCTGCGAAGGCCCCATAGAAAATACATTACCTTCTTCTTTGGATGTTAGTCTGGGTCAACAATACTTGACGCAAATTTTGAAAAAATCTATTTGTAGCCTCCTGAACGAAAAAGGATTGAAACAGCCTCAGACTTTCGCTGAGGAGTTATGGGGGAATCGCGAAGAAACATTTAATTCATATGTTTCATCACTTGAAGCTAATGAGATAGCTGATTGTTTTTATCATAATCTTTTTGAAAATGAACACTTTTTATTGTTAAAACCTGTACATTATGTAACTCAAGAATTTTTAAAAAATCTTCGCTTGGATATTATTTTAAGAGAAGTAAGAGACATGTTATGTCCACCTGATTGTTTTGAATACTATGAGGATTTTGTTTAAAGATTTTTATAAGATTCACACAATATTTTGTTTTTATAAATTTGAATAAAATTCTTTTTTTTTTTTATATGCTGAATTTGAGTTATTATTTTTATTGTTTGTTAGTTTAATTTATGTTGAAATCGTTTCACATCTTAAAAATAAATAAGAGTATTTTTAAAAGAAATTATCAAAGTATGTACAAGTGATATTTTAAATGTATTTCATATGAAAGTGAGAAAATTTATGCTCATGTTTTTATACATAAATTTTTTGCCTTTCCCAAAAAGTATATAATAATATAACTATTCATTGTAATAGTCATTCAATCAAGTTCTTTTCATCGGTAACAATGCATCAAGATTTAGCAGCGTTTTACGAAAATCCTGAAGTTCCAAATAGCTTCGGGGGTGTGGAAGCATTACATCGCTCTGTAAAAGGGAAATATAGTAAAAAGATGTGAAACATTGGTTATCGCAGAAAGATGCTTACACTCTTCATAAACCTGTTCGACATAAGTTTCAGCGGAATCGAGTGTTTGTAAGTGATATTGATCGTCAGTTTCAAGCGGATTTAGTCGATATGCAATCTTTAGCAGAATTTAATAAAGGGTATAAGTATTTGTTAACTTGCATTGATTTATTTTCAAAATTTGCTTGGGCAGTTCCTCTGAAAGATAAATTTGGAAAAAGTGTAAAGTCTGGGCTAGAAATTATTTTTAAAGAAAGGAAGCCTAAAGTGTTGCAAACAGATGCCGGTAAGGAGTTTTTAAATAAAATAGTTCAAAATTATTTAAAAAATCTGAATGTAAATTTTTTTTTTTTTTTTTTACAAATAATGAAACAAAAGCTAGCATTGTTGAAAGGTTTAATCGGACATTAAAAACAAAAATGTGGAAATATTTCACTGAATTTAACACTAAAAATTACATCGACGTCATTGATAAATTAATACACAGTTATAATCACTCGTATCACCGTTCAATTAAAATGGAACCTGTTTCTGTAAGTAGACATAACCGAAAGCAGGTATTAAAAAATTTATACGGTGGTCTAAGAAATGAGAAACCTAAAGCCCCTAGATTTAAAATTGGTGATATTGTACGCATTAATAAACAAAAACTTCACTTTGAAAAAGGATACGAACAAAACTGGAGAAGAGAACTTTTCATAGTTTTTGAAATCGTGCAAAGAATTCCGATTGTTTATAGATTAAAAAGATTTACAAGGTGAAGAGATTAAAGGTACTTATTACGAAGCAGAATTACAAAAAGTTGTCGACTCTGGTTTCTACCCTGTAGAGAATGTTATCAAACAAAGAAAAAGAGGAGGAATCACTGAATATTTTGTTAAATTTTTAGGCTATCCTGAAAAATTTAATGATTGGGTGACTGATATTCAAAAAGTATAAATAGTTAAACTTTTTTATTGCCAACTCATTTTCAAAATGTCTTTCTACGTAACATTACCTTCTGATAGTTCTATGCATTTCTTTCCAGAAAACAAAATATCTCATTTCAAAACTCAATTACCCTCTCCTGTTTGTTTAAAGGGTGAATGGGAAGTGGGATTGTCTGAAATAATCTACCCTCATTCTTGGCTTAACGTAAATGAAACTAACAATTATTTTCTATACAAAGCTGGTGACGGCAATATCTCTTCAACTGTTAAGCGAACAATTGATGTGGGTTGTTATGAAACAATGTTAGATATTATATCAGCCGTACAACTTGTTTTACCCAAAAATCCTAATCGGTTCACAATAATTTACAATAAAGCAACAAAACGGGTGAAAATTAATGCAGTTCAAGGTAGCAGCCTTCACTTAGAGAATTTAGGCGAATTGTTAGGATTCAAACGCAATGCAATTATAATAGGTAACATGAAAAGCGAATTCGTTGCTGATGCATGGTCTAATTTTTCAGTTTTTTACGTTTACTCCGATCTAATTTCACCCCAAATTGTGGGGATACACAGGCTCCTTTATTGCGAATCGTTCGCACTAAAGGTAAAGACGGGGAAACGATTAGTCAATACTATGATAGACCTCAATACTTACCTTTGGTGAGACACTCGTTTCAAACTATTCAATCTGAACTGAGACTCAATTCTGGTGATTTTGTTCCCTTTGAAAGAGGTAAAGTGATCATAGTGCTTCATTTTCGAATGAGGCAAATACTATAAATAAAGCAATGCATTTCTCATACCCTCATTTGGAGATAAAAGACCAAGATGAGTGTACCATACGTTTGCTGTACTAAAAATTTGAAGACCATTATGCAGGTCAAATAGGTTCGGGTCTGACTCATTACAAGGGCATTAATTTTCAAAAGGGTTATGGAATCGGAGGAATATTTCGTCGATTGTTTAGAGCAGCTTTACCTTTTTAGTAAAAGGAGGTAAAACTATTGGAAAAGAAGTATTAATGACAGGGAGTCGTGTTGCCTCTGATGTATTGTCAGGAGAAAATTTTAAAGAAGCTGTAAAAACAAGAAGCAAAGAAAGTGGAAAAAAAAAAATTAGCTCAGAAAGCTATTGATAGAGTTCAGTCTATGGTAGGAAAAGGACAGTATAAAAGAAAGCGTAAGAAACAGAAAAAATTCATTTCATCCAAAGCACGTAAAGTGAGTGTACGTGACATTTTCGACTCGTAAAAATGGCATTTATTCTTAAAGATTCTCCTGAATGTGTTAAATCTGAATTGGAACTTTTCAACTTACCAGGAACTCAAACAGTTATTCAAGATGGGCAGTGGAAACAATTTCATCCTCTTTCTAACGTTTTCGATAATGCACCTGTAGAATTTCACATTTCCGGAAGTGCAGAAGATTACATAGATCTCAGTCAAACACAATTATACGTAAAAGCGAAAATAGTAAAAGTGGACAATACGCCTATTACTAAAGATGATACTATAGGACCTGTGAATTTATTTCTACATTCACTATTTTCTCAAGTAGATGTATCCTTAAATGATCGCGTGGTTTCCAATTCCAGTAATACATATCCCTATCGATCTTATATTGAAACTCTCTTAAACCATGGATATGACAGCAAAACTTCCCAGTTAACGGCTGAACTATTTTACAAGGATTCTGATGATGGTCTCAAGAAAAGAACCGAATTTTTAAAGAAAGTGCAACTGTAGACATGATTGGTTGCATACATTCGGATTTATTTCATCAAGATCGTCTTTTACTCAATTTAGTGGATTTGAAAATAAAATTAATACGAAGCAAGCCCGAATTTTGTTTACAAGGATCTGAGGGATTTAAAGTTGTTTTGGATCATGTTTCTTTATTCATACGAAAAGTTCGTGTGAATCCTGGAGTTATTCTTGGTCATGCGAAAGCACTGGAAAAAACAAGCGCAAAATATCCCATTAACCGAGTTCTGTGCAAAGTGTATTCGATTCCTAAAGGAAGCATGTCTTTTATTCAAGATAATATATTTTCAGGCCAAATGCCAAAAAAACTTTTTGTAGGATGTGTAGATAATGAAGCTTTTCACGGAGCATTTTCAAAATCTCCTTATGAGTTTAAACATTTTAATTTAAATTTTATTGGAGTGTATGTGGATGGACAACCAGTGCCTCACAATCCATTAGAACTCGATTTTTCTAAAGATCAATACATACGGGCCTATCAAACTCTATTTGTTGGGACAGATCGAATGGGTCAAGACAGAGGTATATTTATTTCTAGAAAAGAATATAAAGATTCAAATACATTGTTTGGATTTAACCTCTCACCGGATTTATGTTCTTCAGGAGAACATTTAAGTCTGATAAAACATAGCAATTTGCGATTAGAATTAAAATTCAGCAAATCTTTAGAACAAACCGTATGTGTTATCGTTTTTGCCGAGTTTGAAAATTTAATCGAAATAAACAAATCGAGAAATATCTTGTATGATTTCGGAAATTAAAGAATGGATGGAATGCAAATGTATACAGTTTTATCTCAAGAGAAGACAACGTCCCCCTATTTTCAAGGTGTTTATTCTAGAGATACGCTCCCTCCTCTGGAAGAAAACATGTGTGCTATTGTGAATTCTGATGACTCATCACAACCTGGAACACACTGGTTAGCATTATTTGTAAATGATAAAAGAGAATTAGAATTTTATGACTCGTTTGGACAACCTCCTGTATTCTATAACATTAGTACTACTACCTATTTAGATGTATTATGGAATTCTAAAGTGTTTCAATCACCAACATCTAATGTTTGTGGGCAATACTGTATTTACTTTTTATTCAAACGCAGCCAAGGCTATTCTATGCATTATATTTTGAATCAATTGTATATAAATGATTTTCAAATGTATCAATTTGTAAAGAAACGATATGGTGTAAGATTTGTATTTAGAAAATAAAAAAAATGGAATGAAACTAAATATGTGTGTGTCTTTTATTTTCTTTAATTTTTTTTCTATTTTCTATTTATTTTCTTATGATAATTTTTTTCTTCTAAAAAAAAAATTAATATTTTTCTATGTTAAATTTCTTTTTCTCTCAAAAAAAAAAAAAAAATTTTTTTTTCTATGATAAATTTTTCACCCAAAAAGATTAATATAATTTTATTTAATTATATATTTGAAACTTTTAAATTTTATCAAATAAGTATATTTTCTTCAGCAAAAGAAAACTGTTCAAATCATAAAGAGACAACTGAGACATTTTTTTTTTTTTAAATCAAATGAGTATCATTTATTTCAAAGTTTCAACCATGCATTTCTGCGAGCATACATTATTGGTTTCTTAATAATTTTGTTATTCTGATACAATTTTTTATTTACATCTAGATTTTTCGGTAAATTTACATCATTCAAAGCTCTTAAAAATACATATCTTCCTTCAGGTGCTGATTTTCGATTCCGTAGAAAATCATTCACGAGAAATGCAATATTGCTTCCTGGAATAACAGTGTTTTTGTAAATAATTTCACCATCAGAATTCCAACTGAAAGATTCTTGAAGCTTTAAAAACTGGAAAATATTTTTTGCTTTTTCTTTATACCTAGCTGGAACAATTCTAAAAATTTCATCCTCAAACACTTCTTTTTCCGTCTTTACTACTGACTCTTTTAGATTTTCTTTTAATGATTCCGTTTCTTGATTTTCTGATAGAGATGCTTCATTTGGAACTGGTTCAGACTCTCTTCGATTTTCGTTAGAAAAGTGCGTATATTTTTGTAAAACTTGTAAATAGAGAATTGTTTTTTCTTCTTCCGTTAAATCCTTATTATGGAGAATGTTTTTCATGCGTTGATCAAGTTCCGATAAGTGTTCCGTTACTTGAACTCTTTCTTCGGGTACCAGTACAAATTTTTTGCTAAATTCCATTTTGAATTAAAGAACTGATGACTGAAATAGCTGCAGGCAATAAAATATTTAAGAATCCTTCTCCTTTTTGAATTAAAATTTTCTTTTCTCGTAAAGAGGTGTTTTTTTGTTAGAAAGTTTTCTTAAGCTTTCTTTATAGGGAGATAAGCGATTTTTTTAATTTTAGTCAATAATATGTTACCACATAAAACATTCAGCACACACTCGCACAAAGTTTTTATTTCTTTCTTTGAACACTTTTTCAAAATAGATTTTGGGTGTTTTGTTTTAGAAATTAGTTTTAAGAGCTCTAAAGTTTGTTCAGAACACACCGGCATCTTGTGAACTATTGAATATTCATTGAACAATTTGAATCTATTTATATGCTTCAAAGTAATGGGTCATCGAGGTTGATATACATAAAAATATCTCCAGGAAACATACCTGTGCGCACACGCAAGGATTCATCAGTTTCAGGTTTTAAATCAATAAGTAAGTATCCGTACGGTTTTGATGTGGCATCTGCGTAACATTCTTGAAAAATTTCACTTTACGAGGATACAATTGGCGACCTAAATGTGTAATTTGGGATTGATCTCTTCGATTCTTAAATAATACAAGATAATGAGCGTTTAAGGAAATTTCTCTAATTTCTTTCCCTTTATGAAAAATATATTGTACCACAAAAATTATACTTAAATTTCTGTGATGCGAAAATTTTACAAATAATTTTGTTAATTGGGGATCATTTCCTAACTCTCCCATAAGATCGTCTATAACAATTAACGCATCCGAATACTGGTGCAAATTAGAGGGGATACCTTCATGAAAGGAAATATTCGGCATTTCTTCATACAACGCTTGGTAAACTCCATAACACCAAATTATATTTTTAGGAAAGGGTTTAATCATTTTATTTTCGATTAATTTTTAACGAACTGACTTTTACCGCTACCAGATGGCCCAGCCAAGATTAAAGTAAATGGATGAACTAATTTGAGAGAATCCATGATTAAACTAAATAATTTTATGAATGATGTTGCTATTTATACTACGAGTCACTTAATTCTATAAATTTCATTTTGTGTGATACCGAAAGGAAAATTCTTTCCCTGTCCGTAATTATATCTATTGTATCCTGTATTTTCCTGTCTTGATTCGTTACCAGATAAAAGTGAGATCGTGATATACATTCAGTAGAATATTTTCTCATGGTGTTTGATGGATTAGAGCAGATAGGGTTGGGGACAGAGCACATGGCCTTGGGCGTCATTGTTCATTGTTGGGATTCTGGTCTGCGACGTCAGTGGGTCTGTAGTCTTAATGGGCTGGACGAAACCCCGCTGTTCATCTTTTGACTGAGTTCGTCTGACTCGATACATCGGCGCCTCAAAAACGGCGGGTGGTAAGGGGGTCAGGTGTTCGGGCGGACCTTGTGTCGCCAGTGAGTGTGAGAGGGTCAGAGATAGAGCTATTGTCAGATTCGAACCAATAAGGACGCTTATGAGTCTGCGGGCCGTGTGCAGATTTCTGTTGGGTCGACCAATGAGAAATGACGAGGGGGTGAAGTGGACCCACCTCTGGAGTTTAAAAGGGGTTGGTGGGAGATATCCATTCCAATTTGCTCTATCGATTCTATGTATTGCACCTGATCGTCACAGAGTAGCAGAACACAAAATTTGATTGCTGATTTAGTAGTGTGTGTGTGTTTAGCAACGTTCTATAAGTTCTACGTCTTCATTATGTATACTTGTAATATTTGTGGAAAAAACTTCGCTACAAACTATGTTTTAAAACGCCATACATTACAAGTTCATGAAAAAAATGCTGTCCTTCAATGTGCGGATTGTAGTAAAAAATTCGTCCGAGAAAGGGACTTAAAAGGCACAGAGACTCTGTGCATTCAACCGAGAAAATTACTTGTAAATTTTGCTATACGTCCTTTACCCGTAAAGACAACTTATTGAAACATTTGAACAATAAAAGATGCGAAAGAAAGTTGGAGAAAGAAGCAGGGAAAAGAAAGAGAGTGGATTTGTCTGTATCAAGTAGGAAAAAGAAAACACAGTTGTCCACATCTGCTGAAAACTCTACGGCTGATCCTGAAAATATCTTCTTGCCACCAAAAGAGAACGAGAGTGCTTTTCAAAAAGCATATAAAACTTTTAATCTTCCCAATAACGATAGTTCACTGGGGATAAAAGAGTTTCTACTCTTAAGAAAAGAAGAGACAATCTTTATTTTTCGCAATGAACTGGAAACTTACAAAGCTTTGAAAGTGAGTAAATGGGTTCATTGCATTTACTCGAAAGCGACAGATGCTGGAAAAATGATAAAGAACGTAGAATTCAAAACGCCGAATAATGATGTATTACAAGGAACTAATCTCGCCAGACTTTATGACGACATGTCTGAGAAAATAGTGAAAGAAAGCGAGGATTTTGAAGGTAGAGACTCGGGCTGGACACTGGACGAAATTTTAAGACTCGAAGTCCGCACGAACCGTTATTCTCCTTTCAGAGGTTCATCATCCTTCATCGAGGTGCCGAAGCAGATCGCTGAAACAAAGGCAATCATCAATGTCATCAATAAAAAGGACTCTCAGTGTTTCATGTGGTCTATTCTCGCAGCTCTTTACCCCAACACCAGCAACCCCAACAAAACGTCAAGTTATGTCCCCCACCTAAATAAGCTGAACTTTGATGGAATATCCTTTCCAACACCGCTTAACGAGGTGAAAAATTTTTCAAAAATGAACGATATAGGAATAAACATTTATTCTTTTGAAGAAGATTTAAAAATATTTCCTCTCCTCATTAGTGATATAGTGTGTGAGAAACATATAGATTTGCTTTACGTAAAAAATGGTGAGTTTGGACATTATTGTTTCATTAAAAGCTTATCTCGACTTGTTTCGAAACAACTAACAAAACATCAACATAAAACATTTATATGTAAAAGATGTTTAAGTGCTTTCCAAACAGAATACAAACTTCTTCAGCATAATGAGATGTGTATACATAAAAATCCTGCAAGGGTAGTAATGCCGTTAGAAACAAGTAAGTTTTTAAAATTTAAAAATTTTCAACATTGTTTAAAAATACCTTTTGTTGTATATGCGGATTTCGAGTGTGTAACTAGGAAAACTGATACTTGCTGTCCTAATCCAAACTTTTCGTTTACAAATATTTATGAAAAACATGTCCCAATAGGTTTTTGTTATTTTATCAGTTATCAAGGGGGACATTATAAAGATCCAGTAGTATATAGAGGTATTGATGCCCCCAAAATTTTTATTGAAAAGTTAGAAAAGATGCAATAGAAATTGATAATATTTATAAAAAATCAAAACCGTTATTACCTCTTACTGAATCAGAAAAGCAATTGTATGATAATGCTAATAATTGTTATGTTTGTGGTCAAACCTTTCACGAAAACAATATCAAGGTTAGGGATCATAATCATGTTACTCAAAAATTTAATGGCCCTTGTTGCAATAGTTGTAATTTAGCAATGAAAACCCCCAAATTTTTACCTGTTTTCTTCCATAATCTTTCAGGATATGACGCCCATATTTTTATTAATGAGTTAGGATATGATGAAAAACAAATTAATTTAATTCCGAACACCGAAGAAAAATATATTTCCTTCAGTAAAAATATTTCAAATGATTTTCAGTTAAGGTTTTTAGATTCTTTCAAATTCATGTCTTCTAGTTTGGAAAATTTGATAAAAACACTAAAAAAGATGAATTTAAATATATGAAACATTATTTTGACTCAGAAAAAATAGATTTACTTTTAAGAAAGGGAGTTTTTCCGTATGATTATTTTGATAGTTTTGAAAAGTGTAAAGATTCTTGTTTACCACCTATTAGCAAATTTTACAATAAACTAAATGAGGAGGCTATAAGTGTAGAGGATTATAATCATGCATGTAAAGTATTTAATGAATTTCATTTAAATAATCTTGGTGAATACTGCGATCTATATGTAAAAACAGATGTTCTATTGTTAACAGATCTCTTTGAAAACTTTCGAAAAATATGCATGCAAACTTATAAACTTGACCCCTGTTGGTATTTTACCACCCCAGCTTTATCATGGGATGCTATGTTATTACATACTAAAGTAGCTATCGAACTGTTCACAGATTACGACATGCTTCTTTTTATAGAAAAGGGTGTAAGAGGAGGTATAAGTCAGTGTTGCAATCGTTATGCTATAGCTAACAACAGATATATGTCTAATTTTAACCCAGATGATGAGATAAAATATTTAATGTATCTTGACGCAAATAATTTGTACGGTTATGCAATGAGTAAATATCTACCCTTAAAAGATTTTGTTTGGAGTGATAACGATTTAACTGAACAGGATATTTTAAATTTATCAGATGAATCCGATGTAGGTTACATCTTGGAAGTAGATCTTGAATATCCTTCCGATTTGCATGACAAACATTCAGACTTTCCCCTTGCCCCTGAAAATAAGCCCCCACCTAATTGTAAAGAGCCTAGACTTTTAACTACTTTGGAACCAAAAACAAAATATGTTCTCCATTATTCTAATTTAAAGCTTTATTTAAAATTAGGGTTAGTCTTGAAAAAAAAATTCATCGCGTTTTAAAATTTTTTCAATCTCCTTGGCTTAAAAATTACATAGATTATAATACTAAATTAAGAACTAAATCTGTAAATGACTTTCAAAAGGATTATTACAAACTAATGAATAATAGCATTTTCGGGAAAACGATGGAAAATGTAAGAAGAAGAGTAGATATACGTTTATGTTCAACAGAAGAGCAGGCTCGAAAGTTAATAGCGAAATCAAATTTTAATCGACGCACAATATTTTCTGAAAACTTAATGGCCGTCCATCTAAAAAAAAAAACCCAAATCAAATTTTTCAAACCAATACAGGTAGGAATGGTAATTTTAGATATATCAAAAGTTCTAATGTATTCTTTTCACTATGAGTACATGAAGCACCGTTATGACTCAAAAGTACGGCTCATGTATACAGACACCGATTCTTTTATATATGAAATAAAAACTGATGATTTTTATAGTGACATGAAAGAGGATATTAACTTATATGATACTTCAGACTATGATGAAAACAATATTTATAATTTACCTCTTGTTAACAAAAAGTCATCGGGAAAATGAAGGATGAAAATAAAGGAAATATTATGACAGAATATGTAGGATTAAAATCGAAAATGTATGCCTACAAAACAAACAATAAGATTGAAAAGCGGTTAAAAGGAATTAAAAAACAAACTATAAAAAATAAAATAACATTTGAGGACTACAAAGCTTGTCTTTTTAATGAAAAAAATAAAATATGTTGACATGAACTTAATTAGATCCAAATTTCATTCATTACATTCAATAAAGCAAAACAAACTTGCTCTGTCATATAAAGATGACAAAAGGTTTATTAATGGTGATGGCATTACTACTCTTGCACATGGTCATTGGTCGTTGATGAATTTAGAACTATTTAATGAGCTGTAGGACATAAAATCCAATAATGGGATTTTTTTTTTTTTTGTGTATAAATAATTGATTGTAATGTAAAACGGAATGCTGTTTTTGTAAATAAACAACTCACTTTGTATCTTTACTGTACATGTATAATCATTACACTGAAATAAATTTTACAAATTGTTGTTCTCCTGTAATGTAAATATACGATTGTAATGTAAAACGCAATACAAGATGTTGATTTCTGAATAAACAATTTACTTTGTATCTTTACTGTGTGTGTGTAATCATTATATTGAATTAAAATTTACACATTATTAAAATAATATAAATTAAATATTTTTTTATTTCATTTTAATTAAGAAAATGATTTTAAAACACGTCACCATCTGCTTCGCCTGGAAAAGCCGTCTTGTAGAATCAAGATCAGACAAGCTAAAACAAGTTAAATCGTAACCGGTTCACGCTGATGACGAGTATACTACGGCACATTTTTCTGAATAATCAATTTACTTTGTATCTTTACTGTGTGTGTATGTAATCATTATACTGAATTAAAATTTACACATTATTAAAATAATAATATAAATTAAATATTTTTTATTTCATTTTAATCAAGAAAATGATTTTAAAACATGTCGCCGTCTGCTTCGCCTGCAAAATTAAATTCATGAGATTATAAACATAAGTTTTCTTCAGGTCTGTATGCCTTCATAGGATAATGGTTAGCGTAACTGAAAACTATTGTCCTGTGGAGACATTTTGATCTGAGGCCGTGAGTTTGAATCTGGATTTTTTTTTTTAATTTGAGCGTTATTTACTTCCATCATTTTAAAATCTATAATTAGTGTACATTTTAATCAATAGGTGGCGCCATGAGCACGTTTAACATTCCCATACTTCCATTTTTTGTGCACATTTTTTAAAAACAACTCAACTTAGCTGTAGAAAAAAAACAATTCAACTCGCCCCCTCAGCTCGAAAACCAAAGCCAATGCAGGAGAAAAACAACTCAACTCGTCAGTAGGAACGAAACAACTCAACTCAACAGGAGAAAACAACTCAACTCGGTAACATGAACGAAACAACTCAACAGGAGAAAACAACTCAACTCAGCAGCAGGAACGAACAACTCAACTCGGCAGCAGGAACGAAACAACTCAACTCGTCAGTAGGAACGAAACAACTCAACTCAACAGGAGAAAACAACTCAACTCGTCAGTAGGAACGAAACAACTCAACTCTGCACTGCCGTCAACCGCCTACAACCGCCTGCAACCGCCTACAACCGCCTGCAACCGCCTGCAACCGCCTACGACCGCCTACGACCGCCTACAACCGCCTGCAACCGCCTGCAACCGCCTGCAACCGCCTACAACCGCCTGCACCGCCTGCACCGCCTGCAGAATCGGCGCCTTTTTAAAATAATTGCATTATTTAACTATGCCTCTAAGAAAAGATATAAATCATACTATAAAAATCAATAAATTTAAGCATAAGAAATCGGCTAATTTTTTCATTTATAGCTCTCTTTTTCGTACATTCATTTCGTATATTACTTTTTTATATTTAAGATGAGAATCTTGGGAATTTGTTAAATA
The DNA here is from genome assembly GCA_019973935.1 of Trichonephila clavipes. Classification (NCBI taxonomy): domain Eukaryota; kingdom Metazoa; phylum Arthropoda; class Arachnida; order Araneae; family Nephilidae; genus Trichonephila; species Trichonephila clavipes. The sequence continues at coordinate 504,949 of BMAU01020294.1, read as the reverse complement.
AAATAATTCTTCTACTTCTTTGCGCATCTTGTGTGAGTTTGATGTTTCAGTAAGTTATTTGGAATTACACAAGAGTATTGGAAATTAAGTATCAGGACTTTCCTGCATTATAATATTGCGTTCGCTTGGTTAAATCATTGCATCCTAATTTTAAATGAATTTTTATAATTAGTAAGTTGTCTTTTATAACAATCCATTTTACTGCACATTATTCTATAAATTTATTTCGAATACCATTTCACACCTCATTTTCTCCACTTGATACTATATAAGCTAATCTTATTTATGTTTCATTATAGTGAGTAAGGGATTTTTAACGTCACACTATTCAGCTACACGAGGGCTTTGGGCGATGGACCTCGTAGTTTTGAACCATGGTCAAGTGACGAAGATGATACCTGAGCTGGCACCCCCTCTCCTAACTTCCATACCACACCAACGGGAGGACGTTTGACCTTCGACAGATTTAATGTGCCTAGCCCCCCCCCCTACATGGCGGGTGCTCAGCGGTACTCGGCTCGAACTCACACGCCGGCCACGAGTCCGTTACCTTGACCACTAGGCTACCGTGGCCATAATTTGTCATAGTAATTCACAGGTTAGTTATTGCATTTCACAATTTATATCTTTCTCAAACTGAAATATTACTTTTTCTTCTTTCTTAAATGGTATCGCTTACAATAACCACCATTAAAAAGTCTGATTCGGTATAGTAATCATTTAAAGAATTAAGATCTAATGAATCTAATTATTAAGTTAATACTCGATATAGAGGATCTGTCTTGGTGTATCTATCATCTTGGTTCCAGTATTTTTATGCACGTAAAGGAAAAATCATTATCTTTCTCGAATTTAAAACAATACACAATATATTGGATTAACTTGTATTTTTTTGATATTGTTCTCAAATTTCCATTATTCCTAAATTCATTGTTGTTGTTTGGATATGGTGCAGAGTTCGACAAAAGAACTGATGTCCTGAATAGAAATTAAATTTCCAATTTAGTTTTTCTTGATACATCCTGCTGAAAATATAGTTCGGATTGAATGTTAATGAACAAATTTCTGACTTGAATTGATATCGAAATGATTGATGTTCCAAAAATGGGGTTACAGAACTAAAATCAATAATGATTCAGAAGAAGAGTGAACAAAATAATTTCCTCAGGATTAACCTTGTTTAAACAAAAGATTATTTCCTCTGTTTATGAAGAAACATAAGGATAACGTCAAGTGTTTATCGAAGTGGAGAAATCTTGAATGTACTTTAATTTTTTTTATTGTTTTCAATGAGATACTATGGAGTTTCCGAAATATTTAATGTCTGATTGCATTACTTTAAAGTGCAACTGAAATGGTTTTAGCAGAAAACAATTTTTTAAAGATTAATCTGTGGAGTAAAAAAGCTATACACATGCAGATATAGGGGATTTGGCTTTTTTTTGTAGTACTTAGGAAATTCAGTAGTTCAAGTAGGTCCACCGTCCCCTTAAGATTAGAAAGAATATTTTAAAGTGAAAGTTATATTTTTGTTGCATGTTTTTCCCATAAAAACTTAACGAAAAATAATTTATTTATTCTAGGGAAGGAGAATAAGAAAAGTCAAAATAAAATTTCATGAAATATTGAGTCAGTTATTCGTTATTTTCATTTAGTGGTTCAGTTAGTGGTTTACAGCAATCTATATTTGCTATAAACCACTGAATTTTTTCTAATACATATTAATATTGAATAAAGTATAACGATTTATTTCTTATTTAATTATGTTTCGATAATTACGGATTATCGCAACCGAATTGCCGATATTATATAAAAAGAAGCACATGGTAGCACGTACGATACATGCGAAATCGGGGTAGCCTACTTGGCGAGTTATCTTGAACATTGGCATTGTTGTGATGGTACGTAAGAACTGATGTTTCAAACAAAATCAATTGGAAGATATAAAAAGTAATTTTTTTTCTTTCTATAAATAAAATAAAAATAAATGGTAAAAAATAATAAAAAAAAAATTTTTTTTTAAAAAATTGCAATATTTGAAAAGCTTATACAGAGTGTTTTTTTCCAGGTATAGAAGTTTAAGTTGGCATTACTTTCCAAGATGGTGACCGATTTAACAGCTGTCAAGTGATTTATTCTCAGTTTGGTTTGGCAATTCATCATGAATAGACTCACGCCTGAACAACGCTTTCAAATTGTGCAATTTTATTTCGAAAATAATGGTCGATTTTCATAAGCAAATTTTGTTTAGCGATGAAGCGCACTTCTGGTTGAATGGCTACGTCAACAAACAAAACTGCCGCATTTGGAGTGAAGCTAATCCACAAGTGTATCTCGAAACACCGTTACATCCAGAAAAACTGACTGTTTGGTGCGCTTTATGGGCTGGTGGAATCCTTCTTCAAAAACGATGAAGGCCACAACGTTACAGTCAATGGTGATCGGTATAGAGCCATGATTACTAACTTTTTCATTCCTGAATTGAACAATCATGATGTCCAGGAGCTGTGGTTCCAACAAGACGGCGCAACATGTCACACAGCTCGTGCCACAATCGATTTATTGAAAGACACGTTTGGTGACCGCCTAATTTCACGTTTTGGACCTGTGAATTGGCTTCCAAGATCTTGTGATTTAACACCGCTAGACTATTTTCTGTGAGGCTATGTAAAGTCATTGGTCTATGCGTATAATCCACAAACGCTTGACCATTTGGAAGACAACATTCGCCGTGTTATTGCCGATATACGGCCACAAATGTTGGAAAAAGTCATCGAAAATTGGACGTCCAGATTGAACTACATCCGAGCCAGCCGTGGCAGTCATACGCCAGAAATCATATTTAAAATGTAATGCCACAAGATTATCTTTCGAATACAAAAAATTCATGTCAATCGAATAATACATCGTTGTTTTATTGCAATTTAAAGTTCTATACCTCTCAAAAAACACCCTTTACAATAATAATTTTTTTGCTAAAGTATAATCAGATATTGCCAAAGGAAAAATAGACTTTTATTTAAACAATATTTGTGGAAAAGAGAAATTAAAAATATGAAGCATTGAGAATAAAAAATATAAATTATGTCAATTCATCTAAACATTTCTCCATTGACATTTCTTACAGCTTGTGACTGGGCAATCTCACAGCGTCGATTAACTTTCTCATTACTTAGAGCAGAATGTGTTAAAAAACATTTCATTATTAGTTATTAATTAACACAGTATTAAGTTAAATCATCTGTCACTTTTAAAAAAGGTATCTTAGCCGAAATATCTAAATAATACACAAAATCATATCATGAGTTTTTGTGTGTGGTTAGTAAAATTCCATATTTATTTGTTCGTGGACGTAAAATTTTTGACTCACTTTTTTTAATCTTGAGAAAATTTCTCTGTAAGTTTTTGAACTTTCAAGAATTTCTTTCTAGAAGTCACAGCAAAAAAAAAAAAAAAAAAAAAAAAAAATTGAACCTTCTTTGTAAGATGACGGAAACATTTTCATCACAAAATTTAGAGAAACATAAAATTGAACCCAAAACAGGTGAACTGTAAATTGGTTGTTGCTGGCAGCTTTTTTCACGACTATTGCGTCATAAGGAATGTAGCTGTCAAAAAAAATTAAAGGTCACATTCACAATAGCAGGTTTGAACTTGTCATTCCGATGCTTGTCGTGGTTAGAAGAAACGTGCGATTTCTTGAATAATTTTTATAACTAATCTGAGATTTTTTTTTTTTTTTGCTAATAAAAGTGATGAATGGAAAAAAGGTTTGTTTTTTGTGTTTCTGTTATTTTCTGTGCAATTTATATCGAATACCCCCCAAACAATCTTCCCCAAACCATGAAATCACTATGCAGTTGCTTCATTTCTAATGTATGACTAATATGTTTTTTACTGTATGCCTATTTTATGTTATTTTTGTTGAGAAACGTAGAAGAGCGAGACATAGAAGAATACTTGGACCAGTTAGAAGGTGGTTGACTGTCAGAAGATGGCCTTAATTACGAAAACTCTGACGACAAGTACTGCGATGCAGATGTGAAATTAGAATAATAATAATAATAGCTTTTTTTAAATTATCATCAGGAATAAAAATGATGCAAAGATATATTGTTTTTTATTTATTTTGTACTGAGCTTAACATGCAAATTTGTATGATGATGGATTCTATCATATTATTCTTTAATTATTCTACACAGAATGATTAACTACTAGACCGACAAACTTGCAGGGTGTGTAAGAGGTACAGAGCAGATTTGGAATCACATAGAAATGCAGGTTCGCAAATGCCGTAGTTAAGAGCTATGGGGAAAGGAGCAGCGAGAACGAGCAGAGAAAAAGAATAGAAAGAAGCACATTTGTGGGACATAAAACATTTTACTGAAAAGTTGTACAGCAGCAAGTGCTCAAAATTACGACCAAAAGGCCCCTGGCAGGCTTAACAGCGGAGCTGCATGGAATTCATTACATTCTCGAAGATTCCAGCCACTTATGCTCCCTGCAGCTACAGATATTAGAGCGATGAGATCTTCAACGGAAGAAACGGGCTTCTCGTGCAGTAAATTCTTTACATCACCAAATCCAAACTCTAGTCATTTTCTGTTCACACTTGCAAAGGTCGTGTAATGTGAAAAACACCTGTTTGGGTAACTTTCCTGGTACAACCGTCGGGGGGCGTACCCATTACAATTCACAGCTGTATACAGGATCAACATGTCGACCAGTTCTTCGTTTGAATATGTGTGTGTGTGTGTGAGTTCATACTACTACCTCGGGAAACAGATCGCAAATGACGACTTTCAGCAGAATCTGTTTTTGGAAACCTTCCATTTAGCGCTATCTACCGCAAGACTGCCCAGAGGAATCTTCGAGAACGTAAGGAATTCCACGTAGCGCCGCTGTCAGGTTTGATGTAGGTCTCACATCTCCAGAGCATTAAAGATAGAACTTTAGTGAAAATACTGTGTGTGTCACAGACTTCCCCAAAAGCTGCCACGATGCATGTAACAAAGTTCTCGTCTTTGTTAAAGAGAGTCTCGTACACTAATGACTTGACGTACCCCCAAAAGAAGCAGTCAAGACAAGTAAGATATGGCGATCGAGCGTGTCAATGCTCTAGACCAGTGATCCGCAAGCCCCGGTCCGTGGATCAAATGGTGCCGGGCAGCCTAAAGAACATTAAACTATTGCCATTTTATTTAAAGTGGTGCATTTCTCTCGGATTTGCGCAACTTTCCACGGATATCACTTTAGATTCTACGTTAAATCACTTTTATTCATTTTTGGTGTAACTATATTTCATTCTGAAGGCATATTTAAATGTAACTAAATTAAAATTGTTAAATTAAAAAAAATCTAAAATATAAACAATCAACGTTTCCCACCCTCAGTGGGTCGCGGTAAAATTATCAAACGTTGACCAGTCCGCGGCGATAAAAAGGTTGTGGAGCACTGCTCTAGACCACCAATGCTTTGTTTTACGTTGCGCACCATCTATCGTGTACACCAGCCAAAAACCTTCCCAGCATTTTTGCTGTACTAAGAATAATAAACATGTTTTTTCCTCTTATTCTTGTCCTGTCCTTCTTGTGTTTGTGTCGTCACTTCCAAGCCATGGAAGAGTTTCCGACCATGTTTTTCTATGTGATTTCTCATCATCTAGATCAGAGATTCCCAAACTTTTTTGTCCCTTGCTATGTTTTTCGCCTTTTAGTAAACCCCTTCCTACCTAATATTAAATTTTTGTACTTTTATCAACTTAAATATTTTTTTGACAGCTGGAATAGAGTTATTTACTTTAAAAGATTTAAATTTTTAATTTTTGTGAAAGATAGTGTTTAAAATTAAAGAAACGTTATAATTAATTTTAAATTAAAATTTAAAAATTCATAAAGTAACGGTGCAACAAAAAAAAAAGAGATCTTAATGGGAGGGATGAATCTAGCACTTCAATAACAAATTTTCCCATTTGGCATTTCAATCTTGTCGAGTTTAACCGTAAATCTCCTCGGTCCCATAATTCAGGATGAATAACAGGTATGTCTTTTTAACGCTAGAGTTGTTGACATCCGTTTCTAAACTTTTCTTTAAGATCTTCGTTAGATCCTATTTCAATCAATTCCTTCTGAAATATGACATTTATTTTCTTCAATTTGACCATATGATTCATTGCTTCTTGTAGTATTACCATATACTCAAAGCATTCTCAAACCTAATTTCAAAATCTGAATTAGATGCATTTAAATGTTGAACGTGGGTTGAAACGTCATCTTCCTGGCGGATTATCTATGACAAAATGAGAAACTGGAAAATTCACGACATCCAATATTATACTCTTTAGCTTATTCAGGTAAAAAAAAAACTGAAATGATGGTTCTTGTTTTAATAACATCTATGCTTGCTTTGATGAAATATAACTGCTAATTAGCCTCATTAAATTTAGTAAATAAACCTGTTAAATTGGTAAAATCTGTTGTGGTTTCCACTTGATTACATTTTCTTTTAAAATTTAAGTCACGATCTGGTTTAATGAAAGCCACTATCGTAGACACCTCATGTAACCCAAAATTATTTTTTTTACTGACATGGACCCCTTGCGGGTCGTCATAGATCCCTAGGGGTCTATACAGACAACTTTGAGAATCACTGATTTAGATGCTTTGAATCCCCCTCCCTCTTTTGTGTTTTGTTGTTGTTGTTCGGTCATCAAATAAATGTTCAAAGCTATTTAATCTTTTTTTTTTCATTTTGAATATTTGTACTGGTTCTTTTAAATGTTTTCTTTGTCCATTTCGTATTTGGATTTCCTTTGTACAAAAACTGTGATGTAGCATTGTATTAAAACTATGACGTAGAAATTATACGTATATTAAAATTTCCATAATTTTTATCTTCCCATCTTGTGAATGGTATTTCTTCATAAGCAAAATTATGTTTAAATATCCTTTTTGTCACCTGTTGGGTTATTCGTATAAAGCAGAGGTTCCCAAACTATTTTGTCTCATAGACCCCTTGCTATGCTTTTCGGCTTTGGATATACCCTACTTACAAAATAGCGAATTTTTTCAAATTTATCAATTTAAATGTCATTTTGACAGCTGGTATACAGCTACTTACTTTAAAATATTTAAATTTCATTTTGTAGTGAATTATAGTGCTAAAAAAGAATGTGTGTTACTCCTATATATATTCCTATATATAGACTCCTGGGGGTCTATAAAGACCTTTTTGGGAACTACTGGTATAAAGTATTCTTTAATATACACAGTTCATGTTAAGAAATTTAGCTAAACTTCCCACCCGTAATCTTTTTTTGTATCTCGGTTTATGTGTTTTTTTGCTTATTTATTTGTTAACCATAAATTATAAAGGTGGTTGAAACATTCTACACCTTTCGTAAGCAAAATCTTATATTTCATAAGCGAAAAATGGTTTGGAAAAAAGCAAATATGTATACTCCCTCTTTCTCTCTTCTCTCCCCCCCTCCGCTTCATAACCATAAATTTTTACTTCTTACCCCTTTTGTAAGTATTGCTTGGATCTAGAAGGAGTATTATGAGAGTGTTATTTGATTATAAAAATCTAAGTGAGAAAAAATAAAGATAATCGCTTTTGTTGGATTTGATTTTAAAAGAGATCTAAGGAAATCGTTTTCTTCTAGAAACTTTTGTGATTCCAAAATAATTTAAAAACTCAGTTTCTTTCACTCTTTCTCTGCGAAAAAAAAAATTCGAAGTAAATTCAAATCATTACTTAAATCAAAAATCAAATGTTCCTCCATCAGTACTAACTTAATTTAATATAATACCTGATTTTCACTAGATTAAGCACTGAAAACAGATTCCTACCCTTTAAAATGATTTTTAGTGCATATATAAAATAATGAATTAATTCCGACTCGTGACTTCCTTTAAAGTTATAATAAATGTAAATGTAATTTTGTGATAGAAATTGTTCTAATGAAATTAATTTGTATAATTTTTTTTTTTGTATCTATTATCGTATAAGATTTTTATTGTTATATAATACAATATTTTTTCAAGACTCATTTTAATATCGAAAGTATAGATTTTCTATACATAAGAACGTTTTTTCTAAGAAAAATTAGAATCATATGAAAACAATTACATTCCATTCAATATATAAGTACTTCATGTAATAAATAACATTTCTCTTTAAAATAAGTTTAAATTATATTTATAGTAGAATTTTTTTTAAAAGGGTTAACGAAATCGTTTTTTCTTAAATAAAATTTTGTTTCCAAGTCCTTTTCATCAGAATATTTTCCTGTAAAATGTAGATCAGAGGCTCGCAAACTTTTTGTCTCATAGACCCCTTACCATGTGTTTCGTTTTTGGGTAGACCCCTTTTTAACTTAATATGAGTTTTTGCAAATTTATCACCTTAAATGTCTTTTTGACAGCTGGTATAGTATGTGAAGTATAGTGTTTAAAACCTAAGACACACATGTTAATTAACGAAATTAAACTTTATTTAATATATAAAATAACTGTTACATAAAGTAACTAAACAACACACAAACAACTGCTTTTAATGAGCGGTTGAGCATGGTGCGTCAAAAAAAAAATGCAGTTATTCGTTTCTAAATTTTACTTTAAGATCCTCTTGGTGCCTATTCTAATCAGTTCTCCTCTTGTATATGACATTTATTTTTTTTCAATGTGATAATATTAATTCATTGGCAAGAGGCAAAGCATTTTCAATCCTAGTTTCAGAGTCTGAATAAAAGGCATTTAAATATTGAACGTAGGTTTAGGTATCCGACTACATTCGGAACCTTGATTTAAAAAAAAGCGCATTAATGGATAATTTTCATGATATTTAGTGTAACTAAGATTAGAATACATGCATAAAATTGTTTTAAGGACATTTTGACAAAAAATTATTTAAATACAATATTTTGATAACAAATTAACTTAGAATACTCTTTTTTTCAAAATGTTCTCCTTTTGTGAAAAATGCTTCTATTATAATAATATTTTTCCTGTATATAGCTCAGACCTCTCTACAGAGGCTCAACAAGAATTTTTTAAATATATAACTTAGAAGTGGGTTTATCCACATTTTACGACAACAGAGGGGAGCAATTTTAAGAAAAAAATGCCTATAATTGTTTCAGTTGGTGGTAACTCTGAAAATATAATGTGAATTTTTCAAAAATTCTAGTTGGGCCTCTGTAGAGAGGTCTGAGCTATATACAGGCAAAATATTATTATAATAGAACCATTTTTCACAAAAGGAGAACATTTGGAAGAAAAGATTATTCTAAGTTAATTTTTGGCCAAAATATTGTGTTTAAATAAATTTTTTTGTCAAAATGTCCTTAAAACAATTTTATACATGTATTCTAATCTAAATGACACTAAATAACGTGAAAATTATTCATTTATGCGCTTTTGCAAAATCACGGTTCCGAATGTACACTGCTCAAAACAATTAGGGGAGCACATGATTTTAACAAAAGTAAGCAAAGATGTATACCAATAAGTGACATAAAATGAATTATCCATAATGTAAAGCCTACCAGGAAACAGAAGAAGAAAACTTTATATGCAAATTAAAGTTCATGACGTCAAAAACCAGAAAAAGGAGATAAGGGCAGAAATCGGGATGTTGCAGAAACGTCTGTTTTATTGCCGTAACTGCGAAATTCGATTGCGCAGTATTTTTTATTTGAAACAAGGTTACTTGAGAATGTCTCAACAACGTGATTTACCGGAATCCATGGCATGGCGTGTTATAGGCAGACTGGAATCCGGGCAAACACAACGTAGTGTCGCGGATGCTGTTGGAGTTGCCAGAAGTGTTGTTGCAAGGCTGTGGAATCGATTCCAAGAAACAGGAAATGTTAGACGTCGACCAGAGGCAGGTCAGCCACGCACCACTACATCAACTGATGACCGGTATATACAGTTAAGAGCCCGTCGAAACAGAACAGATAATGCTACGCAGCTGCAAAGACAGTTGCTCTTGGCAACAGGACGAAGGGTGTCCAGCCAAACAGTACGTAATCGGCTTCATGAGGGAGGGCTCTATGCACGTAGGCCAATGGTCTGCATTCCGTTGACCCCACGCCACCGTGCGGCCCGAAGAAGATGGGCTGCTGAACATCGAGATTGGTAGCAACATGATTGGAGCCAAGTGCTGTTTACAGACGAGTCCCGATTCAGTCTAGAGTGTGACACCCGACGTGTTCTTGTATGGAGGGACAGGGGCACTCGAAATAACCCCGCATTCGTTCGTGAAAGGTCACAATACAGAAGAGCTGGTTGGATGGTATGGGGTGGAATCAGCATAGGCGGACGTACGGACTTGCATATCATTCGGAATGGCACTTTGACGGGCCGAAGGTATGCAGACGAGATACTTCGACCTCATGTCATCTCTTACGCTGGAGCCATTACAGATTCCTTTGTTTTCTAGGATGATAATGGCCGACCGCATAGAGCTCGTCTGGTGGAGAACATGCTTGAAGCTGAAACAATACAGCATATGGAATGGCCAGCGTGCTCTCCTGATCTGAATCCAATCGAGCTGTTTGGGACATACTCGGACGACGCATTGCTGCGTGACCAAGGCCGCCTGCTACTGTCCGAGACTTGGAGATTGCACTTCTTGAAGAGTGGAACAGTATTCCCCAAAGTCTGATTGAAAACCTCTTCACATCCATGGCAAACAGGTGTGCAGTAGTCTTAGCTGTTCGAGGAGACCACATGCCCTATTAAAACTCATGCATCATGTCTAAACAGTACCTTTTTTTATCGTTTACATGTAACCAAATTGTTGCCCTAAATCATCTTTTCATGTTTTTTCCATATTTTCAAAGAATTAAAGCTTAATTCCAAATTTTTTACGCCTTTTTTCTGTATTGCACATTGATACGCGTGTACTATGCATTGTATGCCAATACGTGGCTGTCTCACATGGTTTTCTTCACTTTTTTGCTTGCTCCCCTAATTGTTTTGAGCAGTGTATTTGGATATCTTAAAACATCCTTTTCATGGCAGAATGTGTGCGACAAATTGTGAAACTATGAAAATTTGGGACGTCCAATGCTATGTCTCCTTAGCTTAATTCTGGCAAGAAATGGCGAAATGATGGTCCTTAACTGCAAATTAACTTCATTCAATTTAGTAAATAAATCTATTAATAGGTATAAATCTGGTTTCCCCCACTTGATTTAATTTTTTTTAAAAAATTAAAGTCATGACCTGGTTTAATGAGAGTTACTATCGTAGACCCCCCATTTACACCTAATGGACCCCCAAATTATTTTGCCGCCGACGTGAACCCCTTGTAGGTTGTCATAGACCCCTGGGGGTCTATATAGACCACTTTGGGAATCTCTGGTCTAGATCATAGGTTCTGAACGTGGGTGATAACGCCCCTTTGTGGGCGTTTGAGACTTTCAGGGGGGCAGTAAAAGACCCAGAATAAGTTAGGGAGTTCAGAGATGGTATGGACAGGCATGGGCAGATTAATCAAATATAGTATAAAAAAGACAAAAAAACACGTTGATTATGTTATAACAAAAGTAAACTTGAATACTGGTTACCTTATGTTGATTGTATGTATTTAAAATTGTATATTCGTGGCAATAGCTATTTCAGATTTACAAGTAAAAAAAAGAACGAGGGCTTTAGAAAAAAATTAAATTAAAAAATGTATTCTGTTAGTAGAATATTTAAAAAAAATTTAATTCGTGTTTTCACCATGTATTATGTACTCTCTTAGTCTCTGGAGTCGGAGGGGGCGGTATCGAAATATTCTCTAGAAAAGGGAGAAAAAATTTTGGAAACCTATGGTCTAGATCAGGGGTGTCCAACACGCGGCCTGCGGGCCGCATGTGGCTCACCAGTACGTAAGTTGCGGCCCGTCGACTCTTTTTTTAAAAAATTTAAATATCAGATTTGTAAAGTTTTTTCATTTTGAAATTTATTTGAGGGGAAGTTTATATATATCTACAATATATTTGTTTGTTATCTCTGTTCTTGTTTTAAAATAAATCCTTTTTGGTAATAGAAATATCCTTTAGATTAAAATAGATTTATATTTTATCAAACAGTTACATTTGATTTTACTATAGTAAATTACTTTTTTAATAAATTTCGAATTGAATTATGCATAGCCTTTACTATGGATGTGATACATGATTCTCTGTGTGTGCGACTTTCGTTTCTCCTCCACCTTTTCTGTTTGGAGTGCCCAAAAAGCAAGAGGCAGCCAGAGATATTTTTTAAAGTTTAAAAAAAAATATTCATGATGGTTAAGATAAAGGACAATGTATAGTTAATCGTTTGCGAATGACAGCATTATCAAATTTCAACAATGAGTAACGAAAGATTAATTCAATAGGAACACCGTAATTTTCATGAAATCGGCAACTGCAATACTTCAAAAATTATTTGATCATTGCATTATTATATTATCTATGTCTGTATACATGAAAAATAATGAAAAGAATAATAATAATTCATTCTGTTTTAAGGTATCCGTACACATTCGAAGAAAATTTTTTTAAAAACTGTAATATTTGCTATTAAAATATTTTTTACTGATGAAATATAACTCAAAACTATGAAAAATACATTTAATATGTTACTTGTAGTACAAAAAAAAATTTAGGGAGTAAAGCATAGTGTAAATAGTAATTAAATTGATTATTAGAATAACGCACATAACTCAAATGTAAACAAAAATATCCCTTTTCTGTAAATTTGATGATGATCATTATAACAGTTTTTAGGGCTGGTACTATTTTCCTGATGATAATCAATTTATTACAATTTTTATCGTTTCGAGTAAAAGAACATTGAAAAATCCTTAAAAAATTATTACGAGCATGATATATACCTTAGTTACTAAAAACATATCAACTATATAATTATGAAAGTAGTAGGGGTTCTTTAAATCTATAAAACAAATATATTTATAAAATTAGAACTAATTTGGTTCACAACTTTTTCTGATATTTACGTTGTCAGATGTCAATACGTTAAACAAATTCATTTTGAGATAAATCAGAAATAAACTTTGAACTGCAAATTTTAATATTAAACACAATTTGATATACTTAAAATGCTCCTAATTTATAAATAACACCTTCTTTACTCTCTAAAACATTGATTTTTTTTTCCTTGTAGCTCTTAAAATTTTTCTACGCTGCTTTACATTTGGTGTTGAATGTTGTTCTGCGTCGTTAATTCTATCGATGTCAAGATGTTTGTATGCTTTTAAAGTAAAATAACCAGGAGTTATATTAAGTTTTTTAAAAATTTCAACACAACCCTTGTATCCATCATTAAATTGGATCACAGCATCCAATGCACCAGATTTTAAAATTTTGAGGCACACGAAAACTTCCTTACTCTCTGCCATATAACGCCATTTAAACACTCGTTTGAATTTTGTGTTTTGCCATGCAGGCATTTAGTAAGCAGTTCTTTGGTACACAACTCTAAATATGTAGGCTTAATCGTGTTTAGTACTTCATTTGATAAGCCTTTATATTTTTCGTTTGGCTTTTTGCCACAAGACAGTGCTCGCTGGTAGTAGCACCAACTATCTTTTCCGATGGGACACTGCCCATGCATCGGTTTCTCGACACTTGATGAGCAATGAAACAAAGCCGCAATAACATTTTGCTGAAGACCGGATAGGTTTCCAACATTGCTACGAACAGCAATCCCATAATAGTTTTGCAATCGGTCAATAAAAGAGTCGGTGAGTTTGTCTTTACCAGACAGATTTTTATTTTTAGACTTTAGTTTGCGCAATCTCGCACCTACTCTCTTTTGAACATGACCAATGCATTCATATTTTGTGACGCTATCCTTCCCATAAGTATCTTTGACACTGATAAAGCCCTTAGAGTCCCCGTCACCATAATAATGTGCATATTTAAGGCCTCGTTTGACAATAGAACGTTGGAAGATTCTCGTAGCACCAACAGCTTCCATTTTTAACGCAGAACCTTGAAAATTGCTATGGCACACGTGATCTGCTGCAAAAGTTTCCGACTCAATGCTTCTAGGTATTTTAGAAATCTTTCTGCAGGTGGGACAATATGACGACATTATTTCAATGTCTACTACTTTACCAGTGTCAACTGACAAAGCTGCGACACACCCATTCATGGAAGAGTAACCTCTACGCTGCCACGTTCCATCAACTGAAATGCCACATTCAACAATTTTATTTGGTAAAACCCTAGGAGGACCCGCTGCTGTTTTTGGCGTCAAAAAGTTTTCGCCAAAAAGCGCCAAATTGAAGGTTTTCAAAAAGGCGTCAATGACGAAAAACTCTTGGGAAGCGTATGCGTCAGAGGGGGGAGAAGGGGGGATGAAATGGGCGTTTCGCAAAGATGAAATCGAATAAATACATTAAATTAATCATTATATAAAGAAAAAAACGGAGAAAGCAATGAAATTCATTTTAAAAAAGCATTCTAAAACCAGTGTGTACAACATGATTTACATTTTTATAAAGGACGAAAGGGGCGTTTCGCAAAGATAAAATCGAAGAAATACATGAAATCAATCATTTTAAAAAATGTTAAAAAGCCCTTACCTTACGCTTGCATTTCGTCATGATCTGTTGGTGCATACACCCTTGCGATGGATGCAAGGAATTTATGAAAATTCTCATCCACCAACTTGTGACCGTTAGATCGCCGCCACATGTATTCCGCAAGGTAAGAATCAAATTGACCCTTTACCCTTCTTATGAACTTTCAAGTCATTCACCACGAACGCATTCATGCTCTTGCCAGACCAATATCTCGTCAAACGCAAGATAATAGTTATAGCAAGTTTTCTTTCGCTAAACCAACTGCCCTTTCTCACACTCCGAACGACGTCGTGGCGATTATCTTTTGACTGGTTGCGGCAACGCCATTCGTAGCCGTCCCCTTTCGCACTTGCAAACGCATATTTTTTTTACACCTCGGACATTCATAATGAGAAGCAATTAAATTAGCTTTCATACACCATTCTAACGTCTCTTTCTTCCCCTTTGTGCCCAGGAGCACAAAGAAACCTGTCGTAGCCTCACTTTCAAGTAATTTCCTTTCACACGCCATTCTTAACAACAACCGGTGGAGAGCAAACCTTCTCCAGCGAAGTCAAATGTCAAAATGACGTTTTTTCAGAAAAGGCGAAAAACGTTGCACTTTTTTAGGGTTGCCATTTTTTTTCGGTGATTTGAAAATCCAAATTTTTTGATGAAATGGAAGGGTTACCATATTCTAACCTTTATCGCTCAAAATTTGGTGACAAAAAATTTGGCGACCAAAAGTGGGTCCTCCTAGAATTCAACCATTTTATTTTTAGTAGGATGTAGCACTAACAGTTCAGAAGCTGCTTTTTGCATTGATAGTTCACTAACTTCTGAGTTCACTAACATGAGTTTATTCTCATGATTAGTGTACGCAGTTTTACTGAGCCTGGGTAAATTTAACGTACCACATAATTTAAACCCAGCAGAAAAGCATTTCCCAATTTGTCTCATACCATACACAAATCTTGTATTTACTTCAGGACAGTTTAAAGTTTTCTTTGAACTAGAAAACCCAGAGTAAAAGTCACAATGTTTACACCTGATAAGAAAATTTGAGCACAAACCATATGTGGAATCCTCAGAAAGCAGGATACCTTCTTCGAAACATCTTGGGCAGCAAAGTTGTAAAAACAAATTTAAAAGGACTTCCATATCAATTATTCTGTTATCAGTAAGTGGTTTACGTTGATATTCTGCTATTTCTTCATCAAAGGGAGCAGGTATTTAATTTTTGAAGAACTGGCGTTGGTAGATGTTGCGCTGCTATTTTTTGAATGTTTAATGGTAGATGCATTTACTATAAATTGGCGTTTTCTCTTTGCACTAACTCTACGTTTAGCACTACCCATTTTAAATGACAAAAATTAAAATTTTCTGCTATAAAAAAGGATTAAACAAAAGCTTATAAAGAGCTACGCAATCATAAGCAAATGTAAACAAACAGTAAAGCGCTCTATTTTCTTGCCAGATTCTAGATAAAAATATAAATAAAAACCTGTTGCCAATTATATTCTTGATAATTCTGAAAACTCAAATTCATATTTTAAAAAGTTTAAATTTCTTACTATTGCATATTTAAACGATACTTTGAAAAACAAAAATGTCAACAAACATTTTTTCTACTTCGCAATGCAGACTTGTACTTCCGGGTTCAAAAAGGTACTATCGAATGAAACTCAAATCCCCATATAACTTAAGTTCTAAATAAGATAGAAACAAAATTTAAACACCATTTTAAAGAAAACAGTTCATATTTTCAAATAACATTTAAATTAAAAAATCGAAAAATTTGACGAAAATGACGTTTTGAAGGTGTACGGATACCTTAAATTTTCCCTCCAATAAATATTTTTTTTTGTTTCCAAATCTGATAAAAAGATACATATTTTTATGTGCGGCCTGCGAAATTATGTTTTCCCGAAGTGGCCCGCAAGGTCATTTGAGTTGGATACCCCTGGTCTAGATATACTCCATTTGTCCCGAAAGTTTGTAACCGTTGAACTTATACACCCCGTATATAATTTTCAACAACCTTTTAGTTTATTTAGTTACTATCTGGTATCTTCCTCCCTGGTTAATATTATATTCAAGTTCTTTTCCTTTAAATAAACTGACCTTTTATTAATATTTTTTTTGTATTATCTTGATGGGAACGAATATTAAAATTCCACTTAAACCATAAAAACTGAATTGATTTTTTTTATTTTTGTCTGATTTGTTGTTTTTGTTTTGATATAAATGTAATATTTTAGCTTTCACAAATATTTTCGAAATACTTATGTGTGACTGTACATCAATGGTAACCTATTTTAATGCATGGAATTTGAAAGAAAATGTATAAATTATTCCAGTTCACAATTTTTTCAAGTTTCTTTTATTTTCAATAAAGAACTATAAATCACAGCAAAATAAGAAACAGAACCAAGCTTCTGCATGATGATATTCATACACATATTATCATTACTATTTTCAACAACATTTACATTAATATTTGCATAGTTAATTTTAAAGACACACGCATATTTGCAAAGTTTTTCATACTACTTTAGTAACATGTATTAAGTGCAAAAAATATATATACATAATATAAGTAGATAAAACATTTAAATTATTTGTTCGAAAATTCATTTGCAACAAAAATAACACCAAGCTATTTTCATCACATACGTTCAGACTTATGTTAACCGCAGACGATAGCAACAAAAATGACACCAAGCTATTTTCATCAGATACATTCAGACTTATGTTAACAGCAGACGATAGCAATAGAAACGACACCAAACTATTTTCATCAGATACGTTCAGACTTATGTTAACAGCAAAAGGTAAAGTATTCTTAAATCAGCTAATGATTTTCAATAATTCCTCTTCCCAAACCTTTTTCTTCTCAGCCATTGCAATATTTTGCAGTTCACTAAAAAGTAGAAAGTTTATTATTTAGAGTGAATCCAACAGATACTTTATCCATTATTTACATTATGTAAAAATTGTGTCAATGTTTCTAATTTACGGAACTTATTTAATACACTTCTTATTTTTTTAACATATATTATTCCTGTGGATAACAATTTTTTAAGAATTAAAAAATCTCATCTTTTAATTCAATGAAGTCCCATATATCAGGCTAAAATCAATTTGATACGCATGTTTAAAAGCTATTTATACTCTTTTTATTTTCCCTTAAACTAGTTAGAAATATCTTGAAATGTAGGCTTTGTTTTATAAGCACATGTGCTTTTCGCCTTTATCAATAAAGTAATTTAAATTTATTCCATTTTTCTTTAAAAAACTTAATGATTATTGTCATTTTTCTGGAGAAGAATTTTTATAACTCTTTCACTTCATACAAACTTGCTTCCGTGATAAATAAAGAATCATTTATGAGATCTCTGTAGACTTTTTTATAATACTTTTAATATTGATAAGCTTGTATGCTGTGTTACGAAAAATTAAGTTAAAATAGTATTTGAGTCAGCTTTTTTAATCAGAAAGGAAATTGCATTATGACTAAGAAAGTCTATAGGCTACACATTACTTACTACAACATACACATTTATATATTACCGAGAGACTTAAAACTTTAATCTTTTTAGGTTTTTTTTTACTTACTTGAATCATTTATCCATAGCACTTTATTAAATTAAAATTTCTAAACTTATATTTTACGGCAAAAAATTTGCTTGTACATTAGTAATTTTTTTGTGCCTTATAGTAGTTTTAAAAAGATGGAGTCCATTATCACAAAGTAGAGGCAGTCTATACATCAGATCTACAGTCTGAATTACTTTTCTTTATACATCCTGATTAAATGCATTTAATAACGTTATGTTGATGTAAGATATGCTTTCATTTTCAAAAGTAGTTTGAATAAAGTATTCTAGGAATGTTAGGATTCTAGAGACACTTGTAAATGAATTAACTTTTACTTAGAATACAAAATTAAATCTACTGCTGGATAAAATTGAAGAGAGGTAGAGTTATGCAGGCTTTTAAATATAATATTTAAAACTTGTTTTTTAAAAAGTTAAGATTTTAAAATAAAAATAAAGAAGTCAAATTTTCCAATCATATTCTGCGCATAATACGCATCTTATAAAAATAATGTTCTAATACCTAAATTTTTAAGAATTTAATATATACGCCTTGTTAAGAGTCAATTATGCTTCGATCAGTTGACCGAAATTTCTATAGTAAACACTTTCTTCGTAATTTTAAAATTTATTTTCTTAGAAAGTTTAAGCGACTTTCAGACGTACAAAATATCGTAATAAAATTATATTATATATATATATATATATATATATATATATATATATATATATATATATATATATGCCTTAAAATTGTGAAATACAAGAGAAAAACCTAGTTTGAAATAAATTATTATTATAAATATTTAAGAGAATAATAAAAATTACTTCTCTCTGTTGTAAAGAATAAAATCTTTTGCATAGTATTCAGGCACGTTTGCATCATTTCTTCGTCCTGAAACAAACAAAAAAATGTGAACAGAACAAATAATACTTACCGTAGACCTTAAGGAAAATTTTTGAAGGGAGAAATTATTTCTAAGCAAATCTCTCATTTACTAATTATGCTGTATTGTTATAAGTTTTTTTTACCATACGTCAACATTAAAAATAAACTGTGACTGAGATGATGATAATTATTTTTTGATTATTGAGATTAATATCTCCCTATCGGAACACACTAAATTATTCTTTAATGGTAAATTAGTTTTAAAGAATTTAGTGTTAATGAGTTTAATGTTAGCAGTTTTTTTTTTTTTGGGGGGGGTAACTTCTTTACTCAGTTAAGTAACCAAAATATGATTAAAATCTGAAAATTTTAGTTGTTTCTAATTCACTTGAATTTGATTTCAAAGCGTTTAGTATATTATTGAGACGTTACATTTCTTCCATATGTAATTTATTTCTGAACTCCTTAGTTAGTATGGAAATTCAGTTTTATTTGTGACAAATACCGTATTTACTCAAATTTAAGCCCCCATCGATTCTAAGCCGCACCTCAAAGTCTCACAATTCTTTTGTGAAAAAATGTTATCATAGATTCGAAGCCTCACCCCATATTCTGTACACATTTTTGAGAAAAAATAAAACATTGTGTAAAAGCTTCATCGATATCCCATACTTAAAAAGTTTTAAAAAATCCGTAAATGAGAAATAATAGAAAGTTCGTAATAAATTTATTTTACACTATTAAAAACTTTCAAATACGTACATGAACCTATAACTACTCTAACCATCAGTAAGATGTTTCGAAAAGGATTTATCACTCCCATTGTTACAGTTGGTGCGGGCGTCCTCGTTTCCCCACACGGTGACGTAATCCGTGCCATCCAATACATTTGTTATACAACATATTTTTAAAAGAAATGTATTGTTGAAGAATGCAAAAGAATTAAAGACTGTTGAGCATTTACAAGCAAATATTATATCATTTTGCTGACGCCATCGATGTATATTTGTTTCATCCGTGTCAAATTTTCAGTGGCCACTGCTCTGTTTCCGTTTTTTTCTGCATATAAAATTGCCTCTGTTTTCGTATTTCCATCCTAATGAACTCGTCTTGATGCTGTTTCCGATATCTTTGATGTTTAGATGATTAAAAGAAAGTGTACACAAAACAATTTCCTAAATACGAGCTGACAACGATGTGTTTAGTATAGACTGAAAATACTGGAGACGAGCTGTGAGATGGGATAAGTCATTAATGCAAGTGGCCAGAATACACGGTTATATCTTCACTTTTGAAAAAAGTGGAAACTCAATTTCTCACATCCAATAAATGTTTTACCTTCGATTCTAAGCCACACCCGATTTTCAGTAGCATTAGCACTAGAAAAATTGTGCAACTTAGATTCGAGTAAATACGTAATTAGCCTGTACAAGTGTAGTTAAAATTTAATATATAGCATACAAACTCTCTGTGTGCTACGGAATTAATAACCAATTTTAAAAAATCAGGTTTTTTTCCCTTCTAAAACGAGAGTTTTACCCTATTTTTTCTAGCCAAGTTAAAAATATTGCTATAGCATCTCTGGTCACATATAAATATAAATATATCCCCTTAAAATAAAAATTCCGATTTTCCAAAAAATTTCGAAAGATAGAAATATATTTACTATAAAATTTGCAGCTTATTTTTTATTTTGAGCCAAAATAAGAAAATATTTTTTGAGACATTAATCGAGTAATATGCCATTGCCAAAATATATGTTTAAAAAAAGCATTTCTTTCATGAAATATTAAAAAAAAAGAAGTTTTTAATAAATATTTCTTAAAAAATATTCTTTAAGTAATACTCGTATTTCTGAACAAAATATTTACGAAGCGTATTTAATAAAATGTCTGAGAAAGTATTTCTGATATATATATTTTTTAATTAAGTAAATAACACATAAATAATAAAAAATAATTTAATTTTGCTGAGTAATGTAATCTAATAACATCAAATGACGAAATCTTCAAATTCCATTCATTGGTATTATGCAATTCATTAATATTTAATAATTAATATTAGTTGAGTCATTTTATTTTATTAAGTAACTAAACATGTACGTTTCATTTGCCTGGAGTTATGTTTTCTCTTAATGGCAAAGGTCACATTAAAGTTTCAATGCTGGAGAAAATTATCCATTCATATTTCGAATACATGTATATATTATATTTTTTAAAATTTCCACCTACACTGACAAATTCCTTTCTTTTTATACATTTATTATCTCTTTCACTATCTTTCTCAGATTTGTTTTTGTAGGAGCTTCTCTTAAATAGGTTCAACTTTTATTTTAATTATTGCAATAATTTTTCCCCATGATTTTTTGCTTCAAAAGGACATTATTATTGAAAACGACTTATAAAATTTGCACTTTTTAGTTCAAAATTAAAGAAGCGTATATATAAATCCTTTAATCTATACGTTGTATCGGTATTTGATTAAAATGATTGTTTATTTTAAGGTAAACGTGAAATACTTATCAGTAACTTGTGTTTCATAAATTCTGAATTTTAAAAATTATTCCAATTTTCAAATCTTGTAAAACTAAGATGCAAAAATTTAATTTTTATTTTTTTCTGGGCAAAATCAAACGTATTTAAAAATGCATTGTTTCAGTAAATTTAAATAATTACACTTTAAAGTCAGTAGAAATCTATATGTAAGATAATTTATTTAATTTCCTACATTTCCCCCTGAAAGAATTAGGAAATTTAGGGTATCCAACTACCCTAAAATTGTGAATTTTGCCAAAAATTGAAATTTATATATATATATATATATATATATATATATATATATATATATATATATGCCATCTTATTAGCTTTATAAAAATACCAAAAGTGTATTATTTTTCATTCAATAGAACAAAAACTACAGTGTTTTAGTAAAAGCAGATGCCACTACTTTAAGCAAGATGTCATGCTTTGAAATGCATTTTATTTGAAATGTGTTTTTTTTTCAAAAAACTCAAACGAAAACAGCGATAGCTAAAAAAGTGTTTTAAGAATAATTAACTGAAATTTTTTGTGTATGTTCTGTGTAATAATGGAAGTGCTTTACCCTTAAGATTTATCAATCTCTGATTTATTACAAAATTTACAGATCTTTAAGAGAATATAATCAGTTTTTTTAAGCAATTTCATATAATAACTAAGATAAAGTGCTCTAGTTTTTGTAAAAATCAAGATACCTCTTATCTTGAAGGTTATTTCAAAACTAAATAGCAAAGTAACCCATCAAAATTGGAAAAATTGAAAATTTGTTCATAAACTTTTTGTACAGAATGTGCTCCGTTTATGTAATTTTTTGTCTATTTTTACCAATTTCTTCTATTTTAGTAATAATAATTTATTTTTCTTTTCTTAATTTGAGCCTATTTTTCTTAAAATGTACTAAATAAATCTAAAAACCATGAAAAAAATTACCCATATCTCCATTATTTTAAGAAAAAAGTTATCGCAAGTAGTCGGATACCTTAAATTTAACTTATATTTTGTTTATTTCCATTTTGTGATTTATTCAGTTGGAAGTAATTTTCACAGAACAGTGGAAAAGTATGAAGGTTTTTTTTTTACTTTTTTCTTCTTTGTTTCTGTATGTAAAATAAAAATGACCTCCTCTTTCTATAATTTATGTTTTTTTCTTTTCTTTTTGCCATTAAAAAAGTATATAGTTTTTTTCCAAATATCAAGGTCTAAGGGATGGTAAAAATTCAAAGATAAGTTACCTGGCTTATCTGAGTCGTGAGAACAGCCCTGGATTTGTTCCGTTTCGAGAGCCTTTTTTTCTTTTTGTGAAGTGGCTTCGCTTCTATTATCATTTCCTCCAATTCAAATGTTGGGTCACAATTCAATTGGTTTTTCTAAGGAAATGCATAAGAACAAATAATCGATCGATATTTACTCTGGTATAACTCATCATTTTTTTAATGAATTATGTTTGCAATCGAGTCACCATGAGTCGATTCTTTTCGTTTAAAAATATCGCATCAGTTCATTTAAACAATTCTATGGAAAAGGGTTTTTTCCTTGACATTTCGCTTGTAATGACATTGTTTTAAAGTCGGTGATTAATGATCTCGAGAAAAAGGGAATAGATGATAGATGACTCAAGGAAGAGGGGGATAGACCCTAGAAGAGAATAACCTAGATAAACTAGAAGAATTGAACTTCAAATTTATTTTTTTAAGGCACTCTAACTTTCAAGACATATTGTTCTTAAATACAAATGCATGTTAAGATTTAGTGTAGAATTTTTTTTCTTTCAAGTAACTGAATAGATTATGTGTATTAAATTCATTGACACACAACTGAGCTTATTCCACGAAATCGTTCAACAGATGTTGAACTTACTAGAAATATGTTTTGTTTCGTTAAATTTCACAAATGTTTACATTTTAATAAAATTATTTAATAAGGTATCTGACTACGTTCGGAACCGTGATTTTGAAAAAGCGTGCAAACGAATACTTTTTTTTTTTTTTACTATTTAGTGTCACTTAGATTATAGAATATACTTATATAAAACATTTTTTTACAATAAAAAATTATTTTAATCAGTGGTTTTTAAACTGTGGTCCGCGGTCCCCTGGGGGTCCCCAGTACCTTTCTTAAGGGAGTCCGCGAAGGTCTCTTATTTAAAGAGATTTCCCATTTTTACAGACTCTGAAAGGAGTGAAAAAATTGAAAGATGTGCCGTTCTGGACTAGATCACTAAATTGTCCCTAATGAAGTAACTCTATTAGGAGATGAATTTTGATCAAGAATATTAATTCAGTTCACATTAAATTAGTATTTTGTAATACTTTTAATTAGATGTTGAATGTTTTGTTAAAGGAGAAAAAGAAGCGTTAAAAATTCTATATAAGTAACAGAGGTAGTGTTAGGATTACCGAGGAAAATTTAAATCACTCTGCCATGGGTTGGAGGGGGGTTCGAAATTTTGGGGTCCACGATGTTAGGCTGATTTATAAAGAGGGGCTGTGGTGATCGAAAGTTAAAGAACCGCTAGTTTAAATGCACTATTTTGGCAAAAAATGAACTTAGAAATACCTATTTTCAAAATATTCTCCTGTTATGGAAAATGCTTCTATAATAATAATATATTGCCAATATATAGTTTAGACCTTTGTACGGAGCCTGAACTAAAATTTTTGATTCATATCAGGTAGAAATGGATTTATCCATATTTTAATACATCAGAGTGGTAAAAGTTTAACAAAAAAAACCCCGATAACTGTATTAACTGGTAGTAACTCTGAAAATAATGGGAATTATTCAAAAATCCAAATTCAGGCTCTCTGGAAATTTTTTAGATATATATATATAAGCAAAGTATTATTATTATATAAGCATTTTTCATAAGGGAATATTTTTAAAATAGATAATTCAAAGTTAATTTTTTGCCAAAATAATGCAGTTAAATAATTTTCTATTGTAATAATATTCTTAAAACAATTTTATACATGTATTCTAAGTAAAATTAATATTAAAAAATTATGTTCCTTTGTACGCTTTTACAAAATCAGGGTTTCGAATGTAGTCGGATAGCTTAAAGTAAATTCAGATTTACAAATGGATTTCTGTGTGCTTATCTTTTAAGGCAAATTGTTTTTTAGTAGTTCCATTTTTTGCTTTACGTTACAGAAAAGCTATCTGTATGATCACCCTCTGGAATTAAATAAAAATAATTCAATAAAAATGCCTTTCTTATTATTATAAAATAATCTTGTATAAGAGAATAATATATTCTGAAAGTAACGCTTCTTAAGGTTTTGCAATTCTGAATTTGATATCATTCCTTGTCATACATTCATAAAAATAAAATTACGAAACGAATGTGCTTTTTTTATTTATCTCATTTTAAGTGCAAATACCCCTTTTTTATTGAGTTAGGATGTCTATTTGTACTGTAGTCAGATTGTATGAGTATAAAAACGATTAAAACTAAACAATTGCATGATGATAGAAATTTCGACCATAACATTTAGTGAACAAAACATTGTACTCAAAACAGGTGTACCGTAAATTGGTTGTTGCTGGTAACTTTTTTCGCAACGTTTAAATATTGCGTAACACGGAACGTGGCTGTCAAAAAAAAATTAAATGTCCCATTCGTAATAGCAGGTTTGAACTTGTCATTCTGATGTTCGTTGTGGTCGGAAGAAACGTGCGATTTCTTGAATATTTTTTTATAAATAATCTGAGATTTTTTTCTAATAAAAGTAATAAGGAGTGGAAAAAAAAGTTTTGTTTTTTTGTATTTCCGTTATTTTTGGTGTAATTTATATCGAATATTCCAAATAATCTTCCCCAAACCATGTGTCAGAAATTTACATGACAATGCAGTTGTTTCACTTCTAATGTATGACGAAAATTTTTTTACTGTATGTTTCTTTTTTATTTATTTATTTGGAGAGAAATTTAGAAGAGGCATTGAAGATTATTTGGATCAGTTAGAAGGCGGTTGGCTATCAAAAGATGGCCTTGATGACGAAACATCTGACGACGAATACATGAAATTAGATTAATAATAATTATTTTTTTAATTACCATCAGGAATAAAAATGATGCAACGATACATTATTCTTTTTATTTATTTTGTACTGAGTTTAACATGAAAATATGTATGATGTTGGATATTTCCATCATACTGTTTTATAATTTTTCTTAATGTTATATTTATACTATGATTTTTTTTGAACATTTTCCCTTTAATCCAGAGCATGAATAGTATCACCCTGATTTCTTTCACAAAAAAAGAAAAATCAAGCAAAGAAGAGTTAATACTCACTTGATGTATTCGCGAAAACTTGAAATTCTGATAACCTTGCAAAATTAATCTAACTTATTCATTAAAGAAAAAATACACAACATGGATTAATAATAAAGGAAATTTAAATCTTTGTTCAAAATTGGCTTAACTAATCATTATTTATCGAGCTCTAGAAATAAAAACATTATAAAATACTTTCGAGATATAAGAGTATGAGGTCTTAAAATATTTAATAATATAAAATATTTAATTTAAAGCCTAGGTTTTTTTAAATATAAGACAAGATTGGCAGTAGAATTTCGTTGAGCTAAATAAAAAACTAGGAAGGTGTACTGAAACTTACTCTTGGAACAAATAAAGGTGTGTATTGTCGATTATAAACTGCAGAAAAGTCGATAGATTCCAAGAAACTGTGTTGCTTCATTTGCTTAATGGATGAAATGCGTTCTTTTGGATCCACTTTTAGTAGCTGGAAAAAGAAGTAAAAATACATTAGATGAATACTTGATGGTTAGAAAAATAATACTCGGATTATAACGAGCTACTCTATTAAAAACTCGTTTATTTTTTCATTAAAATTCATTGTTTAGTTAATTAATTTGTTATCACACACACAAGGTAACATAATTATCTTTAGGAAATTGCTTTTCTACTTTTTCTTTTCTCTTTTTTTACTAAAGAGAAAAAAGGCATTTAAGTGTTTCATAATTTTTTTGTTTATTTATATTATTATTTTCAAGTAACAAATAAAACTTCCTTACGCGTTTGTTCCATAAATAGAAATATCTACGGATGTGTTAAGGTTCTGGGATAGAATAAAAAAAAAGGCACACAAAATGGAAACGTTTCTTAGCACGTAATAGTATCCACCAACATAAGTAGCGCGAAATATGTGATAATATTTACAGTCTTTTAAATTTTCAAATTTATTAAAGCTATTAATTCATCTTAAACTTAAACAGTAGTATTAACTGGTTAATATTAATAAGTTTGAATATGATTAATTTTTTGCAAAAATCTCATGTGTGTTTTGATAACTGAAAATACACACACACACAGCATGATTTTACACTGTTTGGAACCTATAATACTGCTTATTACTTCACTAATGATGATATTGTACCATGACAGGACCAAATCAAATAGTACCATGGGCCCTGATGACTGTTCTGGTGATCTGTTCAATATTGTCCACATAGAGATTTGTTGATGAAAAGAGAGGACCCATATTTCTCTTGTAGAGCAGCAAGAATAGCTGGACAGTCAAAAATATGAGTAGGTGTGTTTAGCTCTGTATCTAAACAGTTATCACAATTCCTTTAAGATCTTCTAACCTCCCTATCAAACTTCGTTCCGCTGTAATGACCTGTTCTTAGCCAAGAAATAGTTTTTGTTATAAGTTGGTCTCCACTTATATTACAGATTTGATACCTTACAGCAGGCGACCCACCGAAACTTTTTAAAAACGTAAACATTTAAAATGTTTTCATTTTGAAATTAATTTGATGTCACCTTTTTTAAAACTTTAATTACTTATTCTTGTTTTAAAATAAATGCTATTTGATAATAGAAATAGGTTTTCGATTAGTAGTTATTTTTAAAATTTTATAAAAAAATCATTTAATTTTACTATAATAAATTAATTTTTATGAAATTTTTAAATGCATCTATGCATGTTATTCACTCAAGTGGAGGAACCAAGATTCCTTTTGTGTGCCTGATATTTATTTCTTTCCCCTCATCTCTCTTTGGAGGAGAACAGAGCGACTTCAAAGACCACCATAGGTGATTCTTTTTCTTTTTTTTTTAAGTTTGAGAAAAAAACGGCTATCAAGAAACCCTCGAAGGAGAACAGAGATCACAATAAGCGTTATTTTCTTTTTTTAACGTTAAAAACAAAACAAAACAAAACAAGGCTATCGAGATGGAGAGTAATATTTGCTTAATCGTTTGCGAATGAAAATGGACTTCGGTTTTTTTCATATAAATATTATACTAAAACTTTATTTAATAAAAATGTATTCAAATTTCAAGAACAAAATGTGTAAGAAAAGAGAATATTTGAACATCCTAATTTTTGAAGAAAGATGGGAACTGCAATATTTTTGCGTCTAAAACTATAATAAAATATTATGCGTAATATATAAAAAAAATCCTATTTCATTTGCAAAGGAATATAATTTTAAAAGACACCATGACACAAATCATAATGCAAAATATGACCTAACACGTTTCAAAATTTCGTGAAGATTAATCGTCGAAATGGAAATTAATTCTTCAAAAATTTACAAACAGCATTCACTGAATTTGTTGAAGACAAAACAGCTGCTGTTAAATTTAGTTATATATTGTCATTTAACCGCATGCTTATGGAGACAATTTGTTGAAGGGGAATTTATTAGTGAATGCTCAATTAAAGAGGTGGGATTATTATGTCTATTTCAAATACTCTAGCTAGCAGAGTTGGTAAAATAGCCAAGAATTTGAGAAATCTGCATAATTCAACATCAACATCTCAAGCCTAATTAATTGCAATTGAGGGCTGTGGTAGCCTAGTGATCGAGGTCATGAACTTGTGACCTATGTTGTCGAGTCACAGGTTCGAATCCTCATACCACTGAAGACTCGCTGTATTGAGAGGCTGATGCACGCTAAACCTGTCGAGGCTCAAAGTCTTCCCGTTGACGTGATGTGGTAGTTTGGAGAAGGGGTATAGCTTAGATGACGTCCTGAGACTTGGACGATGTCCGTCTCCAATATCCCTCGTGTTTCTTTAGAGTACGATGTTAATTAACACTCACTCGCTATTGCGATTGATAAAAGTCTAGAAATTCAAAATATCACTTAGTCTCATCCGCGAATGCGATACTAATTTAAAAATAAGTGAAGAACTCTTGGAAATAATATGCATAATACAACCTCTGGGGCTGATATTTTTAAAGCAGTTATGAAAGTTTTAAAAGAAATATTAGTCAGCATTGAAAAAGTTGGTTTGTCTTTCAACTGATGTTGCATATGCTATGATTTGTGTTAGCACCTAGTTATACTACTGCTATTGTCGCGCCCTCCACAACTTTCATTTACTTTGTCTTACTTATACCGAGCTGACGTATAATATCGGTTGTCTGGATGTACGGAAGTGCCTCTTGTCATAAAATATTTTTCCTGCGAAATACTGTTGATACTGATTACTTCATGTGCTGGTGATAATTAATCTAAGTTTGTGTCAGATTTAAGTTAATTTTTCTCTCAAAAACTGAACAATATCGACGTTTATTTTAATGCATTCAAACCAACGTTGATTAAATACCCCCCCATTTAAAACCAAATTCATGTCAAGTATTAGTGTGACTTTATTATCCGTGAACCTTATTTTGAAATAGAAGAATACAGATTTGAAATTGTCAATGGTTTCAAATGGCTCTGAACTGAACACTCTCAATGGCATAACCCCTGAGAGTTTCGCAATATAGTCACTGCTGGTAACAGATATTTTTACGCACACTTCTCAAAAATATTTAAAATCTAATTTCATCATCAGAAAACCCAAATTACTCATTTACAAAATATTGACAAGACCCGTTCTCACACATATGCTGCAGAAACGTGAGCAATGACCGAGAGTGACAAAGAGACTCTCGCTATATTTGAAAGAAGAGTCTTTAGAAGTATTTTTGGAGTTTTAAATGCGATAACATTCAGAAAAGAAGAAACAATTCAGGAATCCATAAAATTTTTAAAGAACCAGATGTATTGCTAAATTCGTTGTAATACAAATATTAAAATGGAGGACACCAGACAAGATTGGAGACCAATTGAATCACAAAAAAAGATCTTTGCGGCCAGGCCATATGGTACTAGAAAAAGAGGAGGACAAAGACTGAGGTGGATCTCGATTACCTAGAAAAAGTTCTGAAAACTGTTAATGTCAGAAACTGGAAAAGAACAGGATAGCCTAGAATGGAATTCTTAAGGCCCATCCTGGGCTATCGTGCCATTGAGGAATGAAGGATATCACCGCATTTAGGCCTACAGCCCCTTATTTAAAACCGAGATTACTAAAGGAGTAGTTACAAAAAAAAGATTAAAAGAAACATGCAAATAGAGCATGGCAATAATTTTTAATATTTTCATTACATTGTTCACCAGCAAGTATTGCGCTCCTAAGTTTCAGATATCAGATTTTTTTTTCAAAAAGTAGTCACCAAAATTGTAAATTATGTTCGAGAATATAGACTTAATTACAATCACTTTCTTCATTTCTGGTAGATTCAGAACATGAATACGCCCACAAATCATATTATATGGAAGTTCAATGGCTGTGTTGAATCATAAAATGTTAAAACGATTCTTCAAGTTGCTGGATGAAAGAACATTTTTTTTTAAAAAAACAAAAAGTTACGAATGTTCTGAATTAAAAGCTAGACAATCGATAAAGGACCTGGCTTTCTTAGATGATATTATAAGTGATCTTAATTAACGGAATATTAAGCTTCATGGCAAAAATTATGTTGTTACAACCCCATTTGATAATACTAACGCTTTCGAATAAAAATTATGTTGGCGAAAACAAATAGAAAAAGAAATTCGTTTAACTTTGAAAGTTGTTAATATCGATTGATTAAGTTCCCTGAATTAAAAGTTACACAATATTCTCAACAAATTAAGTTGGTAGAAATAGAATTCAATCGACGATTTTATCTGATTTTAAAAGCTATAAATTACAACTTCTATTTTTACTTCACCTCTATCTATCGATATTGAAATTGTAGATAAAAGCTTACAAATTGTGTGAGTTAATTGAAATGCAATGCTATTCTTTGTTGAAGAAAAAATGGATGGAACTTGAAATTCCAAATTTTTATACATATTTATTTGTAGATCACTTTTCTAAATTGTTATCGTATGTTATGTGTACTGATTTATGTGAGCAACTATTTTCTTTAATGAAAAACAGCAAAAATTCAGAAAGGTCAAGAATAACCATATTCAATATTTATCATCATTTACAAAAATTTCCACACACACACATCAGCTCTATACAACCAATAAATTTTGATGACTTATTTTGAGAAAAACGATGCAAAATATAAAAAGTAATATTAAACAGTATTTCTTATTATGACTATTTTGTTTTCTTACAAAACTATGAAATATTTATTGCCTAGTTGTAAAACTAACATGAAATATTAAACGACTATGTATGTATATTTTAAAATGCATTGGCTTGGCATTCAATCTAATAAATACATAATATAATCATTCTAAAAATCATATTTTATGAATTTTGTTAATATTAAAAACATGCGGCCCCTAACTTAATATAAAATAGATCATGTGGCCCGCAGTATAATTTGAGTTTGGCATGCATGCCTTACAAGAATTTACTTCTCTCTCAATTTGAAATTTGTGACAGCATTTGCGTCTAATGAAGTAACGTTGACAAAGTTGTCCTTATTAAGATTTCTAGCTTCTTTCGCCAGTTTATCTGCATTTTCATTGCCTGTATTGCCAACATGTGCAGGTAACCACTGGAGGAAGCATATTTTATCTAACTCCTGTAATCTAAACAAGCGAGAGCAAATCTCTTTAGTAATCCATGATCATCCATTTAGAATTGCCTGGAAGGCTGTTTTTGAGTCACAGAAAATGACGAGACTTTTAGCCTGTTCTAGAATAGGGAGAGTCTCATATAGATTAAGAGCCTCAATTATCGCCGGAAGTTCACAAGTGAAACAAGAGGCGATGACACCGATTACTCGTTGGTAGCTTTCATTACTTGCAGTGGTCATAAATACCCCCGAACCTCTATTCAAGAATGTTTCATCAGAAGAACCGTCTGTATAGGCAAACACAAAATCCTCCTTTAAATATTTATAAATAGTCTTGAGCCATTTTGCATTGATGACACTAATAAGCTTACTCTTGGTGCATGGCTCTAATAGACTTGTTACAATTGTGGTATTCTTAGGAAGACCAGCAGAGGAAAGAGGTTCCTGACAAATAGAAAATTTGTTGTGTTCAAGGCCAAGCGGTATTCAGATTTCACAATCAAATTACATTGGAGAGGATCTTTTTAATCTTCGTTGCTATTATAATTTACAAAGGTTCTCCTAGTAATATGTGTTGGTACATGACTTCTAGCCTTGTTTGTGAATTTGATCAAGTTATATCTTCTTCTCTTCTCAAGGCTATCAAGTCCCCACTCTTTTACGACCTTTTAGTTGTTAGCAGAGGACACTGCCCCAACAATGACTTGCAGCTCTTGACTGAACACTATATAATTTCTCTAGTGTGGTCTTAGATGCATGCACCCATATGGAAGAGGCATATTCCATAACCGGTCTTATAAAGTGAAATATATGTTGTCTTTAATAGGTCTTGGGACTGACTCCTCAGTCTGTACAGCAAAGACTTTTAATGATCTTTAATTTTTTTCAAGGTCCTGCCTGCACAGGTCTTAATATGCTCGGTAAATCTTAGTTCAGCATTCATGATGATTCCTAAATATTTTGGGCATATTGTCCTCTCTATAAGTTTACCCTAAATATATATGGATCCATCCGGAACCTGAGTTTTCTATATGTTGTAAAGACACAGACAGTTGTCTTTCCGACATTGGCCTTTAATTTTAAACTCTGTGTCCACTTTAGAATTCCATTTAATGAGTGTTGTAACTATTTTTTTTTGAGATATCTATTTCCCTGACAGAGTACCAAATCACAATGTCGTCTGCATAGCAGGCAACCTTAGTGTCGTTATTGATGTTAGGATTGATATAATTTACATAGCGCAGAAAAAAAAGAGTGCGATTAATACGGATCCCTGACGAACACCTGTAAGAATTTTTCTGCTCTTAGATAAATATCCGTTATATCGCACCCTGACTTTCCTGTTCCTTAGGTAGTCATTCATCCAAATAAGAGAATTTCCTCTAATGCCATGTTAATGACTGATGTCATGAGTATCTATCACATTCTATCAAAGACAGATGACATGTCAAGGAAGACAACAATAGTTTTCTCCTCTGTTTTTGAAAACTATCTATGACTGATTGACAAAATTGAAATAACTGATCTTCTGTAGAGTATCGTTTTCTGTAAGTTGTCTGATAAAAAACTAATAACTCTAAACTTCAATGATAACAAGCTTATGAGCTGTCGCTGAATCTTTTCATATAATATTAAGGAAAATATTTCTTCTATTTATTAAAATTAAATTTCATCGTTCGAGTAATTCGTAGAAATCTTCCAAATAGGTTCAGAAAATACTGCCTTCATGATGACAAATTTTCGAAAACTGCTATTGGATTAAATCGCGTGATTTGAGATAAGTTTCAACGGCTCTCAGCAAGAGTTTGATATTTAGAAAAGAAAAAAAAATAACTACTAGAACTCATGCAACTATCATTGATCTGTTCGGTCACATATATTTGCATTTTATATTTCGTGCGCATACTTTGG
Organism: Trichonephila clavipes; assembly: GCA_019973935.1. Classification (NCBI taxonomy): domain Eukaryota; kingdom Metazoa; phylum Arthropoda; class Arachnida; order Araneae; family Nephilidae; genus Trichonephila; species Trichonephila clavipes. The sequence continues at coordinate 471,608 of BMAU01020294.1, read as the reverse complement.
CTGTGGAACAGAAATTATTTGCATTGTGTGTTAGCAAAATCTATTTTTAAATCCAAGTAATTTATTATGGCATTTATTTTCCCAGGCAATATTTGTTCATTTCTTTCTCCATTGCGTGTGCAGACTCGTTACGTGATTTACTTTAATAAACAATTAATCGTTGGATAAATCCCACAAAAATTGATTAAATTGACTTAAATACTAACTAATGAATGCTAAAGCAACTCTTTCTCTCTAAAGTGTGGTAGAGTAATAAACCAGATTGTGTTGTTACTTAGATTTAGACAGTCAACTTTACTTTTTCAACTTTAGTCAATAGTAGACATTTTTTAATTTGGCTTAACGTATTTGTGAAATTTAAATGTTACAACTATACAACAACTGCCTACCAAGAAATTTGAATTAAATGAGTCATATTAACTCTTAAAAATCAGCTTAGATTCAAAACCAAAAACAAAAATGTTTACTTTTTTCAAGCTGGTAATCCAATTTAAATTTCATTTTTTTAAGTTCATATCATAACAAATCAATATAATGGTTTCTTGGCTACGAACATCGTAAATTTAAGCCATGACTGTATGACTAAAGTGATATATGAGGAGGCAGTGGGTCCCATTTCCTTTCTAAATTTTCACATCATTCTAATTGGAGACCCTAAGACTTGTTTAGATTTCATATACTCAACAGTACATTACTTTTTACAGCAGGGGAGGACAAACTTTTCCATGGTACCGATACTTCTAATTTTTTCAAAGTGGTTACGGTCCACTCAGTGGTGTAGGTGTGGTGAGGTAAGAAAAGAGCGTACAATATTTATTATAACTTAATAATAAATACGGAATATGTATTTACCTACATAACTACAGTAAAATGAACACACACTTTAAAGACCGCGTTTAAAGAAAAACGCAAAATACAAACATAATAATAATAGCCACAAATATAATAACTTCAAATAATGCGCTTTTGTTACGAAACAATTCAAAATACATTAAAAAATAAAATACACTCTGTAACAAAAAAAAAAACGACGCACCAAGAACGAATTGTCCATTAGAAACAAAAATTGGTGGGTAGAAAGATTACGTACATAATAAATACAATATTTATTATAACTTAATAATAAATACGGAATATGTATTTACCTACATAACTACAGTAAAATGAACACACACTTTAAAGACCGCGTTTAAAGAAAAACGCAAAATACAAACATAATAATAATAGCCACAAATATAATAACTTCAAATAATGCGCTTTTGTTACGAAACAATTCAAAATACATTAAAAAATAAAATACACTCTGTAACAAAAAAAAACGACGCACCAAGAACGAATTGTCCATTAGAAACAAAAATTGGTGGGTAGAAAGATTACGTACATAATAAATAATGATTAAAATTTCAGAAAAATTTAATGATTTTTTTCAGAGTTACATAGTTACAAGGTAACGAGCTCAATTAAGAGTTGACCCACCTCTAGCCTGGATGCAAGTTGCTACATGACGTGACATAAAGTGATAAAGCACCCTGATGATCTCCTGCGGTATTTCTTGCCATATTTGATCCAATTGTTGGGCCAGGTCATCAACATTCCTTGGTAGATGCAGTCGCCTTCCCATTATATCCCAGACAGGTTCGATTAGAGAGGGATCTGGTGATCTGGCTGACAAAGGAAGTGTTTGATAAGCTGTAAGACTGTTTATAGCAAAACGTGTGGTATGTGGTTTTTACATTATCTTGCTGAAAAATAAGGCCATGGTACTGCAAAAAGAATGGAAGCAAAACAGTTTTCAGAATGTCGTTGAAGTACCGATGTGCTGTAAGTGGGCCTCTAAGGACTACCAAAGGGGTCCGGCTTCAAAAGAAATGGCACCCCAGAGCAGAACTCTTGGTTGAGGGCCTGCGTAGCGTGCAATACTGAAAGAAGGATCTACACGCTGCCCTGGCCGTCTCCAGACATGCCATCAATGATCGTCATGACACAGATGGAAGCAGGACTCATCGCTAGGCACTATACGTCCCTAGTCAGCATGATTCCAATCTGATCGATTCAAGTACCACTGTAATCTAGCTCAACAGTGTGTAGTCGTAAATGGAAGGTAGTGTAGTGGTCGGTACGAGCGTAAATTTCGTTCAGTCAGCCGCCTGTGAACGGTCATGGTGGATACTCGTGTGCGGGTTGCATGTCTGATTGTTGGTAACGATGACTCAGGCGCTGTGAGAGTTGATATGACAATCAATGTGTCCTCCTGATCTGCTGTGGCCCTAGGTCGACCGCTACCATTATGACGCTGAAATCTGCCATTGTCTATCCATGCTTGACATCATCTTTTAATGGCCGCATCGCTTCGACCCATATGACGAACGATTCTCAGATTTGCCCAACCTCCCTCTTTCAGTCCAATGATACAACCTCTTCCAAACTGACAGTTGCTCATAATGTGCTCGAATCCTGCAGCGAGGCATTTTTTTCGGTTGTTCAAAGGTATTCTAAATTGCAATGCAACAGAAATTTTCACCATCAGATAGAGAATCGCTTCTTATAGACACCAGCTGAGTGCGCAGTTCCGATGCGCTGTAGCTCCCGCTATTCATTCGTTGGACACCAAATTTTAATTATTTGCATGTTCGGTTGAACTATCTTTGCATACGAAATTTCATTACAATCGGGCAGCTCCTTCTTGGTGCGACGTTTTTTTGTTGTTATAGTGTATTTTCATCAAAAATTAGTGTTCCGAGTTATAATCATTAGAAGATTTAGTCTGCTACTCGAGATATATATTTATTAGCTGCTAATCTTCAGGCGGTCACCCCAAAACGTCTTGCTGTCCACCGGTCACCAGTGGTCGTCTTTATGTTCACCCTTGTTTTACAGGTATAATGAAGAAAACTCTGTTATATATATATATATATATATATATATATATAACAACTTCAATGTTTTCTTTATCCAAATTTTCTACATCATGCTCTTATAGAATTGATTGGTTTTTATTTATACACCACACTCTGAAGCAAAACAAACGAAACCTCGTAACTTTGAACCACGGTTAAGAGAGAGGTGTTGGAAACCTAAAATCTTCTTAATATGACAATTTTGAGATTTTTACATTTTCAAATTGTATAGATTTTAACCTTTCTAAAAATACCTTACTTTAGCTTCTAGGGTAATTAGAAGCCCTTAAAAGTTATTTTTAAATAATCACTGAAACTGGACCACGCCCATTTAAATGGCGAAAAATGTAAACCATGTATTTTGTTTTGGCTTAAAAGTTAAATGAATGATGGAAATCAAAACATTTAATCCAGAATTGCTCAAAAAGTGTTTACATGGGGGTACACAGTCCCAATGAAAGTGTAAACAACGTAATATGGTCTCGTGTACCGAAGAAAATATTTGTACAAATAGAAGTATTATCATTGGGTACATATGATGCAGTTTCATCATTTTTACTATGGGAAAGTATCAAAACCAGAAATTTTGAGAAAACTTAATTTTGAGCCAAGTGACAACACGATACAGACAATGGAGCGCCTCGACAAACAGAGGCTGTTAAAGGTTATATACTCATGTTTACAAAAAAAGGAAGTTAGGAAATAAAAAAAGACTTAAGAAGAAGAAAGATTAAAAAATGTGGATGATTTGGAGTATGAGGAGGAATATTTTAATAAAAAAGTAACAATACATTAAAGTTCATTTATCTAAAAATGTAAACTTTTGATGTTCGATGTACCTTTTCTGGGAAAATAATGTTCACAGGTATGTAAGTTTTCATGACATATTTATAATGATGGCTAATATGTACTAAAATGAGCTTTTTGTAAAAAAAATCAAAATTTACAATTTTTTTATGTGAAAAATGGGTTATAAATTTCACTGTTTGATACAATATTTTATAAATTATTAAAAATTCAAAATTAGCTAAAAGCTCATTTTAGTATAATGAGAAAGGTGTACTTTAATTGCATGAAAAATTTCAAGCATGTACATAGAACAGATTTTGAGAAAAGGTACATCGAAAACAGCTAATTTAACATTGTCGGTCTAGAGGTTTTGGACTCCCCTTAAGTTATGAGGATGACACTTGAGTTGACATTTCTTCTACAAACTTTCCCACCACGCAAACAGGAGGACTTTGAACCTCGACAGATTTAGTGTGCATCAGCCCCTGTCTACAGAAGGATTTTCACTGGCACTAGATTTCGAATATGAGACTCGCCACGAGTTATAGAAGAACATAGCAGTAGTATTTAAAATATGTTTAAAAGAATAATAAACACTCCAGACTATAACATGAGAGTTGAATTTAAAGTTTTACTAGTTATATTGAAAAAATTAAAAAAAGAAATGAAAGCCTCCTTCTTTGTGTGTACAATTTTTTTTTCTTCAAGTTCTATTCAATCAAAAAATTACCATTAAATCCAAAGTATTTTTAAAAATACTTTAATATGCTATGTTGAAAATTGTAAATTTTCCGTTCTTCAATTATTTAATGACTGTCATTTAATTCACATATATAGTTTTCTGCTCGTTAAATTTTACCTAAATGACATTTTTAAATGGATCGTAAAAAATTTTCTTTCATTGGATTAAACCTTCTTTATTAATAAGAACATTTTATTCCTTTTAACCATGTAATTTATTAAAATTTATTAGAAATATCTGAAGTCATTTTGAATAATTGACATCTTTCCTCGATCGATTACAGTATCTTTTAATTACACTACAGTAGAAGGAAAATCTGAAGGTAAGAATCGGAAAGAAATCGAACCATTGCCTCAGATTGAATTAATATTTGTAAAATCCATTTAAACCAAATAATGATTGCATTACATTTTAGAATTATTAATATATATGACTCGATATAAACCCTATTTTCAAAATAACTTACATTAAAAAAGGAACCAGGCTTGTTCTTGCTAAAAGAAGGCTGGTTCCATTTTTTCCTCAAATGCCATGTTGATGCAATTATTTTAGATTATCTATCACACTCTATCAAATGCAGAGGATATGTTAAGGAAGACAGCATTAGTCTTCTCTGTCAGTTGTTTTTGAAAACCATCTATGACTGAATGAACAAAATAACTGATCCTTCGTAGAGTGTTGTTTACCGTAAGCTGTCTTTAAAAAACTAATAACTCTAAACTTCACTAATAGCAAACTTATGAGCTGTTCTTGAAATTTTATATAAAATATTAAGGAAAAGATTGCTTTTATTTATTAAAATTAAATTTCCTCGTTCAAGTAATTCGTAGAAATCTTCCAAATAGGTTCAGAAAATACTGCCCTCATGATGACAAATTTTCGAAAACTTCTATTGGATTAACTCGCGTGATCTGAGATAAATTTCAACGGCTCTCTCAGCAGGAGTTTGATACTTTGAAAAGAAAAAAAAACTACTATAGAACTCATGCAACTATCATTGATCTGTTCGGTCACACACAGTTGCATTTTATATTTCGTGGACATACTTTGACTGCGGAACAGAAGATACCAAAGCAAAATTTATTAGAAAGATAACTAACAATACAAAAAAAGAAAAGATTAGAAACACAGTCTTTGTTGAAGGGAGAAAGACTATGAAATCAACAGTGGCGTAACGTACACCCCCGCATTGAGGGGGCAGGATTCTAAGGGGCCCCGAACCTGGTATGTATGGTTTTGTAATCCTTTGTAAGATTCGACTTGGGGCCGAAAACGTGACTTTGCAGGGGGTCCTAATATTCTTAGTTACGCCACTGGAAATAAGTATTAAGTGTTGCCGTCACAGCTGGCAATAACCCCAACTACATGTCAACTACGCGTTGACTGAAAGAGACTTTGGTTGTCTTTTTCGGATATTACATTCCATGCAGGCTCGACATAATGACCGTGTTGATCTGGGATAGCAGCAGATGTTGCATGATGGACGAATCATTCTCCAGTCATCGACCAGAAGTATTCCATAAATGACAGAATGGGAGTGCTAGCATGTCAAGGCAGTGATATAATCTGAGAAAGTCTTGAACATTGCGTGCCACTTGTGGACGGCTAAAATGTGGCTGTAAAGAAGCTTCGAAGGTAAGGGAGGATAAAAAGCTCAAAAAAACCCAAAGCAATATAACGTTGGTTGATCAATTCTATGTCAGTACGTACTAAGAAGGTACAGTTGTTATGAATCAGACTTCAACTTCACGAACATAAAGTATTTATTGTGCTCCTTTTCTATTTCTATGAGAAAATTCCGTATTTGTACGAGAAAAAATTTTCCTACAGATACTCGAGCGATAAAAGTAGTTTATATTGGTTTTAGAGACGTATGTAATATTTTTTATCGATAGTAATTAGTTGAGTTGAATTTAAATTAAACAAAGAAATAATTAAAAATAATGTTATTGACTTTATGCCTTAATTTAACCGAGGAAATTATGTCGTAATCAATTCGATGTTGTACTGAAATGTGGTACGAAAGAAAGAGGAAAATGAATTTTTAGTTTCTTAAAAATATTGTATAAAAACCAAGAGAACAGCCCAAGAACACACCTAAATATTAAGTTAGTTTTTGGTGAAATTTTTTCCAATAGCATAAGAACATGAGAGGACACGAAAAATAGGAGAAAACATGTTTATTATTCTTATTACAACAATAAATTAAGAAAAAGAACGTTAAAGAAGCAACGATCGTCATCAAATCAGGTGTTCGAAATTATGACTCCGAGCCGTGATGTAGGTCTCACATCTCCGGCACATCAAAGATAGAACGTTAGTGGAAATACTATGCATGTCACAGGCTTCCTAAAAAGCTGCCACGACACGTGAAACAAGATTCTCTGCACTGTCAACGGGAGTCTCGTACACCAATGACTTGACGTACCCCCCAAAAGAAGCAGTTGAGACAAGTAAGGTCTGACGATCTAGCGTGCCAATGCAATAGACTACCAATGCTTCGTTTTACATTACGCCATCTATCGTGTACACCAGCCAAAAGCCTTCCCATCATTTTTGCTGTAATAAGAATAATAAGCATGTTTTCTCCTCTTATTCTTGTCCTGTCTTTCTTGTTGATTGATTGATTGATTGAATATTAACGTCACGCTGTTCAGCTACACGAGGGCTTTTGGCGACGGACCACGTAATTTTGAACCATGGTCAAGTGAGGTGGACGACACTTGAGCTGGCACCCCCCTCTCCTAACTACCACACCACACCAACGGGAGGACGTTTCAGCTCTCGACAGATTTAACGTGCATCGCTGCCCTACACGGCGGATCTTTAGTGGTACTGGCCTAGAACCCGTGACAAAGCAAGCCACGGTCCGATACCTATACCACTCGGCTACCGCGGTCCCTGTCTTTCTTGTGATTTTTGTCGTCACTACCAAGCCAGGAAAGCGTTTCCGACCGTGCGTTTCTAAGTGATTTCCCATCGTCTAGGTATACTCTATCTGTGCTAAAAACTTGTAACCTTTGTACTGATACATCCTGTATATCTCTATATAGTATATCTACAACTATCTCTCTCTATACACTGGTGTGCAAAAATTAAGGACGAGACGGTTTTTTCAATATAACTTTGTACAAAAGCTTTCCAAATCAACACATTTAATACCGTAAGATCCCCAATACGTAAGGACATGTGTAATGTAAGCAACACTTACTAAAAGAGAAATCAGAGGGATAAAAAGAAGCTTGATTAAAAAAGTAGCATGGAGCGCAATGCGACTGAAGGCCGAAACATCTCTGTGATGGGTGTCCAGCAAGAAACATCCGGTCTTTAGTAGGGGATATGATCTCCCTGACTGCTAGGCAGGTTTCACAGCGTCTGCCCATGCTGAGAATGAGGGTGTCAATGAGTTGTTGAGGCATTGCTGCCCATTCGTCTTGCAGCGCCAATCGAAGCTCCCGAATCGTTACTGGTGGTAAGGTACGAGCTGCCAAGCGTCTGCCTAGAAAATCCCATACATGCTCGATGGGATTGAGATCCGTAGATCGTGCCGGCCAATCCATACGTTCAATATCCTCACTCTCTAAGAGCTGTTCGGCAGCTACTCTGCGATGACATGGAGCATTGTCGTCCATGAAAAGGAACTGCAGACCCATAGCACCTCAAAAAAGACGCAATATGGAAGAAGAATCTCGTTACAATAACGGGTCCCGTTGACTGAACCAGCGTCGAAGATGTGAAGGTCTGTACGACTACCAAGCATGATGCCTCCCCAAACGAGAACACCGCGACCTCCATACCTGTCCCTTTCAATGATGTTCGAGGGATGATAGCGGCTTCCCCACTCTCTCCAGATGAGTATGCGATGAGAATCGCTACTCAAACTGAATCTGCTCTCATCTGTAAAGAGTACTCGTCCCCATTCATTGTCTCTCCAATTCCGGTGTTCCCGGCACCACAGAGAACGCCTTCTCCGATGGGCAGGCGTTAAAGGTACACACCGTACAGGGCGTCGTGCAAACAGACCACCACCGTGCAGTCTTCTGGCCACGGTAAAACACGATATCGGTCGTCCAGTCGCCTGTGTCGTGTGTCTAGCGATTTGTCCCGCTGTCTGCCGCCTGTTTCTTCTGGCCTGTAAGACAATGTACCGGTCATCTGCGGGTGTGATTCCTCGTGGACGACCACTACTAAACCCCCGGATAGCTGTTCCTGTAGTTTGAAATTGTCTCCAAAGTCTTGAAACGATGCTGTGAGCTATTCCGAGCTCTGCAGCCACACTTGTCACACTGCGGCCTTCCTCCAACTTCCCAATGATTCGACCTCGGGTAAAAGCATCCAGATGTCGTCTAACAGATTGATTATTCGCCATTTCTCGCTGAGGCAGCTACTCGGTGTGATTTTAACTGCTATACGGCGTGCAATCTCTTTGCCAGAAATACTGATCTTACACCGACAATATGCTTTATACTACTCAGACACTCCCCCATTACGTCTACCTGCATATCTGCGCATGTGCTACCGTACATCACCTTACTTAATCTCCTGATTGGTCTTTCTGTCCGCTCTGCCTCTTCGTTCAGCTGATATGCTAATTTTTCGACTTCGTCCTTATTTTTTGCACACCAGTGTACATATATATACCGTATTTACTCGAATCTAAGCCGTCATCGATTCTAAGCCGCACCCCATATTCTCAAAATGTTTTTGTGAAGAAATGTTGTCATCGATTCTATACCGTACCCCCATTCTCTACACGTTTTCGAGAAAAAAAAATTTTAAAAAATGCGTGGAAGGTTAATCGATATCCGATACTTAAAATTTTTTTAAAAAGTTTAATGAGAAATAATAAGAAGTTAATAATTAATTTATTTTACCAGTAATAAAAACTTTCAAATACCTATCATCAGTATCATGTTTCGAAAATGATTCGTTTCTCCCATTATCACAGCTGACTTCGGAATTGATGTTGGCGTCGTCATTTTCCCACACAGTATCGTCTTCCGTGCCATCAAATGCATTTGTTACACAACATTTTTTTAAAGAATTTATGAAAGAATAGTGTAAAAGAATTATTAAAGACCGTTGAATATTTATAAGCAAAAATTATATAATTTTGTTTCCGTTATTGACGTATATTTGTTTAAGGTATCCCACAATGTTCGAAACCGTGATTTTGAAAAGTTTATAAATGGATAATATTTATAATATTTAGTGTCACTTAGATTAGAAAACGCATATAAAAATGTTTTAAGAATATTATTGCAGTAAAAAATTATTTAAGTACAATATTTTGACAAAAAATGAACATAGAATGACCCATTTTCAAAATATTCTCCTTTTACGAAAAATGCTTCTATTATAATAATATTTTGCCTGTATATATCTCTGACCTCTGTACAGAGGCTCAACTAGAATGTTTGAAAAATTCCAATTATTTTCAGAGTTACCACCCATTGAAATAATTATTAGCGTTTTTTTCTCAAAATTGCTCCCCTCTGTTGTAAAATATGAATAAACCCACTTCTAAGTTATATATTTAAAAAATTCTAGTTGAGCTTCTGTAAAGAGATCTGAGCTATATACAGGCAAATTATTATTATAATCGAAGCATTTTTCACAAAAGGAGAGCATTTTGAAAACGGTTATTCTAAGTTAATTTTTGACCAAAATATTGTATTTATATAATTTTTTTTGTCAAAATGTCTTTAAAACAATTTTATACACGTATTCTAATCTAAGTGACACTAAATATCATGAAAATTATCCATTTATGCACTTTTTTAAATCACGGTTCCGAACGTAGTCAGATTCCTTACTCCGGGTCAAATTTTCAGTTATCACTGCTTTGTTTCCATTTTTTTCCTGCATGTAAAATTTCCTTCCTTTTCATACTCGCGTCATACTGAACTCGTCTTGATGCTCTTACCGAAAGGGCGTATATACAAAACATTTTACATGCGAACAAACAACGATGCTTAAGATAGACTGAATATTGTAGATAAATTACGGAATGGGATACGTCATCGAAACAAGTGGCCAGAGCGGTTACATTTTTCCTTTTAAAAGGGGTGGAAACTCAATTTCAAGTATTCAACAAATACTTTGCCTTCGATTCTAACCCGTACCCAATTTTCAGTATAATTAACACTGAAAAAGTAATGCGGCTTAGATTCGAATAAATACGGTTGTTGAGCCTTAAGAGCCGTCGTGTGCTCCAAGTAAAATCTAAGTAATAGTTACAAATAGTAGTTGAGAGTTCTTCATCTGCAGAAAATAGAGAAATTCAAAGCATGAATCTTCTCTCTCGACTACGTCCAAGAATATTATTTATTAAGGCTGTGTTTTCGGCTAATGTTAAAAAATAGGACCCAAATTCGGAATATTTTTTCAGATACAAAAGTACTCAAACATTAGTATTATATATTCTGGCCTCACTATCCAGTAGAGAATCACTTATTTTATCATTCTACTCAGTTTTATCCGAGTTGAAACATTTTTTCTTTTATAAAATGTGTTTCGGATTTTTTCTCCCATATCGTAATACTAAATGAGCTATCCCTTTACATGTTAAAAAGAAAAACGAATTATCTATGAAACATTTTCAAATTTTAAAAACACTAAATTTTAAACAAATCCATGAGTTACAATGTCGCAAATTTTTATAAAAATCTAGGCATTTTTTCTGTCTGAAAATGTGCTCCGCGTTAAGTTCACACTCTTGCACACACGGCGAAAACAGCCTTAAGATAGAAATTGCAACTCACTGTATTTCTTTGTGTGCACAAATTTTGAAAAATGAATATCGGGTAGTTGGAAAAAATGAAATTAACTAGACAAAATAAAGTTGTACTTTTAAAATAGTACCGAACTTATTATTTGAGCAAGTGGATTCTTTTTGTTTTTGATTTTATTTTTTGCAATAACTTATATATATTTTTTAAAAAAAATCCAGCAATGTGTGGTTGTAAACAAAAAAAACATGAGGTTTACTCGATACTTACCTGTAAAACGAAATTTGCTAAATCTTTATCAACACTCTTCGGGAATCTCAAGCAGGAGTTGTGTATCAGTGCATGGATTTCTTCTATACTTGTCGATGAATGAACTGGGTATGGTCTCTGCAAAAATATGTGATTTACTCCCTTCAAACAAACATCAGTTATAAGAGAACACTCTTATAAAAATACTCTTATTTAAAAATAAATAGATCGAATAATGAAATTCTCGTAGTATTTGTGTATAAAACTTTGACCTCTTAGAAAAATTAAAAGTGGATAAAAACGAAAGCATTACCAAATGATCCAACTAACTTTTCCATTTATCATTGTAAAATTGCTTCAATTCATTTCATAATATTTAGTATAGCTTAATATAAAATGTTCATTTTTATTTATTTTATAAAACAGTATCTTCACTTATTTCTCTATTTGGCAAGGAAATGAGGCTGGTTTTAAAAAAATATTTCTGTTGCTTAAAAACATTATTTTGTGTTGAAACAAAAACTTAACGTACTTCATATGCATAATACATTTTTTCTTACTTTTTACATTAATTTATCTTGATTTTTAATTACCTTTTTCGTTATATTCTTTATTGATTCATCTAAAATACATATTTTAAAAATGTGATTTTTTATTTAAACTTCACACACACACACACACATAATTTGAATAATTTTTTATGCAAGCTTTTTCTACAGTTTTTCATTCTTATACTTATTATTATAATAATTACATTGATTTTTCAATACAATATTTTGTTACTAGAAAAACCAGAATAAGAATTTTCGTAGAAATATTCTGTTAAACTCTGATAAAAAGCGATTTTTTATTTATTTTTTTCCTGCCATCTGAGCTTAAGGTTTCAAGGGTGTTTTTTTACAAATATTACGAAGTAGCAGTAAAAAATGTTTTTAATTTAAAATATTTTTTAGGTAAACACTCTCTGAGAACTTGCTAAGCGTTTCGAATATAAATTTAACAATTCTTTTTTTTTTCAAAGTTGTTTCAGTTTTTATGATTAAATAGTTATTTTTTAGGCATTTAAAGTGTTGAGTTATCAGTCATATAAGTAGTTTTTTATAAATTTTTTTTAAATGTGTTAACATTGGAAGACTGAAAAAAAATCTCGCTGAAGAACACAAGAAAAAGAATGAAAAACATGAATAAAGAAAATATAAGTTTTTAAAAAAATTCCACTTTTTTACACAATAAAGTAATCTGTGAAATTTATAATAAAAAGGATTGGCACTTAAGATGCGTACTGCAAAGCTCTAATGTGCATGGAACAACAAATTTTCCCTGTGAGCTGCTCATTCCTTGAGAAGACATTCAGTCGAGAATTTTTGCAAAATTTACTATAAAATATAAGTAGAGCAGCTAAAAATATATCTTGGCAATTATTTTTTCTCGTAAGAACTTCCAAATTTTAAACTTCCCAGAAGAGTTCATTTGTCATGTGTCCTTTCTATTTACATCGGGACTCAAAATTAAGAGAATTCACATATTTTGTCGAATTTCATCAAAATTATTGAATAAAATATAAAAATACTGCTTCGAAACAAAAAGATGCAAATCTTGTGTGTCGAATATGTAAACGTATATATGTGTGGGAGCAGATCTAGTCGAGAAACAGGAATTATAAGTGAACATGCCAAAATACGCATTATTGTTCACCAGTACATCTCACCGAATTTCTTGGTGTTTTTTTTTGCAGCAATCGATTAAATTAAAATTTATACAGCTTAAAGGAGTAACCACCAACGCTTAGATGATGGAATGAGGTGGCGAAGTGAGGATAAGCCAGTATCAATTGCAGATATGTAGAGAATTAAATTTAACGTCCAGCATCGAGTTCGATTTCTAGAAACAGTTTCAAGATACCGGATCCGTCGAGTGAAAACTTGGACAAGGTCGTCCAAGAGTTATGAAGGCCGCCAAAGAAGATCGTCATTTGTCCAGCTCTCTCATGAGTTGTATGTGACCACAGGAGTCCGAGTTTTAAGGGTGAATGTTTCCAGACGACTTTATGAGAGAGGGCTGTTTGTAAAAAGACCTGTTGTTTTGTCCCTCTCAGTTCTGAGAACAGGACAGTACGTCTATAAATAAAATAGAGAACATATAAAGATTGGAGCATGGATCAATGGGTGACCATTCTTATCACAGATGAGTCTTGGTTCAGCTTAACCAGTGATAGTTGCCTTATTTCATATAAAGAAAACTAGGAACTCTCTCCATTGTCCAAGAAATCAACATTATGACAGCGAAGGCATGACAGTCTGGGAAGGCATCACTTTGGATGGCCACACACACCTCCATGTCATTGCAAGAGACACTGGGACTGCTGTGAAATATAGGGATGAGCCTTTTTCACGGATACAGTTGGCTTTGGTTTTATTTTAATGGATGACAACGTGAGACCACTTAAAGATAATCTGGTCATCGAATTTCTGGAAAGTGAGGATATTCGCTGGATGGGTTTTCGGGTTCAGACCTCATCCTTATACAGCATGCCTGGGGCCGCTCTACAGCACGCAAACCTCCTCCGAGAACCATCGAAGGACTAAAAACAGAAATTCTGAACGAATGGGATTAATTGCCACAGGAAAAGTCATAAATTCCTTTATTTCCAAGATAAAATCACCGTGCAAGGTTTGTATATCTATAAAGAGACCGTATACCCCCTATTAACTAATTTTTTTTGGTTATATTCTGCAACTGCCGTTTCATACCTTCCGACTCCACTGAGTGTTACGCCCGATCATGTGTATGTCATATATAACTGTTAAATAATTATTTTTTGAAACTATATCAACCCTATGTACATACCAAGTTCTATTGATATCTGCCCAGTAGTTCTACAGGTAGTCGACCAAATCTGAAAATTCTCTTAATTTTAAACACCAGTGTGTATACGAGTATACTATATCACCTGCCTCTTACATGGGTAATATATAGTAGGTAATTCTTTTAAAAATGGTTTAAAGTAAAGTTAGAATTCATTATAAGTCAGAATTTCCGGGAGAACTCGATAATACTGACCATATTGCAGATCAATTCGTAAGAGGTAACTCCAAGAGACCACCAATCAGCTGCGAAAGAATAACCATTTGTATGATCCAAAGCACAGAGGAGAACTTCAGGAGCTGTTGGAAAAAATTGTGTTAAGAATCTACACTAAAATGTGTCTTGTGTTATAAGAAACAATTTTTTTTTTCAAAACTTGTGCAGTGTGATTCTACGTAATAACAGAAAATTAATTCAACAAACCTTTAAAAAACGATGTTTATTTCCTTCTTTATAATATATATGTGTGACGGATCTATTCGCGTATCTTCCGCTAATCCTCTTGGGAAATCTTTGGGATATCATTCGCGTTTATTCATAAACAACCCCTCTGAAGAAGAAACCGTGATATTCAAATTAAATCTACTATATATAGTCAGGGTTTTCTATCTAGCACGAGGAGAAGGAGAGAAATAAAGTCAGGAGTCATTCACCCGTAGGAGATTGCTACGGGTCAGGTATCACTACAAATTATTGAATATTTCAAACATTAAGTAGACGAAGATTTAATGACGATTGGTCACTAAACTTAAAGTAATGATAAGCTAATTGAGATCATTGAATTGATCCTAAATTAAAGTGGTCGATATTCATAGTTTTCATATAATTCGTGCATCTCGTTATTGTTCCATTTGTATCCTTCACATATATATTGCAAATTTATATGTAAATTAAAATTTTATTTTTAGATACTTAGAATAAGAAATTATACATAGTTTCTCTACATAAACAACATATTTTAAAAATAAAAACTCCGAAATAAAATTTGTTTAGAGGATTATTTTTTTGATAAAGAGGGAAATAATTAATAATCTCTCTCTCTCTCTCTCTCTCTCTCTCTCTCTCTCTCTCTCTCTCTCTCTCTCTCTCTATATATATATATATATATATATATATATATATATATATATATATATATATATATATATATATATTCCGAGGCTCTGGAACTAAAATTCAAAAGTAGTGACTGTTAGAAAAATATATGATAGGAATATTCATTCCATTCAAAATTTAATGCAATAAAAGGAAAAGTATTTATTATACGGGGAATATTTTCAAGTTCATATAATAATAATGAACTGCGAAGTCACAGAAGGGAATTTTATTGTATCTTTAAAAATATGTTATGTGTATTAAAGTATACGAGGCATCATTTTTCTAATAAAAATATTATACAAATTTACTTTGGATGGATGGAGTTACTGAAGGGTTGTTCCAACAAAAACTTTTTTTGTGGCTGAGAAACAAATAGCTCGTTATTTTTTTTTGTTTTGGTAATATATTTGCAATTTAATGGTGTGATGAATTAAAACAAAAAACGTAAAAGAAAATATAACTTTAAAGCTACTGGATAAAATCAAAGACCGTAGTATTGCATAGAAATGTTTATCTTGAGAAAAAGAAAATAACTTTAGTTAATTTCACCCATGAAGACTTTTGCTTCCTCTGATATGTATCATTTTTCCCAAAATGAGGAAACAATTTAGAAATATGGGTGATGTCCCTATATGGCCCAATCAAGCACAAAAATGTGCCGTAAGGGCATCTCAAGATGGGTTATTGGTGCAATGGTCTAAAGAAAAACATAACGAACTGCATCAGTAAAATAGTTCTTGAATATCCCTGTATATCATGCACAAAAACTGCATAATGTAATTCTGCATTAAATAATTGTGACTGCAAACAGCGCCCAATTACCCAGACTCATGCTTACATGAGTACAAGATACAATCACATATACTGTAGCCGAGTTTTCCTTTTTGCTAAACTAAAATCATATAAATGTTTTAGAACTAATAAATGATCGAGAAACATCATTTCAAAGATGTTGGAATCATCATCTTAAGCTATCATCGTAAATAGGCATGCATTAATCGCACATTATCACTAGTGGTTTTGCGACTAATGTAAGATATAAGCATGAAATCTCAGCTCTTATGTGAAGCCTTTTTATTGGAACGATTTCACCTAAAAAGGGTTACATTGTTTATCCTTGTTATGCCAGTATTCGTTTTCGTTTCATGAAAGCAAAAAAATTCAGCGAATGGAAAAATCCGTATTTTAAAATCCGATTGAACGTACTTGTGAGATACGTTAGAATTACATTTGCAAATATCTTTCTATCGGTCTTCATCTACTGGTCTGCAAAAGATACAAAACAAGCTTTTGCGTAAATACATTCTCTGAAGTGCATCTCTAAGTGCACTTTATTAAAGTTAATGTTTAAAAGCAGATTAAAAAAAGCATGAACAGTTGAAAAATTTATATTTTGATCAAGAATTATCATAAAATCTACTGTTTTATTATTACAGAGATAGCACTTGGCTCTATTTCTTAAAATTATTTATTGTCAAGAGTTTATAAGAAAGACTTTGAGTTAATGTTACACTCGACAAAATGATGTTTCTATAAAATTCCTTTTTCTGAATGGCACGTAATCTATTTTTTTTTTCGTGATCTTTCCTTCAATTTTTCCCTTTTCTAGCCAACGTACTTAACTTTGTCATTCAACTTTGGATTTTCAGTGCTTTTCTTTGTTGTCATGGAGAAAAAGGTTCTAATTTTTTAGAGTATTTCTCTGGCAGTATTCCTCTGACGAAAATTTAGAACCATATTGTTTTATTTTGGGAATACAGTTACAATTATGGAAATGTACAAACATTAGATATTACTGCATAATTCTTAGAGTTTCAATTGATATTTAAGTAATTAACAACAATTCTTCATTGTCACTTACAATAATTTGAATAATTTAAAATAAATTTTTTAAAAAAACTATTTTAAAACCATCGAACTTTATTAAAGTCATTGACGAACGAAAGACGAGAAACAAAAAAGAAAAATTAACTAGTTTGTAATCTGCTCGTATCTTTTTCTTGAAGTTATAAGAACCACGTCCGCTTATAATTAACTTAGTTAATCTAAAAGTTTGAAAAACATTAGATGGTTGTTTTCTTTTCTAATTTTTTATTGATTCTTAGTGTAAAACTAACTTAACTAAGAGATCCAATTTCACGTTTGATATGGCAATTATTCAGAAGTGCTGTTTCCGTAAAATTACTTCGGAAAACTTCTTCCTAAAATTATTTCCGATATATCTATATAATGAGTTTTTATCAAAACCCTTCATTAACAAAAAGTAACAAATTATGGAGATAATTATCCTCTTTTGAAGAAATATCTGATTACTATATTTTTAAAGAATTTTATACTTTTTAAAGAGCTTTCTTCTTGAAAAGAAAATTATATTTTTCATAACATACATGAGATTTGCTTCAGTAAAAGACACAAAAAAGCTTACGATTTGTCAGTTATGAAATTTCATTGGCATCATGGAAAATATATAAAGCTTCTTAAATCATTGAAAACTTATCACAGCAAAGGGTCGAAGAGCTTCTTAATTTATATAATTTAGAGGAACCATATTTTGTGTTATCTTCAATTTTCAATCATAAATTAAGCAATTAATTATTTAAATTTGTATTTTAGAAGTACTTTTTGATTTTTAAGTACGAGGAACTAAATTTTTGAAAGCTCATAAAGGCCTCTTATACATCTAAATCAGACTACACTTGATATATTTTATAGATATACCACACACACACACACACACACAATTTTAAACACGTTGAGTATAAAATTTAGATTCTATTTAATTCTTAAACTTTTTAAGTACGAATTTCTAAAATTGAAAAGAAAAAACATGATTCATATATTTTCTAAACAAGAATTATTCATTTCAAAACTCATTATAAATAATACAAATCTTACCCATATAAGGTTTCGTTCCTGTTACTGAAATTACCGTCTCATTTTCTTTTACAATAGTTGCAATATTAAAGTCAGTAATATGAACATGCCCTGAAAAAAAAGAAATATATTACCCCAAGTTACATACAATTTTTGAATACGTTTTTGATTGCAAGGACTAGAGGAAAAAAGAAAGGGGTGGGGGAAACATCTTGAATTTTAAGAAAATGAAAGTACGGGGAAAAAACCATCTAAAAGTATCCATAATAATGATTTGCTGTATATTTGTATTGTTAAACTTTTTATGCATCAAAGTCCTTTTCTTATTTTTAGTATTCATGATTGTATTATACACAGAAAATAATGGTATAGCAATAGACAATAGCATATGAAAAATGGGTATCTATAAAAAGACACAGCAATAGTACATCAATATTTATGAAGGAAATAAGCTAAATGAAAATGTTACCATCATTTTAAATGAAAAATCGTTTTTTAATTCTCAAATTATTTCTCGTTTGAATTTTCCTAATGTTTTCTGATGTTGTTTCTTTTCCCATTTACTTTAATATGCATTTTGTTTTACATGCATCTCATTCTATTTTAAATATTGTTTTACATAGTACAATTTACGAACATTTAATATATATGTGAGAGGATTTTTCAGTTATTTATTATAAAAATATGAACTAATATTAAAATACCTAACCATTTAAAATGTAATTATAATTACTTTTGATGCCCTTTATGTGTACTTAATGTTAGTTATAATATATGACGGTAGGGAAAAAGATAAGAAGAACATATCTATATCACAGATATTAGCTAGAAGACTCTATAAATTTTGAAAGCTTAAATGTTCATAATATACTACCACTATATGCATCTGATTTTCACTATTGGATAAAGCAGCATTGCTTATTATTGCGTGTGTGTGAAATATAGTGCTTTTAGTAATTAATATTTGCATAATTTTTAGAAAATTTAATCCCCTTCCCCCATTTTTTATTAATGTGTTAAAGGTCATTAGCTTCAGAATATTAATTTTTTGTAATTAATTTTGAAGCTTAAGTGAATACACAAAATTTTATTTCTATAAAAAATTAATAAAAATGATAAATTTTGAATATATATTGTGATTAACAATTTATTGACAATTGTTATTAGACTTAATTAGCATAAAACACATGAAAATACACTAATTTAAACTTTTGCACTAATCCATGTATATTTGAAAAACATACCATAAAAATAAGATCATAATATTCTTATATTTATTGTTCTTATTTTAAAATTCGAAAATTATTTTTAAAATGTTTCAAAGCTGCTGAATTTTAAAAATTCCATGGGAAAAAACTTCAGTATAAAAGCAAAAATGTAAGTGAAAAATCGCCTTTTTAACCTATATGAAAAATATTTCTCTTGTATTGCATTAAAACTGTTTATAAAAACAACTTTTTATTCTACACTTTTAATTTAAAATTTTAAAAAATTGAACTAAGAAATAGTAAATCCTGAAAATATCATGTAATGACCTTGAGTAAAAACAATTGATTTACCTACCTATAGCAAGACTATCTTCCTCAACGAAGTTACTAAGTTTAATAACAAAAAGTTTCAAAACATTAAGGAGACTTGGCACCATTTGAGCAAACGTCTTTATTTAAGTATTTAAAAATTATATTTTAACATTTTATACAGTGTTTCTATTCAAGAAAATGTTACCAGATGAAAATTTTTATATATTATTCACACAATTTTAAAAATTTAAATTTTTTGAAGAAAATTGGGAAAATTTTAAAATCCTACTCCTTTTGTAAAAATTTATTTTTTGACCTGAAATTTTTTTATAATATTCTTATGGATGTTCTTAACAATTTTAGGGATCGATTTTAGAATAACTTCATTAGTTTTCGAGAAAAAAAATAAAATGTTGATATACAGGCTAAAAATCAACGAAAAAGCCAACATGTCTTACATTTTATTTTTTTTTAAAAAAAGTATTCAGTTTATAGCAAAACGGATCCCTAATTTTATTACATGCTTTATTTTTAACACGCAGGAAAAAAATTGAAGTGATTGGTAAATAATTGTCGAAGGAGTAGCATTTTGAATGCACTAAGGTTTCGAAAAACACAAACTGAGAAAAACCACTTGAAGGTTTATAATTCTGAAAAAATAATTATTATAAGCTTAATTAAACTTAAAATACCTCTTTAAGATATTACTTATACGTGTTTCTTTAAACTAATTGCATTTTCATATGTTTTCAACCCACACATTTTTATAAATGATCAACTTTTAGAGAGTACTAATTGCACAAGAAAACTCAAGAAAAACTTTAAAAAAAAATTTCTGTCACGACAGAAATTTTAGCTGTTTTTCTTCTTATAATATTAAAGTATTACATTTGTATGAAAAATATATCAGGAATAAGAACTGAAATTATAAAATTATTAATATAAAATGCCCTAATTTAAAAATTTTACATGCACACATTTCACAAGGAAGAAAAATTACATTATTGTATTGCCTCGGAAATATTCTGCTTTTAATGCTACACATTCTTTTTATAGTTATTATTTCTATTTATAAAATACATTTTTTTATCATAACGCATTTTTAGCTTTTTTTTTTTCTAAAAGGGAGTGTGGCTGAATTGCCTAATTTGTTTTCAAATGAAGTTTTATTCAACTTTTAACTCTCCGACATGCACAAGTGATATATCAATCGAAAGATAATAATGCAAAGAATAAGATTAAATGAAAATAAAAAAAACGATAGGTTTGTGATTTTTAGGTACCAAGTCTACTTAATGTTTTTTTTTTACTGAATGCATGATACATTTAAAAAACTCTTTTTTACTCGAATACAACTAAAGTATTGGAAAACAAGAAAATAAATTGATGTTTTAAACTGTGATTACTTGAAAAACTTTTTTAATCTGATTCGGTGATAAGGACATGCAACTTTCACTCTTAATGTTATAATTAAGTTGAATTACTGTGTGTATGTGTGAGAGAAAGAAAATAACAGGCATTTGTTTCTTAGAATGCAAAAGGAAAATACAATTTTTTCCCGTGAGTGTTTGTTTTTTTATTATCTAGCCAATTACTACAAAACGTTCGTGCATATCTAACACTATAATTTGAGTATTTACAAAAACATATCTGTCATATCTAATTTATAGAAATCTGTATAAGTTCAATTTTTCTTCAAATCTCATGATTTTAACTAAATGGATAAATACAAACGAAATTTTCCGTGATTCTATGAAAATGTAGCTGTTTTTGCAAATTGTCATCAAAGCTTTTAATAAATTAAGAAGAGAAAAAGAAATTAAAATAAGTGATAGCAAAATTATAGTATCGAGAAATTTCTTAATAACTTTAATATTTTTGAAGAAAAATTCTGGAATTGCACCTTTTTCTTATAGAAAATAAGAGTATTTTTTGAAAAAAAAATACAGAGAAAAATATCCAAAACTATTAAGAGAAGTATTTCAAATATTTTTCTCAATAAATTTTACTTTTGAACCTAAATTAACAGCTCAAAATGACTTGATAAGTAACAATCATACCATGATTTAAAAATAAACTGATTCAGAAATACTTTTTAAATTGGATTTAAAAAATTATTTTATACATTTTTATATGTGTATATTTTGATTTATTAGGTATCTATATATATGTTACATGTACCTTAAATTCTGGGTTGGGACATCGCTGTATTTCCAAATATTGAATGAAGTGACTATCTAGAAAATAAAGGCACAATTTTGAAATAACGATAATGAATTTTTTCTGTGTATTAGAAACAGCAGACATCTGGCTTTGAATTTGAACTAGAGTCCTTTGAAGTTCAGAAAGTTGCAGTATATTTGTTCCGTTATTAATATTTTATTGTTAATCCTTCTTTGAATGATGGTGGTAATTTCCATCATAATATTTAGCGAAGAAAAAAATCTACTCAAAGCATGCGTGTTGTAAAATGGTTGTTGCTGCCAACTTTTTTCACGACTATTGAGTAATAAGGAACGTAGCTGCAGGGAAAAAAATCAAATGTCACAATCATTAGAGTGGGTTTGAACTTGTCATTTCACTGTTTATTGTAGCTGAAAGAAACGTGTGATCTCTTGAATATTTTTTTATAACTAATCTGAATTTTTTTTTTGCTAATAAAAGTGATAATGAGTGGAAAAAAGGTTTGTTTTTGTGTTTTAGTTATTTTCTGTGCAATTTATATCAAATAACCCAAATAATATTCCCCAAACTATGTATTCACTTCTAAAGTATGATGAAGATGTTTTTTTATTATATGCTTATTTTATGTTATTTTTATAGAGAAATTTAGAAGAGAGGGACATTGAAGATTACTTGAACCAGTTAAGAGGCAGTTGTCTATCAGAAGATGGCCTTGATGACGAAAATTCTGACGACGAGTAGCTCAATGCAAATTAAATTAAAATAATAATAATAAATGTTTTTTAATTAATCAGGAATAAAAATGATACAAAAATATATTATTTTGCTATTTATTTTGTACAGAGTTTAACATGTAAATTTGCATGATGTTGGATATTTCTATTTTTGGTGATAGGTAAAATGGGTTGGTGAAAGATATTAAATTTCTATAATGCGTGTTCCGAATGTTGTTGATTTTTGTTAAACGATGTCCATATCTCATAAAATAGTAAATAAACTTTAATGTTGCTTGTTACTGGATAAAATATATGAGATACATTGTAAAACGATGTCCTACAGAAAGGTAAAACAAAATGGAATGATTATCAGTGTTGCCACACGACAACAAAGAAATTAAGAGCTAATTAATTATCTTCATTTCATGCAGCCACACTATCTCATACTACTTTTTAGTTATTTTATATTATATATTTTACTAGGATTTTTTTAAAAAAAATTTCCTTTAATCTAGAGCGTGAATTATATCACCCTGATTTATTTCACAAAATGAGAAAAGAAAATCATGCAAAGAGTCAAATAATTTTTACTTTAATTGATTAAGTGTATTTAAAAACTACAACCAGTCATTTATAAACAAAGAGAAACTAATAGTAATAAACAAGTCTCCAACAATTAATTTGAAATATTCTTCCATTTTAAATTCTCATTGAATTCCCATCAAGGGATTCCTAACGACTAAAATATTAT
Organism: Trichonephila clavipes; assembly: GCA_019973935.1. Classification (NCBI taxonomy): domain Eukaryota; kingdom Metazoa; phylum Arthropoda; class Arachnida; order Araneae; family Nephilidae; genus Trichonephila; species Trichonephila clavipes. The sequence goes on along the minus strand of BMAU01020294.1, from coordinate 448,192 downwards.
TGAATAGCTTGATGACGTCACATTTGAATATATAATAACCACCAAAATTCTTTTTTTCTTTATTGTTGTATTCTCATGAGGAAAATAAATAATCCTGTCTAAGACTCTCTGAAAATAATTATTCTACTTTTTGATCTAAGAGTTCTTCTTCCCTTTTGAATATTACAAAAAAGCACTAAAACGTGGGTATTGTGCATTGTTGGTAATATTACAAACAAATATTACCCTTTTATTTATAGATTTGTTGGTTCATAATTGTAGCAAGGATACCCTTTTACGAATATGAAAATGAAAAGAAAAACAGCTCTTTCTGTTTATCAGAGAATATTCTACATTGTTCTGTCACACAAGAAGCCTTTTTCTTTCTAGAATTGTTTATTTTTCAATATGAGAACTTCTATAATAACTACTTTCATGATTATTTTGCATGAAATCTTGAATGTTTTTATTAAACCATTTCCTTTTACAAAAACAATCAAATTCGCTTTGCAGTATGATTTAATATAATAATATAATTATACCAATATTAAAATTTTCCAATTACTCGTACCCTCTAATATAATAAAAATAGAATTCAGTTAGTAAAATAAAATATATATAATTTATTAGGTTAAATATATTAAAATAAAAGCAATAAAACATAAATGTTTATCTTTCAGTGGAACAGACGCATGGGATTTGAGCTTTAATAAGTTTGTAACAAAATTTTGCGTCGACAAAATTTTCAGAAATAAAATTTCGAAATAAATATTATAGTAAACCAAGTATTCTTTATAAATACAACATGTAAAATCAAAAAAATCAAAATTCTATATTGTTGTAATAGAGGAAAACCTCATACAAAAATACTTAATAAAGCTACCGAGCCAAATTACATTATGTGTAAAATGTTGAAAAATAAATTCACATAAGAATTAATAATAAGATGCTCACATACACAAAAGCAATATATAAATTATTATGTTTTATGAACATATATATATATATATATATAATAATGGTAAATAGGGCATAAGCATTTATTCATAAACATTTAATATTATTAATCTACTTTATCACAAACTTAAAGGAATATAAATCATTGAAAGTGTGTTTATTTCATAAATATACTTATTTTACGCTTTAGAGAAGGAAATCACCAAAAAATTAAATTTCAGCCATCAACAATGCAGTTGAAAATACGGGGTATTTTATCTTAAAAAAATAGGCACGATAATCTGGCATAGAGAATCTCAAAGAAGAAGTCATGAAAATGGAGAATCATATAAAAATGTCAAGTTTCTATTTCTTGTTTCGAACTTCATAGATGGCTGTTATTCAAATTATAGAAAAAGTATATTTTATGAAAGGTAAATTAATATATATATATATATATATATATATATATATATATATTATACAGTTGATGCAGTAACAACAACTGAATTAGGAATCAAAACAAAGTTGTAATTATGACTATAAATTACTTTTTATGTACCAATTTTAAAATTAAAATCATAATTCTATTATTGTGGATAGGTCCGCATTAAATTTTCTCTGATAATAATTCTAAGGAGACAGATTAAATATTTTAAACATGTTATATTGAAGATCATGTTAGATTTCATTTTCAATCTGATGTGAAGGGATGTTTGGTTCAAATAGATCGAAGTCAGACCAGTTAATGTTTCATTTAGACCTGTTAAAATGTTATTGGAGGACACAATAGTTACGTCCGGGATCAAATTATACAAAATGTGCTGAATAAAGCACCGTTCTCTCTCTCGCTCGCTCTCTGAATATTCACGTAATCCCTTGTGAAGGCTTATAGGTTTAGATAGATTTAATGAACGATAGCCCCTCTTTGTCGTATGGAACAAAGAGATATATGATTGAATGAAATTTGAGCTTTGAGGTTTATGTATATAAGTCTTGCTCATTAATCTAAAGGGAGGAGTTTGTCATTTTACGTTTTTAAATAATCATCATCATGTGACAAATGTTTATTTTGAAAACGCTTTTTGATAAGAAAGTTTATTTTCTTTATAGCTTCCTTCAATGAGTACTATCTATTTGGTTTATAAGAAGTGACACATCGTTTTATTTGGTACTCGAAACTAGATAAATAGTTTGTAACAGGCTCTATTCGCGATTTTTACTAATCCTCCAGGATAGGTGCTTTTATGGCGTTATATGATTATAAAACCACTTTCTGTAAAGGAACTACAATTTATGTTAATGTGCGTTACTATTTAAAGTCAAATGAAGAGGAAAGTGAGAATGAGCGTGATTATTGTCATACGGAGACTAAGAAGTTAGAGAAGTTAGCACTGGAAATTATCTTGGTTCAAGTCATAAGGAACCGATGGGTCATTCTAGGATGCTTTATTGCTGCTATTCACGATAAGTACTAAATTTATGTTCTAGATATTTAAGTTAGCGTATGTCGAATTTAGATAGGGATCAGATAGTCATAATAAAGTGTATATTTTAAGAATATGTCTTATCCTCGGGTGAACTCTCACACTTCCAGGAGAGAGAGTTCACTACAAGTTCAATTAACAAGCACCAAAATGTCAATTTTTTTAACCCTTAACTTCGCTCTGAGTTGCATTTCTGCAACATATGATTTATTTTAATTTAACAGACTCAATATTTTTTTAATTACCTACAAATCACTTATCTGAGAAAAAAAATCTTACTGCAATGAAATACATGCTAATTTTGTCACTAGATGGAATTACATTTTTTCAGAAATCACAACAATTATAAAAATCTCTGATGCCTCAAGAACTGTGTTTTTGCTATAAAAAGAATCCATTATATTTTATGCTTCCTCTTATTTATTGACGAAATAAATTACCAGGTAAGAAATTTAAATACTTTATGATGAATAGTAAAATCCTCATATAAAAAAAAGTTTTGTAATTTACAGCACTATGCGCAATGTTGTACTTCTGCAACAAACAAAAAATGACTGAAATTCAATTCAAAAAAGCTTATTTTTTATATTTATATATTTCTCCCTTTTATTATTACTTAAGAACAAGCTGATATAATAATTTCATAGAAATTTAAAAAATTGGGAAGTTAAGGTATCCGACTACACGTTCGAAACCGTGATTTTGCAAAAGTGTGTAAATGGATAATATTTATGATATTTAGTGTCACTTAGATTAGAAAACGTATAGAAAATTGTTTTAAGAATAGTATTAAAATAAAAAACTTTTTAAGTACAATATTTTGACAAAAAGTGAACATAGAATGACCCATTTTCAAAATATTCTCCTTTTATGAAAAATGCTTCTATTATAATAATATTTTGCCTGTATATAGCTCAAACCTCTCTACAGAGGCCCAACTAGAATTTTTGAAATATATAATTTAGAAGTGGGTTTATAAATGTTTTATGACAACAGAGGGGAGAAATTTTAAGAAAAAAACGCCGATAATTATTTCAATTGGTAGTAACTCTGAAAATAATGTGAATTTTTCAAAAATCATAATTGAGCCTCTGTACAGAGGTCTGAGCTATAAACAGGCAAAATATTATTATAATAGAAGCATTTTTCACAAAAGGAGAACATTTTGAAAAAAGGTTATTCTAAATTAATTTTTTGCCTAAATATTGTATTTATATAATTGTTTTTGTAAAAAGGTCTTTATAACAATTTTATACATGTATTCTAAGCTATGTGACACTAAATATCATGAAAAGTATCCATTTATGCACTTTTTTAAAATCAACGCTTCCAAACGTAGTCGGACACCTTAAGGGTTAATATTTGATGAAATTATTGAAAGCCATGAAATTTACGTAATAAATAACTTTTTAAAAGTTGGGCTATTTTGTCTGTTTTACATAATCGTGGAATTTTTTCTACATACAGTTTTTTGTTGGAAAAATACTATTCACAAAAGAGATGAATTTTACAGAATTTTTTTTTTGCAATCGTTATACTATTTCTTCATTTTTCATTGCATGACTTAATAGACAATGCAATTCACTTCGACATATCGTAAAAATATTCAAGGGGTCCTTTAAGTGGTGAAGTTCAAAGAAAAAAATTAAATTTAACTTCCCAAATTTGAGTGATGAGCTACGTAACAAAATTTTCCTAAGTGCAAGTAACCAAGAAGTATCTACTAGAAAATTTCAAGAAAAAAGGCTCCTTTGTGTACGAAAAGAAAAGCAATTTCTCGATAAAAATAGCCTATAGAAAATACTTTCTCTAATATTTTATGCTGTTTAATCTCAGTTATACATAAAAAAAAACCCTCGTAAAAACGTTTTCTTTTGTGTAACAAAGATAGATTAGTAGAAAATGTCATTCACTTTTTCGGGATGTGCAAAATATCTCTAGGGATTTTAATCTATATAAAATTGTATTAGACTGCAAATAAATTCTACTACTAAGTACTACTAAATATATTTTAAGTCAAAAATAATTTTTGGCATTCCATAAGCTGTAAAATATTATTCTTTTTGCATTACTTTTTCATTGCAATGTGAATACTATTTTCAATATGATGGATTTTAGTCATAGATTCTTCAAAGAAAGAAATTTCGATACAGATCAACAGAAATATCTTAGGTATTTAAAATCGTAAGAATACGACACTTAATCGGTTTACCTGGCAAAAACTGTGCTTAATATAATATTTTTAAGTGAAAAAGAGGTAAGAAAATTAGTATGGAGATCAAAGGAAAAATCAGTGGATAAACATTTTAGATATATACTGTGCCATACGCCAAAACTATACAATACTATATTAAAACTATTTAAAAGAATTATAACTAAAACCATTGTGTGCTATTACATTATATTTATTATATAATTTGGATGTTTTATAACAAAAATTAAATCTCCGTATTAAAACTTTGTAAGAATTCCTTTTTTGACAGTTCAAAAGAGTTGTTCTAAAATATCGTAAGTTATAAATCGGGACGGGAGCTATCTTTAAATAGATTTTTTGAAAGAGAATCTCAACTTAAGATGTGAAGACTTCATTTTCAATTTAATGGTCTATTGACGTTTCAGTAATAGTAATGACATACATTTTTATTTACACGTTGAGTTGAATACGTTTTTTTTGAGTATTTGAACTTAAATAGTTTTCTACAATTTAAATAGTTTAGCAAATTTAGCTCTAAATATAAATTCATTTAGATTTTTATAAAATATTTAAAAAAAAACCAACTGATATTCCTTGAATATTTTGTTGGCTCATCGCAAAGTTAATATATTAAATTCATTCCAATTAAGAAGTAAACAATTAAGTTTTAACTAAGGAAGAAATAATTTTCCCTCAATTGGAGAATATTAGAAAATAAATTTTGATGTGATGCATGTTGAAGAAAAAAAGGGTTAATTTTTAATATATCAGAAAAAAACTACAGAAATACGAAGGACTCTTATCAGATAAATCGGAAATAATAATAATTAAAAAAGACTTTCATGTCATGCAATCTAATTCCGTGCATTTAATTGCTTATTTTTACACATAAGACTAATTTTCCACCCTCTGAATTTGAAATCAACATTTAATTTCTATTCTATTATACCTTTCTTTATACACATGTTTTCTACTTATACCAATGTTTTCTATTTATAGCACTTGAAGGTTTAACGTTTTCAAACATAAAATGAGTATTCGTTAAAATATAGTTTGGGAATATTATAATGATGTAAATGAGATTAATTTTTTGCATCATACAAAAATAAAATTTAGAAATGTTAAAAATTGCTTATTGCATTTTACGAAATATTACAAATAAAACATTGCAATCTCTCTTGTAATTAGAGTTTGTTGTAAGACAGTTAATGCAATATTTCTAAAGGACGCAAAGCAAAAGGTTTTTAAAATGCCCATTCCTAGTTTTAATTATTTTAGTACCTATTTTTTCATGAGAAACTTTTCTCTTATAAAATCACTTTTAATCAAAAATTATGATCAAGAGATTAATTTTGAAGCTTGTCCTGCAAGAAAAAAATACACTGGAATTTTCTAACACAAAGTGACATAATTCGATTATATTTAACAACTTCTCTTGATCTTTGATATGTTTTTATCAAAAGAATAATTTGTATTCGAAATATTTGTTATTATTCCATGAACGTATAAGAATAAAATGTTCCTGCTTTAGTAATATAACAATTTTTCTTTCAATATTACATTTGTTTCGTTCCTGTCACGGTTATTTTCTTTAGGAAATTTTTTGTCACGGGTCACGGAAAAATGTCATTTCACGAATTATAAATGTTTTTCATATAAAAAAATGCTTAATGAATAAACAAAATTCTGTTTGAAGTGTCCACAGTTATCAGCACATATTTTTCTGATGTTTGAATTTGTATTAGATGGAGGGGGAGGAAATGTACGTAACGCTTAAGAAGTGAGCAAACATTATTAATTTTACCTACCCTCACCCTCTTGACAAATATAGCACACCAATTTTCTAACGACTTTATTCCGTGCATTCGAAAACTGTTGACATATGTTTTTTTATGATATCGAAAATCTGGAGTAGATATGGACGCCAAGAGATATGTCAGGAAAATTGCGTGAGATTCAGGAAATATTGTTTTACACCCCCTCCCCGGAAATTTAGTTAAACATTTCATTTCCATTTTATGGGTGATCAGTTTTCGGACGGCTTTTTCAAAATGATCGTACAACTCATGTTTTCATTGAATTACATTTCATTATATTATTACAGTATAGTTTCCATAATGTGATGTTTTGTTTTGAGCTTTCTTTCTTCATCTCACTATCTTATAAAATACTAGTATTCACACTGACTGCCGCAGTTAATAGGCTTAGTTAATGCAGTTCTTCTCAAACTTTCAATATTTTTCACCCAGTATTTAATCATAATTTTCATCGCCGCCCCCCTCCATACAATAACAATGTAGATGAATTCAATAATACTATACTTTGACGCTAAAGATACAAAAAACGGCTTTAACCTCTTAAGTAACACCAGCGTATATAAACATCTCCCTCAGCCAAAGCATTAATTGCCCCGGACGTATATATACGTGTTTCCGTAGTACGGTCTTTTATGCGCAATGCTATTCATGAAAGTATTCAGAAGGCTTTGGAATGCAATAAAAACACCTTGACAGAGAGTGTTTGCGAAGGATTTACTTATTTCAGAGGATTTGCTTATTTCTTTCTTTCCTTCTCCCCCCCCAAGGGCTGCGGTAGCCCAGTGGTTAGGGTATCCAACCATGGCAGGCATGTCATGAGTTCGATCCCAGTACCACTAAAGACCCGCCGTGTAGGGCAGCGATGCACGTTAAATCTGTCGAGAGCTGAAACGTCCTCCCGTTGGTGTGGTGTGGTAGTTAGGAGAGGGAGGTGCCAGCTCAGGTGTCGTCCACGTCACTTGACCATGGTTCAAAATTACGTGGTCCGTCGCCAAAAGCCCTCGTGTAGCTGAACAGTGCGACGTTAATATTAACTCACTCACTCACCCCCCCCCCAATACATCACATACGCACGCTTAAGTGGAAAATGGTGGCACTGGGGAGCAAATCACGTATTTTTTAATTGGCAGAAAAGGGATTAATTGTAAACCGTACAAATTATCAAGATAAGTGTTAATTTTTGTATATAATTTTATCTATAACAAGCCCATGGGGTCAATGGTAATTATTAAACTTGTTCTTAAGTTAGTATTGATAAATTAATTATAAAATACATTGTGCAGTACTAATACACTCATAAGTAAGTGGATTATATCAGTGCAAATGTGTAATTATTTCGTATTATGTCAGAATGTATGTTATTCGTTTACTTTCAGTAATGAATAACTTTTTAAATAATCTTTTGTTTTCGACTTTTTAATATGCTTGCGCCCCCTCGTAGAGTTATCACCCCCAGAGGGAAGCACTCCACAGTTTTAGAAACACTAGGTTAATGAGATATAAAGACTTAAAAAAGTTCTACTCATGTCTACGTAATATTTAAAATAACGTATGGACTAAAATGGGAAAAAATGAAGTTATTTTTAGATTCTTTATAAGGTATCCGACTACGTTAGGAATCGTGATTTTGCAAAAGCGTATAAATGGACAATATTTACGGTATTTAGTGTCACTTAGATTAGAAAATGTATATAAAATTGTTTTAAGAATATTATAACAATAAAAAATTATTTAAGTACACTATTTTGACAAAAAATGAACATAGAGTGACCAATTTTCAAAACATTCTCCTTTTATGAAAAATGATTCTATTATAATTATCTTTTGCCTGTGTATAGCTTAGACCTCTGTACAGAGGCTCAACTATAATTTTTGAAATATATAACTTAGAAGTGGGTTTATCCATGTTTTACGACAATAGAGGGGAGAAATTTTAAGAAAAAAACGCCAATAATTATTTCAATTGGTAGTAACTCTGAAAATAATTGGAATTTTTCAAACATTCTAGTTGAGCCTCTGTACAGAGGTCTGAGATATATACAGGCAAAATATTATTATAATAGAAGCATTTTTTTATAAAAGGAGAACGTTTTGTGAAAAAAAGATTATTCTAAGTCAATTTTTTGCCAAAATATTGTAGTTTAATAATTTTTTTTCTCATAATGTCCTTAAACCATTTTACACGTGTATTCTAATCTAAGTGACGCTAAATATCAGAAAAACTATCAAATTATGCTCTTTTTTAAAATTATGGCCCCGAACGTAGTCGAATACCTTGAAGCATAAATTTCCCACTTAAAGTTAAAATTAGTGGAATGCATCAGTTTTCTTCCCGTTTAAAATGATAAAATTAGCAGGAGTGAGAAAATGAATTTTTGCGCTTGAGCAGAAAAATACTAGCATTTATATGTTTCATATCTTTTGATCTTTCGGTTAGAAGTTTATTGCTCTTATTTTATTTTATGGTTTACTGTTCTTGTTACTGTTTTTTATTTGTCTGAAAAATTTCACATTTTTCGCCTACGGGAAAGCCTTATCTAACAAACGATATTTTTTGATGAAATCGGTAGTATCTTTTTTGTTGCATTTTGTTATAGGAAGAATTTCCCCCTTCCTTTTTTTAATGTATTCTGCAAAAGAATATGCCATATCCATTTTCTATTCTCTGACTTTTTTTTTTATTTAGATTATTTTCCATCTATTCAGAACCAAAGAAATATTCAGGAAAATGGAAAGCATATTCGGTCATATTTTTTTCTATGCAGGAAAAGATAAACACAAATACGGTAACAAATACAGGTAACAAACATTTCACGTATGAAATTCGCAAGATATCTATTACGAGTTTTGGACTTGAACTGGACCCAAAAGGTTTTCTTATTTATAATTCTTATACATTCTTGCATAAAAAAAGAAGTAGATTTATCTCAAGTTTTTGAAAAAAACAAGAATAGCAAATATGAAGGATTAACTCATTATCAATTTAAGAATGAATAATCTTTTTACTGCTATTATTTTTCTGTTTATTTACGTTTAATATATCAGGATTATTTTACTGATTGTTGCCTAAAACTTACTAAAAGCTGATTTGTTAAAAATCAATTCCAAACTTACATTAATAAAAAAATTATCTGAAAGTAAAAGAAATAGAGATACTTTAAATTTAACTCCATCAAATAACTACAATTTGGAATTATTACAGTTATTCGTGTCAAAACGTGACTATACATTTATGTATGTATACCAAAAAGCCATTACATTACGACCATTCTCCCTCTAGTGCAATGGGATACTCGTCTGGAAACAAAACATTGGTGCACGCGTGGATGATGTTGAAAAAATAGCGCATTTATACACTGTTTTTCGACACGCTGTGGGTTTGACGATATAATGGGAAACGCAATGGATTTATCAGATTTCAATAAAGGTAAACTCATTATGAGTCTGTGCAGCGGCCCACTGAAGTGAGGCAGTGTTTATTAACGTTGAGCATGAGGGCTTTTGGCAACGGACCTCGTAGTTTTGAACTTTGGTCAAGTGACAAGAATGACATCTGTGGCAACATCTCCAAACCATCGCAACACGCATACGGGAGGACTTTGAACCTCGACAAGTTTTACTTGTATCATCTCCTATACACGGTTTGTCTGTAGCATTAGGGCTCAATCCCGTTCTTACGCTCTATCTTCACGAGTTCGTGATCATAACCACTTGGCTATCATTGCCACCCTAAGCCCACAGGACTTTCGCCTCTGGTGCACAAGAGATCTCGCTGTACGAGACACCTGCGGACTCTGCAGAAGACCTCGTACCGTGAATCGTTGTTGCTGCAGACAAAATTTACACCAGGAATACTCGAGATGGTGCACCAGTCATTCATTCACTGGCACGAACTATCCAGCAATACCCCTGGCTGCCTCATTGAGCACTTGCAGTGAGTCTTTCTCTCTGAACACTGAATCAGATTATGTAACTTTTAGTATCATTCATTCACTTTCCATGCACTGTTGTAAGTTCAGATTTTAATTCTAATTTTACTCTTTTCTGCCTCTCAGAATAGAATGCCATCTTATGTTTCAAGGTAACTATTGCTCGTCTGGATCGGTACCATCATCCACATTCTCTTATTTTGCAAAAACAATATAGTCTCACCCTGTATCGCATAGCATTTTCTGAAAACAGGAGGGTTTAATTTTTAATGATTATTCCTTTTAAGGAAATAAACAGAAAATTGGCTTAGTAATAAATAATTCTTATGAAGAACAGGGATGCAAAAAATTCATAAAACAGCCCAAATTAATTTTAAAAAATTCAAAATAAAGTAAGATATGAAATAAGACTAAAGTCCAGTGGATAAATGGTAGTGTATCGTGCTTCAACGCCACAGGTCCGGGGTTCAAACCCCAGGCTGAGCAAGGTCGACTCAGCTTTTCTTTCCTTCAGTAGGTCAATAAATGAGTACCAAGCTTGATTGGGAACTAAACACTGGGGGTTTTTGCGTCAAGCCGACCATCTTACCAGAACATCTGCTCATGCCCCTCGGCGCGTAAGGTCACGAAAACCAAAGAACTAAGTCGGGCACATTAGGCCTTGGCCCTCAAGGGCTGTTGCGTGACTGAATTGAGATTAGTTTATGAATAAGATTAAACTATCTAAAACCTATACAGATTTTAATTAAAGTTACATTAATTTTTGCAATTGTGTATTTAGTAATGTAAAGCGATTATTACAGTTTTCACAATCAAAGTTTAAAGCTTCATTTCAGCCGAAAGGGTGTGATGGTAGCTTAAAAACTCAGTTACGTATTAGCTCTTACGTAAAAAGTCAATTAAAAATAAGATTCCGCATCGTAATTTTTCATTAAGCCTCAATTAGTTTTGTATCAGTAATAAAAGTTAACTAACGTTCTCGAGCAAGAGAAAGAAAAAATTGAGGAAGTATTTTCGAGCCAAATATTTTGCACATCGTTGTATTTTTATTTTAGTTCCTAATTTTGTTTATATTTTTTCGAATAATTTCGTTTGATGTTTAATACTTTATAGTTTTAGAGACTTAAATAAAATGGATTTTTATCATCAAAAATTCATTTCTCCATTTAACCATAAAATTCTATTTTAAAGTATAAAGTTGCTGGATTTATCAATCCCCCTTTGGAGTCATAAATAACGTTCTTCCCGATTTTCTTACATATTTCATTACGCCCCCTAAAACTCTTTCATGTACCCTGACTGAAACTGCTTTTTTGAATTAGAGCTTTTATTTTTTAAAGGTTTAAAATGTGTATTCATAAAATAAATAAATATACACAATAAAACTGTGTTGCACTCTTTTTTAGGTTTTATATAAAACTTTTTACGAAAATTAATAGAACATATTTACGAATTTAAGCGTGACTATTAGATATATACCACGAGAAAAATAAATTAATCATTGTAAATTTTATTAATATATTTTATGAAATTTCACTTAAAGTGTTACAACTAGTTTCATTGCTCTTTTGTTTATATGATTAAAGATAAAAATATTAAATGTATTTTTACTTAGCTTATTCTTTCGTATTTTTACTTAGCTTATTTTTAGGAAAGGAGAAAGAAGAAAACTGTTCTATACAAAGGGGAGAAATCTAGAGTATATCTGAAGAAAGGAAATGAAAAGTGCTTTTTATTGGCTAAGCAAGCAGATCCCTTTAATTGCTTAAACATTGAAGACAAATATTTTGTTCTGGATAGTTACTATTAATACGTTAACGGTGTTCTTGCTAAAGTTTCATCAAATTATTTGACTCTTTGTAGCTCTTAGTTTGGTATAATAAATATACACATTTCTACATCTGTGATATGAGTTTTGGTATAAATGATTTTTCACACAGATAAGTTATTCTTATAGAAATGTAAATTTTTAAAAGAATATAAAAAGGTTGATATGCATATATTTTCAGAATTTTTTTCTGATATAGTTACAGTTTTAGTGGGGTTTTTTTTTCGAAGATTCATACACTTATTTTTCATAGTTATTAAAAATACACTAAAGCCAAGAGGAACAAAATTGTTTTTAGAGAGATGATATACTTAGTTAATAATTCACGTTACATTAATTAATTGTTCTTATGCAATAGTGGAAATATTAATGAATTTCTAATTTTTTTAAAATTAATATTTCACCAATTTGTCTGAGATTTAATTCACATTGAATAATGTCATTTAACCAGTGTTTCTCAAAGTGTGGGGCGCGCCCCCGGGGGGCGCGAGCATATCGAAAATAAAAGATTAAAAAAATTTTATTTACTGGAATGAAGTAAAACAAAATACTTTCTGACATAATAAAAAATACACATTTACACTGATATAATTTATATATATCATCTGCGATATTACGTCATAAAAAATAAAAGCTTCTACTTCAAAACCTCATTTTAGTTATCTTTGATACTGTAACCAAATAAAAAACCTTTTATTTGATTTGCTGTAATCCCATGATGTGAGAGATTTTTTTTATTACGGTTTCTTTTCAAACCAAAATGACAAAAAACAAAACCCAGACCCATAATCAAAAAAAAATTTTAGGAAGATAGACAATTCATCACTGTTATATTATTGTCATTAGCTGTAGGCAGCAGAATGTATTTACTGCGGTTTGACCTTCGAACTTACTTGTACGGTTAGTTACGTCCCTGCTCTTATGTGTGTATTTGTTTTTTCATTTAGGGAAGTTGTAAATAAACTATTTCTGCTGCGATTTTTTCCTTGTAAAATATTTTTATGATTTTTGGAAAAGCACAGAGAGCACTTTGAAGGATTACTTGGCCAAGATTTATTTCTATGAGTTATTCCCAAACATATAAAGCATAATGAAAAACGTTTTGCATAATGTTTTTGAACATCCATATTGTAATAATACACTTTTAATCCGGAGCTGTCACGCCGAGCACAGAGTGCACGAAATCGGTAATTCTGGCAAAACTGTTTAATTGTTACCAATGGCTCTGACACACTATCCTCCTGTTTGGCAGTCTTAACGTGTGAACTAAAATATATTTGTCACATATCTCCCTCTTTTTTGGGAGTGACAAACGTTTTTTTTACAATCTTAAGGTACTTTTTTTGACTGATTTCCCGGTCTGATAACTTTTTTTCTGAAATATTTTCCAAGTCCTTGAAAGTAGGTGAGTATATTTTCTGTTAATTAAATTATTCCTTGGAATTACGATTTTTATTGCGTACTAGAAAAATAATTATAAAAAAAGGATTGGGGTGACTCAATAACCCCCCTCGACCATTAGTATCGAGTGCGTGCCTGCTCCAGGGTTAAAACATGTTGAAGTATTTTCACTTTAAATATTAAAAATAATACAATTATTTTTCTTGGGAATTTTATATTATTCTTCATTATTCAACATCAATTATAAATGCTAATTCTGCGAGGCTTAAAAATACAGTTCGCTTAAAACTAATTATAATTTGAGCAATGTTTTAAAAAAATCATTTTACATTTTTGTAAACATTGTCGTGCACTTGGCTTTACTCTCCTTAAAATTCAGCGATTATATCAATAATGTTTTATTTTCTTATAAATGAACTCGTGTAAATAGCGGGTACTTCAGCCGGTATACTTTTAATGTATCAGTGCTGCACAGAGTATTTTATAACTAATTAATTAATTCTAAATTAAGAACAAGTTAAATAAGTATTAGCGACTTCCATGGGCTTGTCTTACAGAGCAAATTTTTCAAAGGAATGCTTATGATTAGAAATTGACCCACTGAGTTCTTTCTAAAAAAAAGCTGATACCTATATTTTGTCTTCTAAGCAGCCACCGCATTTTGCAATATGTTCCAATTTAAAAATTAGAGAAAGGAAAAATAACATAATAATTATCCTATTACTTAATTTTTAATTTTTTTTTTTTTTTTTTTTTTTTTGCTTAAAAGCAACATATACAAAATTTAATACTTATGTCATGAATTTGTACGGTTTATAATTAAGATTATTGCTTTAGAGTTAAAAAAAAGTGCATTATTATTGCATTCACTACACTATTAATGTATAAGGGGGCGCGCGATAAAAATTGGGATTGAAAAGGGGGGCGCCAGTATTGAAAGTTTGAGAAGCACTGCATTTAACTCTTAATAAAAACCATTACGAATGTTGGAAAATTTAGTGTTTAGTTAGCTTTTTTGTGAATAAAACTTTCATTGTTAAATGAATACTTATTAAATTCCTTCATATTCATTCTTCATACACTTCATATGAAAATAAAAAATTCAAATTAGAATCATGTTTATATTTATCACATATCATTCCAAGTTCCTTAACTAGAGATTATGAGTGCAGTAATATGCCAAAAAAAAAAAGGGTCAAGACCATTTAACATTTACTTCAAGAAAGTAATAGCAAAATGCAAATGTGTTGGACATTAAAGCTGCAGGCAAATGTTTTTTTTTTGTGGCTTGTGGTGTCTTACGCAACAAAAACCTTTACATTTTACTTAGAATTCAAATAAGTACTATATAAAAAATTTTAAGAAATATACATACATACATATGTGTGCGTGCATGCGTGTATGTGTGTGCGTGTGCGTGCGCGTGTGTGTGAGTGAGTGCGTCGGTTTAACTCATATCTCTTTCCCACACTCACAACTTATTACTATGGGAAAATTTCCAATAATCTCTCTTCTTCGACATTTTAAATTTAAAATAAGAGGAATGAAGAAGCTTAATGTTAGTCGAAAATATATTTAATGTTCAATATGCCAAAATAAACTAATAATGATCCAAAAATAGTTTTTTTTAAAGTCTGAGTTATTATTAACAATTTTAGAGGAAGTTTTCATGGATTTTAAAACAAATGCAAAAAAAGGAAGCTATACAAATAATTTTTAATCCCATTTCTTTTTAATTTTCAGTTCATTCTTTTGTTTATTACTAGCTATATGAAAATTCTATTGTTAAATTTAAGAGATTTTAAGAAATTTATTTCACATTTTGAGCAGTTTGATAGTGGAGACAATGAAGCATAGAAAAACAATACTGAGACAATACTACACAACACATGCACAATATTGAGGTCACGTCTTATAACCACCCTCCCCCTAAAAACAATATTGAAACACATACAGTTTTTGTTTTAATTTAAGAACTAAAAATTAAAAAAAAGTGTAAAGGTTCAAGCATTCAGATTTAACATCCGCAGATAAAATGAAAGAACCGCAAAATTGTGATTAAAATTTTTTTTTCAAGAAATAGCGATCAAACTAAACAGTTTTTAAAATAAGAACTCACTGAACACTAGATATTTCAAGTATGCAGCATTTTATTTTGAAATTTTACTCAGTTTTAATTTTTATATCAAGAAATCAATTTATAGCATTTAATTTTACTACTTTTATAGGTAACGGTTTCTTTAATTTTTTTCTTATTAGTCAATTATTAACTTACCAGCGTCGTCTATTAGAATATTTTCGGGTTTGATGTCCCTAAAAGAAAAGAAAAAAGAATTATTACTTTAATTAAATCTACTAAAGTAATTTTACTTTTTACTATTAATTTGAATTTACTATTAATAACAATACTATACTACTACTACTACTACTATATTATTTATTTGTTACACTCAAAGCGAAAAAATTTTATCCAAGTGTCGATACATTTCGGTGGACACAAACACATATTTTTATTTGTCTTTAACACTAGATTGCCCAAGGAAGTTTTTTTGACGGCTTTTTAATTTTAATTAGAAAAACAATTATAATATAATGCACAGTTCGTTAGAATTTTTTAGAATATATTTTTTTCCAAGTGAAGTAAACTTTCTTTTATTGTTAATATTTACTAATAACATGTTCTATTACTGTAAATAATATAAAAAATGATAAAAGTTAATTTATATATATATAACAAATTTCTTCACACATTAATCATTCTTTCACAATGCAGTCATCTTGACTGCTTTTGGGCAATATAGGTATATACTATATAAGTTTCAGTCATTCTAGTGTTAAGATATCCGACTACGTTCGGAACTATGGTTTTGAAAATGCTTATAAATTAATACATTTTTTTACATATAGTGTCACCCGAAATAGAAAAAACGTATAAAATTGTCTTAAGAATATTACTACAATAAAAAAAATTACCTTAATGCAATTTTTTGGCAAAAAATGAAGAAAGAATTGCATATTTTCAAAACTTTCTCCTTTTATGGAAAATGTTATTTTTTGCTTATATAAAGATAAAATTTCTCTACAGAGTCTGAACTAGGAATTTTGAAAAATTTCCATTATTTTCAGAGTTACGGTCAATTGAAGTAATAACAGATGTTTTTTTTTTTTTTTGTTAAAATTTCTCTATTCTGTGTATTAAAATATAAAAAAATCCACTTCTTAATATTATGCTTCAAAATTCCTTGTTCAGATTCTTTATAGAAGACTTAATTATATATAGGGAAAATATCATTATTATAGATGCATTTCCCATAAAAAAAAGAAGTTTGAAAATATGTCGATTTTTTAAGATTAGAGAGATATTAGATTAGATTTATAAAGAACAAATTATACTGTATTTCCATATGAATATTAATAGCACAAAAATAAATTTAAAAATATTCCGATTTTTCACATTATTTTAAAAAATTCTTTTCAGGAAAACAGTTAAGTAAAAAATGTTTATGTATAGAGCAATGAATAAAAAGTAAAAATAATAAAAAAACAGGCAAAAGCAATCATATAAAATCAAAATAACGATATTTTAGTTTTCTTTACCTTCTATCAAAATGAATTTCTATTCATACTAATATTAAACTATGCGTGAGATTTTCAAGTACAATGTCAAACTTTAGGGATTTGTGTATACTAAGAGCATTGCAACCCAATTTTTTTTTCACCTCGCGAAATATTTTTTGCTCTAAGCAAACATAAATCTGAAATTCAAACTTTTTCTCTCTATTTCTAAACTCTTTCCTTTGTTATTGCAGCCTCAAAATGTATTTTATCTTTTGCATCGATCTACCATTTTCATTCATTTGCAAATGATATATATCTGCATCGATATCAATTTAAGGAACATGTTATATTCCAATAACATATGTATTAGACAAAAGAATTTAAGGAAATTCTTAGTTTCAAGCTATTTTGCAGAATGTGAATATAATTTCCCATTTATTTACTTACATGTTCCGACTTATTAAATGAAAAAAAATATATATTATAACTTTTTTTATTATACATTGTGTCTGGAAAAAAGCAAATAACAATGTGAGTGACATTCGATAAAATAAGATTATTATCAGAGATTTCAAATATTTTTTAAATGTTATCTTTTAATGAAAATGTATTAAAACACATTAAAAAGGAAATGTGTTGATTTTTAAGAAATTGTTAACTTTGCTTAAATCAGATTAAAATCTTTCATTGAGTTGTGGGTGAAAAAGTAATTATATAAATATAGAACTAGCAAAAATTTAAGAAATCTTCAAGTAATTTTTTTGTTGGATACTTGATGTACAGCCTTTCTTAAACTGCTATCTTCGGACTCTTGAGTATTTGTGACAGAAGAGTAATTGACAAAATATTTCAAGTGATTTGTTAAATCAAAATATGTCTTGCTACTTAATTTTAAAACGAAAACTTCATTAAAATGCCTCGCAGTCCTAATTAATTCTTTAGTCAAGTATTTATTCAAAAAAAGTGCTGGGTTGTATTTTTCCACTCATAGATCAAAAGTGATCCATTAGAAATCCGCCATTATTCAAAAGTTCTCGAAATTAAAAATTGGATTTCTTTCAAGAAAGATCTGCTCTTAAGAAAGTATCAAGCAATGATATGTAATTTATTTAACTGCAGGAGAAATAATAAAATAATTTTCTTATTTCAAAAACTGAATTAAGTACTGCTTCTATAAAAACTATGCCATTCATTCAAGAGAACAGTAATTAATGTATTTTATACTTTATTAAAATATAACACTTGTGAAACTGTTTTAATATTCCCCATACCAGTTTCTTACATCTGCGCAAAGCGATGAAATTTATTAGTCATACATCCAAAACAAAACAAATTGTATTGTGAAGGAGTTTTATTTAATGTTATATAAAAAGTTTAAAACAATTATATGATGTTAATATTTAATGTAATGTAATGTAATGTTTTATACAATGTAAAAATAATAAATAGATTTAGATGTATAATAACTTTCTGAATGTGAAATATTCTAAGCCTTATTATTTTGAAATCATGAATAAACTTTAAAAAAAAACATTTTTAAATATATTAGTGCTCCCAGACATGGTTTAAGAGGACTTGGTACCCTAAAAATCACAAACCTATCGTTTTTTATTTTCATTTAATCTTATTCTTTGCATTATTATCTTTCGATTGATATATCACTTGTGCATGTCGGAAAGTTAGAAGTTGAATAAAACTTCATTTGAAAACAAATTAGGCAATTCAGCCACACTCCCTTTTAGAAAAAAAGCTAAAAAATGCGTTATGATAAAAAAAAATCTATTTTATAAATAGAAATAATAACTATAAAAAAGAATGTGTAGTATTAAAAGCAGAATATTTCCGAGGCAATACAATAATGTAATTTTTCTTCCTTGTGAAATGTGTGCATGTAAAATGTTTAAATTAAGGCATTTTATATTAATAATTTTATATATAATTTCAGTTCTTATTCCTGATATATTTTTCATACAAATGTAATACTTTAATATTATAAGAAGAAAAACAGCTAAAATTTCTGTCGTGACAGAAATTTTTTTTTTTAAAGTTTTTCTTGAGTTTTCTTGTGCAATTAGTACTCTCTAAAAGTTGATCATTTATAAAAATGTGTGGGTTGAAAACATATGACAATGCAATTATTTTTAAAGAAAAATGTATAAGTAATATCTTAAAGTGGTATTTTAAGTTTAATTAAGCTTATAATAATTATTTTTTCAGAATTATAAACTTTAAAGTGGTTTTTCTCAGTTTGTGTTTTTCGAAACCTTAGTGCATTCAAAATGCTAATCCTTCGACAATTATTTACCAATCACTTCAATTTTTTTCCTGCGTGTTAAAAATAAAGCATGTAATAAAATTAAGGATCCGTTTTGCTATATAAACTGAATACTTTTTTAAAAAAAAATAAAATGTAAGACATGTTGGCTTTTTCGTTGATTTTTAGCCTGTATATCAACATTTTATTTTTTTTTCTCGAAAACGAATGAAGTTATTCTAAAATCGATCCCTAAAGTTGTTAAGAACATCCATAAGATTATAAAAAAATTTCAGGTCAAAAAATTAATTTTTACAAAAGGAGTAGGATTTTAAAATTTTCCCAATTTTCTTCAAAAAATTTAAATTTTTAAAATTGTGTGAATAATATATGAAAATTTTCATCTGGTAACATTTTTTTGAATAGAAACATTGTATAAAATGTTAAAATATAATTTTTAAATACGTAAATAAAGAAGTTTGCTCAAAGGGTGCCAAGTCCCCTTAAATGATAGTTAAAAGGAAATCCTTTATAAAGAATTAAGTGTTGATTCTATAAGTAATCTAATAGAATTTAAGTTGACGCTTATAAAGATGAGAATTTTATCCCTTAATAGATTGGTAATCATTTCTATTTTAAGTATTTAGTGAAAAAAATATTCATATCAACATCTATTAATGAATAAAGGTTAAGTTGATGTTGAACATAGATGAACTTTTAAATTACTTCAAAGTTGACTATGGCGAAAATAAGATTAGTTTTACTTCCAATATATTGAGAAAATTTTTTTCACTTTTCATAATTCTCATTTGTAAAGTTATTTTGATATATTGAATGCCCATAGTCTCTTTTGGCTTCATTCTATTCAATTTACGCATTACTAAGAAATTAATAAAAAATTATTATGATTTTAGCTTAAGTAGTAATTGTTTTTTAAAAATATAACTATAAAAATCTCTGTCACTTTTTTGTCTGGTAATTACAAATACACTATCTAGTTCTCCCTGAAGATATTTTTTAAAACTAAGTCAGAAATTGCGGAATCAAAATAATCATATAACTTTTTTTGTATTAAGTTGTCTTGTAAACGTGAACCACTGAACAGAAAAAATCGGAATGTTTCACACCGATTTAAGTTCAAAAAAATTAACCAACCACTTTTTCCTCAATTTTGCTTTGTTTTTCTTTTTCCCATATTTACAAACTAATCAATGCATTAATAATAATTTTAAAAATCAGAGCTTCTCTTAAATATTAGTCAAAAACGAAATATTTGAACACGTTTATTTCCCTTATAGACATTTCAAAAATTTCCTTTCAACGAAATAAAATAAATGAAGCTATGAATTATTCGAACAAATATAACTGAACAAATCACATGTAGAAAAATTGAAGTGCACGGATTTTTAAATATATGTTGTTGTTGCTCTTGCCACCTGTCTGACAGAGTCGGATCGAGGCCCACGAAATTCATTGTGGCAACGGGCTAGATGTACGGCTGTCGTTGGCCATAGCCTTGAGCACCATACATGTGACAGTACGATTTAGCTCGGTGAAATTCCCGAAGGGACGATAGAACATTACGATAGATGGCGCCACGACCTATCTCCACCTCCACAATTTAGGCACGGAATTGAAGCGGAGGGAAATTTTCTCCAGTTCCCTGCTCTCGTGATTCACCCTACAAGACTTTCGGACCCACTGATTTAACGAGCACGTACTCCGTGTGTACTCGGAGAATATTTGGCGGTACGGGCATTGAACCCAGGCCTTCCGGTCCGGTGTTCTAACCACTAGGCTACCCACGACCCCTTTTAAATATATAAATGCTAGGGGAGGATGAGGAAGGCTCAAAGAAACCGAGCTCACCCGAGAAGGGCTTAGAGCTACAAACCGATCAACAACCACTCCCACATCCACACTTTATTTTAAACAAATCAAAGTTTACATTTTATAAACACTAGAAGACAGTAAAATGACGAAATACAAATTTAAAGGCAACTGAACTATATGCGTGAACGTAATAAAAAATATACGAAGTGAACAAAAATGATTTAAGAAACAATTATTATAAGGCCCATCTCCTAGGGCAATGGTTCCCGTACTGTGTACCACGGTGCCCTGCGGAGCCACTGCTTCCTGACAGGGGCACCTCGGAATTTTATAATATAATGTGCAATTTAATTCAAAAGGGTGCCGCGAATCGCCAAGGTTCGAGAACTATTGTCCTAAGGAAAGTACTAACGCAAAAGTAACGAAATAATTTTTAAACTAGTGCAAGGAAACAGAATCTTTTCTTTAAACGAAAGATCTCTCCGCAATAAAATTATTCGAATAGTTTTATAAGGTTATGAGTATTTGAATAGCCTGTAAAACTTCCTACAGAAGAATTTTCAAATTAAAAGAATAGGAAAATATTTATATGAAGCATCAGATTTTGGAAGAAATGAAATATGCATAGATGAAAGTTAATGCAATAGTTAATATTTCAATAATGCAATAGTTAATATAATGCAATAGTGCATTTCTCAGATGAAAGTTAATATTTCGTTCTTATGATAAATATTTGGTGAGAAGAAAATGAGTTGTTGCATCAAAAAAGACTGCTACTAAAAAAGCAGCTTTCTATTCCGGTGTCAAGTTCTATGGCACCAAAATACATAGCTATTGGCAATTCAGTCAAATTTGTTTTTGTGTGGTAGACGAAAACTGTATAAGAGAAACCGCGCAAAAAATATTCAGATATTTCATGTGAATACTTTTAACAAGTATTTTTTTCATAAATTATAACCAAATCTATACTTGAAGGTATCCGACTACGTTCGGAACCATGATTTTGCAAAAGCGTATAAATGGATAATATTTATGATATTTAGAGTCACTTTGATTAGAAAATGTATATAAAATTGGGTTAAAAATATTATTGCAATAAAATATTATTTAAGTACAATATTTTGACAAAAAATGAAGATAGAATCACCAATTTTCAAAATATTCTAATTTTGTGAAAAATGCTTCTTTTATAATAATGTTTTGCCTGTATACAGCTCAGACCACTGTGCAGAGGCTCAACTAGAATTTTTGAAATATATAACTTAGAAGTGAGTTTATCCATGTTTTACGACAACAGAGGGGAGAAATTTTAAGAAAAAAACGCCGATAATTATTTCAATTGGTTGTAACTCTGAAAATAATGTGAAGTTTTCAAACATCATAGTTGAGCCTCTGTACAGAGGTCTGAGCTATATACAGGCAACATATTATTATAATCGAAGCATTTTTGAGAAAAGGAGAACATTTTGAGACAAAAGGTTATTCTAAGTTAATTTTTTGCCAAATTATTGTATTTAAATAATTTTTTTTCTCAAAATGTCCTTATAGCAATTTTATACATGTTTTCTAATGTAAGTGACATTAAATATCATGAAAATTATCCATTTATGCGCTCTTATAAAATCAAGGTTCCGAACGTAGTCGGATACCTTAAGGAAATGCATATGAGAAAAAGTTTAAAATCTTGAAGTTTGGTCTCAACTATTTTAAAGGCACACAAACCAGAAATTCTCTTTCTCTGTCTTTGTATATACGTATATGTGTGTGTGCGTAAATTCAATAATAAGGAATTATATATTTATAAAGTGTTCCTATTATAAAAACTTAATCTCTACTGACATTAACACAACTGAAACTAAAAAAGAATTAGCAAACATAAAGCAGTCCAGAAATTTTCTTAAAACAAGTTTCAGGATAATTAGATGAGAGAATTATACACCATGGGATTTTAATCAAGTTTTTTCAAAACATATATTTCTGTTTCAAATGCTTTTATTATTTGTACTAAAAGTTTTTGAACTGTGATAAGGAAGGCCTTTTCCAAAGGACAAGAAAGTAGTTGAGCTAAGATAAATCTCAACACCCATAGAGAAACTTATACATAAAATCAATGATAAATTGTAACTCTTAGGGTATGTTACGTTTTATTTTGCTGGAATATGAGACATAATGGAAGAAAATTTGAGAATTTCTGATTAAAAACAAAACATTTTGAAAAACAAACTTTGTAAAAATTATTCAGTTATGAAGATGCTGTCTATTAAAATAATTGTTGTTTTATTATTGTTTTTAGGGAATATATATTCTAGTTTTCATAAATGTACGATGAGGAAACGTCAATAATTACATTAAAAATTTCTAGATAAAAAAATTCACATAGAAAAATAACAAAATTTTTATTTATTTATCGGTCACACATCAAAGCAACTCGAAACTTATTGCGGACGGATCATCGTAACTTTAAAAAACAGTCAAGTGTGTCGAAGACGACATCGGAGCTGACGCACCTCATTCCTCAAAATTTCACAAAAAGTCAACACTTTGAAATTCGACAGATTTAACCGTGCATCAGCTTCTCGACACGGCGGGTCTTGAATGACTCGAATTCAAGACTCGATAAAAGAACATTGGGTACGAATTCGCAACCATGACTACTTTGTTATTGCGACCTCGTTTGGTAAAAATATATTACATTCCATTGAAGCTGGGCTTGACAAACTCTCTACTTTTAGTCGCTCTTGCGTCACGTGCTCTGCACATTGAAGCAACACATGGTCTTTCATATAATTATATACAGTGCATAGGAGGTGAATATATCTTGTAATTAACAATACACACCCAACTCTTTTTTTACACGATTTTGAATTAACATGTGGTGCATGAATTCCCCCACCACTACCACCACCACTACACACACATACACGAATATTTTTTTTATACAAATTTTTTGTTTTAGCACGGATTTCAAAAATATTCGGGGTTTGGGGCCCTTTTGATGAAGACGATTTAATCGAATTTATGACAGTTTATGATTACAAAGAAGTCGATAAAATGACGAAGATAAAAACAGCTGATTTTATTCGCGAGGGCTTGAAATTTGAACAACATTTTCTTACTCGGGACTTTATAATTTCAACGTAATCATAAGTTTTGTGTAGTAGGATATCAAGAATTATATAAACAACTTGGGAAAAAAAGGCGCTAATAACGGACTTCGTAGCAGAAACAAAAAACTGAGGCCATTAATAACGGACGAAATTCTTCTTCTGAATCAAAACCGACAATTGCGCTGGACATATCAGACACTTCTACTGATGAATGCATTTTTTATCCAGTTCGTAATAAACGCGCACGCTTGTTATCAATAGAGATGAGTAGTTGTTAGTAACTTTATTATATATATATATTATATATACTAATTTCGGAAATAAAACAGATTTTATAATTACATTTTTTGCACCTTTTTATAGGAAAATATTCAGAGATTTTTCTTCCTACATGATTTTTTAAAGTTGTGGAATGAATCCCCAAATTTTCCATGTGTCTCATGCATTTTATACGTGATTTGTTTTGCACGGTTTTCTAAGGAACGTATCTACCATGTCCAAAAAGAGTTGGGTGTACTTTATTGAAATTATTATTATTATTATATTGAAAAATAAAGTTTAATGTGTTTTTGAAAAAACAATAAAAATTCAGTGCTAGTTTATTGATGCATACTATGCAGGAAGACACATCCAAAGTGTATGTTTCTAAGCATCAGACTCCCACTCGAGGAAAGGGGTTGCGGTAACCCAGTGGTCAAGGTATTGGAGCTGGCATGTCATGAGTTCGAGCCCAGTACCACTAAAGACCCGGCGTGCAGGGCAGCGATACACGTTAAATCTGCCGAGAGCTGTAACGTCCTCTCGTTGGTGTGGTGTGGTAGTTAGGAGAGGGGGTGCCAACTCAGGTGTCGTCGACGTCACTTGACCATGGTTCAAAATTACGTGGTCCGTCGCCAAAAGCCCTCGTGTAGCTGAACAGTGTGTGACGTTAATATTCACTCACTCACCCCATTCGAGGAAAAAGTACATATCAGATAAATACTTTTGAGGCACTCAAAATAGATTTAGAGTTTCTTATATTTTTGTTTGATTTGAATCGAATTCTATAGATAGTAAAAAAAAAATGGATTTTATTCCTGAATCTAGATATAGAATTTATTTTTCTTTTAATCCGGGGTTTGTTCAATAATAATCAAACATTATCCCTGTGGGGACATTTTCCGTATATTTTTATCAAAATATATAATAAACAGTTTGATTATATTGAGGAATGCATTCATGAATACTTATTAAGTATGTATATTTTAATCCTTCATTTAATTTAAATAAAAATTCTTGACTAATTAAATTGTTTTCCTCTTTATATGACAAATTTTAGTGTGATTTTAACAATGAAGCTTTACCTTTGCCAAATGAATTATATAGAGAGGAAGTTATTTAAAATAAATTATATTTTACAAAATAATAGCTGTGCTTTCAGTATGAAATTAATGAAATATTTTGTCACTTAGAAATAATCCTTTTCATTAAAGTATTTTTTGCTGATTTTTTAGTGTTCATTTTCATGTATATCATTGAAATTATCCCTGTATTGGCTAGCTCCATCAAAGATGGATTTAAATTTTAAATTCTGTCAATGAAAGAGTGATATTCTTTTTTAAAAAAATTCTGAGTAAATTCAAGTATAAATATTAATTGCAATCTGCGTTATGAAAAGAACATGTACTTGAATATTTCTAATGGTTTAAATTTGCACAACACGCAACATCTTCAGAAACGAAACGATTTTCACTTCTAAAAAGTGTGTGAAGAAATCCGTGAAAAAAAAATGCGTCTAGACACTAGAAAACCACATATTTTCTTGTCTGGGTTAGAATAATAATACATAACTGGAGTACATAGTAGTATATATATATATATAGCATTCTCTCATCCGACATCATTACTTCTTGCTTGAAAAATAAGGGTTTGACGCATAGAGTATCATCCATTTAGCTAAGTTATCAAAGTCTATGTGCCATAGGGACACCTAATGGTATCATGCTCTATTCAATATTTACGAGTACATAAAATATCTCAATTATCCTACATCCAACACATGCGCCTTGTTGGCGACAAAATATTAACACAAAACAGTTTCTTTTAAATTACTTAATTTAGAGAAGCCTTAGGTGTTTCCTGTGTGTTAATTGCAGAATGAGCATGCTCGTAAATTAATAAGTGGTAAAAGTTTATATAATACATACTTTTCGCTTTCACACACACATTTTATAATTCACAAAGGATTTTTTTTTCATTTTCTTACTCTTCTTTTAAAGCGTATTAAATTAGGGAATTCATATTCGTAAGAGTGATAGAAGCTATTTATGCATTCATGAAAGGAACTGTTTATTTTCTGACATTAAAGAGATGAGGCATTTGCACTTTAAAACTTGGAGCTTTAAATAATGTATTTCAAAAATACGTTATTTAAAGCTTACTATTCAGTATAAAAGGAAATTCTTCCGTGTATTGTTTTTGGCGAAATAAGGCAGAATAAGTGCATTCTTTTCCTGATTTTATTTTAGAATTCTGATGTTTTCTTTCCTTAGAAAACTTCGTAACACAATTTTAATATGGATGAAGACACGCTGAATTAAATTTACAAGAATTAATTTTTGGCTATAAAAATAACAAATGAACAGAAAACATTCAACCAAATTAACAGTTCTAAGAAAAAGATGTACATTTAGAAAGAATTTCCATTACCTCATTTTTTTTGTTTTATTTCTATATATATATATATACATAATAATAAATTTTTTCAATTTATTTTCAGAGTACTTGTTAAGCAAATTTTGCTTTTAAAAATACAGCAAAGACAAAGTATATGGAATCGACAAAAAATTTTGTATAAAAAGAGATTTATTAGAAGTAATATATGAAGAATTATTTACTAAATTGAAGTCAGCCATCGAGACTGTTAAGGGGACTTGGCACCCTTTGAGCAAACTTCTTTATTTACGTATTTAAAAATTATATTTTAACATTTTATACAATGTTTCTATTTAAGAAAATGTTACCAGATGAAAATTTTCATATATTATTCCCACAATTTTAAAAATTTAAATTTTTTGAAAAAATTGGGAAAATTTTAAAATCCTACTCCTTTTGTAAAAATTTATTTTTGACCTGAAATTTTTTTATAATATTCTTATGGATGTTCTTAACAACTTTAAGGATCGATTTTAGAATAACTTCATTCGTTTTCGAGAAAAAAAATAAAATGTTGATATACAGGCTAAAAATCAACGAAAAAGCCAACGTGTCTTACATTTTATTTTTTTTAAAAAAAATATTCAGTTTATAGCAAAACGGATCCCTAACTTTATTATATGCTTTATTTTTAACACGCAGGAAAAAAATTGAAGTTATTGGTAAATAATTGTCGAAGGATTAGCATTTTGAATGCACTAAGGTTTCGAAAAACACAAACTGAGAAAAACCACTTTAAAGTTTATAATTCTGAAAAAATAATTATTATAAGCTTATTTAAACTTAAAATACCACTTTAAGATATTACTTATACATTTTTCTTTAAAATAATTGCATTGTCATATGTTTTCAACCCACACATTTTTATAAATGATCAACTTTTAGAGAGTACTAATTGCACAAGAAAACTCAAGAAAAACTTTAAAAAAAAATTTTCTGTCACGACAGAAATTTTAGCTGTTTTTCTTCTTATAATATTAAAGTATTACATTTGTATGAAAAATATATCAGGAAGAACTGAAATTATAAAATTATTAATATAAAATGCCCTAATTTAAAAATTTTACATGCACACATTTCACAAGGAAGAAAAATTACATTATTGTATTGCCTCGGAAATATTCTGCTTTTAATACTACACATTCTTTTTTATAGTTATTATTTCTATTTATAAAATACATTTTTTTTATCATAACGCATTTTTTAGCTTTTTTTCTAAAAAGGGGGTGTGGCTGAATTGCCTAATTTGTTTTCAAATGAAGTTTTATTCAACTTCTAACTTTCCGACATGCACAAGTGATATATCAATCGAAAGATAATAATGCAAAGAATAAGATTAAATGAAAATAAAAAAAAACGATAGGTTTGTGATTTTTAGGATACCAAGTCCTCTTAAGAGAGTCTCATTCAATTCTAAATTTGTACTCTTGAATCGATTCAACAACTATTCGAGCGCATTGTCGTTCGTTGTTCATGTTATGATTTATGTGTCTATTAAAAGTCTAAATTAATCGCATTAATACTATCGTAATATATTAATTGTTTAAAACTATTACCTAAATTTTTGTAATCTATTTATAGGTAATCTTTTTAACTTTTGGACACGTGTGTGCGTGAAAAAATTTAAAGACGAATCAAATGAAAACGAAATGTTACTATTTTTTTACGGTGAGTAGAAAAATACATTCTAGTCCAGGGGTGGCCAACCCAAATGACCTCGCGGGCCACTAAGGAAAAACATAATAATCCCGTGGGCCGCATGTAAAAATATATATCTTTATATTAGATTTTGACTCATTATAAACATTTATTGGAGTGAAATTATAAAACAGATTGATACATTATTGTTTTCATTGTTTTTCATGTATACACAAACATAGATAATATAATAGCAACAATGTAATGATCAAATAATGCTTAATTTATTTAATTAGTGAGATATTTGTTTCTCAACTCTTTCACTTAGTTTTCGCAAGTTGATCTCAATGTATGTATTTGCGTATCGTAATTGATGTTGCAGGCTTTCGTCCGTTAAGTTTGAGCGAGATTTAAGTTTGATAAATTTCAATTTCGAAAAAAAAACAGATTCTCAGTAACATAAACAATGTGAAAAAATAAAAACAGTTTTTTGGGATATATATTTTTAAAAGAAAACTCTAAAAACAAAAGTATTGTACAAAATAGTCGCATTTTGTAAAGTTTTAATGAATGTCGCAGGCAGTAAAATTATTCAAGACTGGCCACATGTGGCCAGCCTTGAATTAAATTATTTCCATAAATGTATTTTTTTTGTTTAGCATATTTCTTCCTAAAATTGCATTTTTGCATTCATTTTCCTTTTATCAACATCTGAATAATTTAATTATTTTATTTAACCACTACGAGAGCACTTAACGGTTATGCATTACGCTTTGCCCTTTTCTATACAATTTAGAGTTTTCACAGTTTGTATAGGATTATCTCTTTCAATTATTCCTTTCAGAATAATTATAGTTGTCATGAACTGGCGAATGTTTCACTCTAAACTGATTGCATTCCTTAGGGCTCGTAAAATTCGCGGTCAGAGCTACAAGAGATTGCAATTAGCTGTCGACTTAATTGACGGCTGTTGTCACGGTCCATTCATATGTAATCTCTCACGAGACTTGATAAATTTACACGTTCATCAAACCTGTTATCATGAGACCTATATCAACGATTTCTATGTAAAAATGGAGAATAGATTAATTTGTGGATCTTTCAAAAGTAGAATTAAGCTTGGTATTTTGTTTAGGTAAATTTAAAATAGTAAAATTAAATCTTTTTTTTGGGTGTGTGTTTGATGTTATATATATAAATTTTACAATTATTTAACATAACAAATATACAAAAGAGTAATTGTGGCATCATGAGTGATATCCTATAGCTAACGGTAGAATTTTGTGCATATTTTAAAAATCTTTTTGATTTTCCTATTTTATTCTTTTTTTTTTTTGACGATTTCCTCGAAATTAAGTTTATCTTAATTATTCTTTTTTACTGCTGATAGCAGTCAAATATTAGTGATGAGGGTAGAGCTTAGATACGATTATGTGAGAGTGAGTGAGTGAGTGAATATTAACGTCACACGATTCAGATACTCGAATGCTTTTGACGACGGACCTCGTAATTTTGAACCATGGTTAAGCGACGAGGATGACATGTGAGCTGGCGCCCCCTCTCATAACTTCCACACCACACCAACGGGAGGATGTTTGAGACTTAATAGATTTAAAGTGCATCGCCCCCCTACACGGTGGGTCTTCTGTGGTACTAGGCTCAAACTCATGAATTGCCGGCCACGAGTCCGTTACCTTGACCTCTAGGTTAGGGCGGCCACATGTAGGGAGAGGAATTGACATCCCAGGGAGATATAATTCTAAAAACAAGTAATGTTAAAAATTTTAAATCAATTCCTACTTAGTTGAACAAAGAAAAATTTTATTTTAACTACTTTTTATTAAATAGTTACAATTACTATAAATATGTATATGCAGATGACAGAATCACTACATTAAGTGGTAATTAATTTTTGTTAATTATCGTTCAAGTATCGTATTATCATCCAAAATAATCGCATTTTTAAAATTTCAGTTCTACTGAATTCTTTAAAACGTGAGAAAAAAAAACATTTTCGAGTTTTGATACAAGTCGCCAAAAGGGTCGCTATGTCGCCAAAAATGATGCCAACGTGGCTGTATTTATAATTCTTTAAATAATTAGTTTTAATCAATTAATTTTTATTAATTATAATTAAATTATTGTATTGTCATCCAAAATAATCATATAAAATTGCATCTCAATTGAGCGCTTTAAAATGTATTTTATTAACAATTGAAAATTCCACCAAGATAAATAAATAAATATATATAGAGAGAGAGAGAGAGTGAGCTAATAGTAGGAATTGAATAAAAGAAATACATGGAGAAGGAGTTATATAAATTGAACGAAAATCGTTTGGTGCGATATACATGTGCAATGATGACGAAACGTGAGCAGTGTCATAGGAAATTTATAATTTTTTTTTTTCTTGGTATACTACTGTAAGAGTAAAAAGAAATCAATAAATTAGCCTAAACCTAGCTCTGATGCAACCTGTTATCCGGCTGGGCATTGATTCGTAAAGTTGGCAAATCTCCTCCTGCGGGATTGTTTGCCATACACATTGATATTGGCATATTAAATCACATCGATCTAGGGACGGTAATAGACACCTTCCCCATCGAACCCAAACATGATCTAGTGAGGAGATATCTGGAGATCGCACCAGCCAGGGAAGTGTTGGAGAAGCACGACTACAAGCACTAAAAAGGCGTGTCAAGTGATGCCAGGCATTGCCATGCGGAAATGAAAGGCCAAGGGTCCATGAAAGAAAAGGAAATATTATGATGCGTAAAATCTCGCCATCGTACCGCAGCTTTAAATGTGTCACGAATGACACCTAAGGGGTATAGTTATCAAATGAAATGACAACTCAGACCAAGTAGTCGGGGGGGGTATGGTGGACCACAGTCAGATGAGTATCCCACATCTGTGCTGGATATCTTCAGATACGTATTTGCTGGTTATCTGAGCTCAATTCAAAGCAGGACTCGTCACTAGAGACTATTCTACACCATTACATGTGATTCTAGGACGAATGCACCTGGTACTACAACTTTAGCCCTGGAATGTCCTCTGTTTTATACACAATCCAGATGCTGCATTGCATTGCACTGGAACTGCGCAGCAAGTCACTTATTGATAAGCAAAAATTAATTTTGTGTTTTATGGTTAGGTAGGTGCACTCGTAGTTCTACCCTTTCGAAAACTCCTTCTTGGTAGATTTCTTTTTATGTTATAGAATATATATAAAACGCAAAACTAAACTAAAAATGTTTTAGAACCGAGAGAAAATTCAGAAAGAAACTTCCTAGCAATAAATTCAATTTAGGTATAGCAAATTCTGAGAGATGGGAATTTAGTCTTACTTTTTCATTATATAGAGTCAGGAAAAAAACCCCGTTAAGAACATAATTGGCAGTTGAATATGACTTACGAATCGCACAATGTTTTCGCTAAGCTGAAATGTTTTTTTGATTTAAAATAATCCTTATTACAAGTACTATATATAGTAAAATCCTGAGTAATAATACACACATTACTTTCAAGCTGCATATTCTAATTATTAGGTATATACGCCGTACAACGCGCACCCTTTTTTACGAATAAACCTGAAATGTTCGGATGCAATGCTCTTATGTTCTGAAGTTGTTTATTCTAGTGTTTTGAAAAAAATAGTGTATATCTAAAACAAATATTTGAGTTCAAAAAGTATGTCGTTTCTTTTAGGTAAATAATATATCGATATATGTGAAATTTTTTTATGCTTATCCCTTTTTTTTATTTTTAAAGATATTTTCTAAAACCGGTTTAACAGGCACACACAAATTTCGATCTTATTTTTTGTGTTAAAAGTGCGTGCTACACGCTGGATTTTACGGTAGTTGGTTGATTAGTTAGTTAATATTAACGTCGCACTGTTCAGCTACACGAGGGCTTTTGGCGACGGACCACGTAATTTTGAACCATGGTCAAGTGACGTGGACGACACCTGAGCTGGCACCCCCTCTCCTAACTACCACACCACACCAATGGTAGTTGGTTGAATAGAAATTATTGTTAATTTATCGATCTGATTGAATGGAAGTTTCATTTTATGATTTCAACCATACAGCATATTATTTCTTCTAGTCCGAGATCTATTGCAACAGAAAAAAAAAAGATTATGTGGTGGTGTGTGTGTGTGTACTACTCTTGCTTGAACAAACACACAAATGTATAGGGTGATTTTTTAGAGGTATAGAACTTTAAATTGCAATAAAACAACGATGTATTATTCGATTGACATGAATTTTTTTATTCGAAAGATAATCTTGTGGCATTACATTTTAAATATGATCAAGCAAGGCGTAGATTCGTCGAATGGGCCCAAAACGAGATTGCCGTTGTTCCCGATTTTCATAAGCGAATTTTGTTTAGCGATGAAGCGCACTTCTGGTTGAATGGCTATGTCAACAAACAAAACTGCCGCATTTGGAGTGAAGCTAATCCACAAGTGTATGTCGAAACACCGTTACATCTAGAAAAACTGACTGTTTGGGGCGCTTTATGGGCTGGTGGAATCCTTCTTCAAAAACGATGAAGGCCACAACGTTACAGTCAATGGTGATCGGTATAGAGCCAGGATTACTAACTTTTTCATTCCTGAATTGAACAATCATGCTGTCCAGGAGCTGTGGTTCCAACAAGACGGCGCAACATGTCACACAGCTCGTGCCACATTCGATTTATTGAAAGACACGTTTGGTGACCGCCTAATTTCACTTTTTGGACCTGTGAATTGGCCTCCAAGATCTTGTGATTTAACACCGCTAGACTATTTCCTGTGGGGCTATGTAAAGTCATTGGTCTATGCGGATAAGCCACAAACGCTTGACCATTTGGAAGACAACATTCGCCGTGTTATTGCCGATATACGGCCCCAAATGTTGGAAAAAGTCATCGAAAATTGGGCGTCCAGATTGGACTACATCCGAGCCAGCCGTGGCAGTCATACGCCAGAAATCATATTTAAAATGTAATGCCCCAAGATTATCTTTCGAATAAAAAAAATTCATGTCAATCGAATAATACATCGTTGTTTTATTGCAATTTAAAGAGAGTTCTATACCTCTAAAAAAACACCCTTTATTATGTGTGAATAATAAAATGTTTGTTTTATATTTTAAATCTCCTTTTATACGACAAAGAAACTGGGAAATATCTACATTAGTTTGAATGCAGGTACGGCGCATAATCTCTGGGAAATTAAGCCCATCGTGTTTAGTTAAAGACGAATAGCACGAAAATAAAAACGATATATAAAACAATTTATACATTTTCACCCCGTTGAATTTTTTTCTTGGAGTGTCTATCTAAAATATTGATGAAAGTTGGTTAAATTTCCCGCTTTAGTAGCTGTTAAATTGCCTATAACTTTGGGTAATGAGAATTAGAGAGATTTAGGTCAGTTGAAAACCACGTAACCAATAAGCAAGTTTAACGCACTCGCTAATTTAGATATATTTTATGAAAGCAAATACAAATACAAATCTTTCAATAATTTCAGTAATTGAGCAAAAGAAAGAATGTTTAGAATTATAAATAATTAGTTAATGACGTAATTTGGTAAAAAGTACGAGCAAATTCCACCTGAATCATAACCAAATTAAGTAATGTTCTTATTTTCGATTTAGATACATTGAAAAATAAATGTATTTTACTTCTGAAAAGATAGCTCTAAATTGATACATATTAAAATACTGTTTTAGTCCTCTATCTTGTATCTTAAGATATTCATTAGGAACATTTTGTGCTTAATCTATTTAAACTATTTACTCATTGGGCCCTTGCTTAACATTATTATGTAACCTTTCTATTCAGTTTACCTCATTCGCTTTCCGAACTTTGCGCTTGATTTTGAATTAGTTGTGTATTTTTAAGATAGTCCCTCTCGACAATAAGCAAATCTCTCTCTCATTAAAGAGCTAACTTTATTAAGGTAACCAATTTGACACAACGTCAACAATTAAATTGAAGAGCAATGGTTTATGTCTTGCCAAACCTAGGGAATAGGAAATATATTTTAAAAATTCTTAGCTGGTGGATTCTTTCTAAGCATTTAGTCCATTTTGTTTTAAAGTAAGGGAAAAATTAAATATTTTTTTATTTATATGTTCATAATAAGTTATGCCAACTTTAAATAACATTGATTGATATATATTACACATTTAATTACTTGCTAATAATTTTATACATCCCATATTTTATGTAACATAATTTATTGAGTTCTTTTTTTACGGTTTTATATTCCTTTCAAAGGGGGTAGAAGTAATTTTGTATGATTTACGTACGATTGCTAGACACACATTTATACTGTGAATTATTTTTATACTTATTTATGTTATATGTTTTTAATCCAATATTAAAAAAAAATACACTTTTTTTAAAAAAAAGTCTTTCTTATTTTACTTCAAGTTATTTAAAGGAACAGAAACTTTTAATCTAAGTTAAGAGTGAGAAAATAAAAATATAAGTAAAGACATATAGTTATTTTTTGAACAGAGCTAGACATTGCGTCAAAAAAAATTGAGATTAAACAATACATGGCCGCCAGAATTTAAATTTTTCACTGACTATTATTCTATAAGAATCTCATGCTGATTTAAGGAATGTTTCTTAATGTAATTTTACAGCGATCTCTTTTTTTATTTACCTTTTTTCCCCTTATATTATCACTTAATTGCATTTTAAATTTACTGAGGCACATTTTGCAAAAATGATTTTTTTTTTTTTTGTATTTTATCAAAGCGCACAATTGAGAAAACCTTGCAGGAGAAACTATTCCTTATAAATCGAATGAAATTTTTATTAAAAAACAAGAAACCAAAATTCATAAGCAAATAAACATTAAAAATTCGTAGAAAAAGATACATTGTACTATTGTACACAAAAAATTGTTGTAATCTTAAGAAATAGGAATAACTCAGCAGAAATTATAAAAAAAGGAAGCTATTAACAATATTCAGTTAATCGCTTCATACTAAAAACTAAAGACTGAAGATTCATTCGTACACGTTGCAGTTAGAGTTCTAAACTTGTAATTATCTTTTTTTTTTTTTACTTCCCTTTGATGTTTTTACACAGAGTGATCCTTTTACGACTTCCTATAAACATTTCCGATGCATCAGTTTCAGTTCTCTTGCACTTTGAGGTCATTATCAAGTCAAATATAAAAAACGGATGAGAGAGAAGCAGAGATGAAGCAGTTTGGCTTAAAAAACAGTTTAATATTTACTGTTATATAAGACTTTATTAGATGGACTGCAGCTATATATTTTTAAGTTATATTGAGTTGTAGCTTGATACTTTTCAGAAATTTATCCATTGCTATTAAAAAAGTATACACAACCTTTCAGTTCCTTTTTGTTTCCACCATTTTCGTAAAAATTCATTTCATACATTTGACTGAGAAAGCACGTTAAATGCTGAAAATCATTTTAGTAAAGCTGGTTTAGTTCAGCATAAAATCCAGAGGATAGAAGTTAGAGTAGAGTTCATCTTTTTAAAAATCCAGCTTATTTTCTTAACGTTTCTCAAAAAAAAATATGTGAAATGTTTATATCGATGTAACTGGAACATTAGAGGATTTCAGAAAAATTGTTCTTGCCGTATTGTAACGTGTTTAAAGTATCGAGTTTGCAATAGAACTAATTTCTTTGTTCTTTTCTATTATTTAATTTTTCTTTTGATGTGATATAATTAAATAATTAAAAAATAATTTAAATTAATAAAATCCTTGAGATAAAACTAATTATTGTTTTGATACAGTTTTACATATTAATGTCAAAATCATTTTTCTTCATGTTTAAATATACAATGAAGTAAAATTTGCATACTGTTCTCTGTGACCATCTTCTGTTTATTATTGTATACGTGTTACTTTAGATCAGTGGTACTCAGCCTGCCGGCCACATGTGGCTCGACGGCATCTTTTGAAATTCACTAAGAAATTCAATTATTGGAGACAATGTACTCAAAATCCGGCGAGAAATTCTATCAATAAAGCAATCAAATTTATCAATTTTTCTATCAATTTACTTTTTTTTAATAGTAGAATGTAAGCGAGGCTTGGTAATAGATGAAAGAAAATAGAAATTATCCCATAACTTAGTAAAAATACATAAAAATAAATATCTTTTTGTATGTGTTTGATAGAAAGGTTGATATAGTATTAAAATAAAAGCCAAAAATGAGTTTTAATATTTCCATCAATTTTGCTTTTTCTAATATTGCTTTGGTCTTATATTGTGTTTTTTTTACTATCCTCCTGTTGCGGCTCGGATGAAATACCTATCATGTGTATGCGGCCCTGTGAGAAAAAAGGCTGAGTTTCCCAGCTTTAGATGATATGTCAAATAAAAATAACTTATGTTTATAAAAGAGGCTAAATAAAAGTTGGTTGAATGAAAGTCATTCTGCTTAAAAATGCATTAACTTCTCTTATAAAAATATTTTTTAAGCGGATTAATATTGCATAAAATGTCAATTTTTTTTTTATTTTACATTAGTAAAATAAATATGAAGGGAATATGAAAAGTGTAAGTGGTAATTGTTTTATATTGCTTAATGTAATAAATTAATATAAATAATTAATCTATTAAATATATTAATGTATTACTTATATTAATTATATTAATTAACCCTTTATATGGTAACATATTAATAAATTTAAAAACTTTGTCAATTATATTATTTAACTGAAAAATTGTGCAACAAAATAGTTCAGATTGCATTAGTACTCGTTATTATTTTATAGTTTAAATACAATCTATAGGTATATATATCTATTTCAATGCACCAAATCAATAATCAGCTTTTATAAAATAACATTCTAATTAATCTTCTACTATTGTACTGAAATTTTGTTTTATACTATCCTTTTAGGCAAGTAAAATAAAATACTTTGAGATCAAACTAAATAAATCTTTAAGCTATGTATTAAAGTTGAAATCGAAACAGAATTTGTTAGTATAAATGTTACTTTTTTCTGATCTCTTGATATTTTTTGGTGCTGATTCTCAAGATTTGCAAATGAGTGTCTTTCTCAAGAGTTTACCAAGAAAAACCCACACTTTTGAAAAAAATATGATTAAAATGGATACAACAAAATATAATCAACACAATGCAGCTAAAAAGACGATTATGGATCTCAAAGTATTGACATAAAAATTTCAAAACATTAAAGCTTGTTTTTGTGAGGGGATAGGCACCGCATAAAAGAGAAAACACAAAATATCCTGAAACTTCATAAGCAGATATAAAATATATTGTTTGCAACACATTAAAAAATTATTTTGCAAATGAATACCTCATAAAAAAAAAGCCCGTGAAATGCATAAATCAAAACCTCGCGATCTATCAAGAGATTCATTTTCTAAACAAGGAAAAATTTAATTTACACACAGAAAAATTTTTAATATTTTATTTGCTTTCATAAAATATAACATCTATGGAAATTCAAAAATTTACATATAAAATCTACTCTTCGTATTCAAGAACGTGGATTTTCTTGTGAAGAGCTGACTTTTAAATATTACTTTCATCGCTTGAATAGATATGCTACCTCCTAATCGTTCAGAGCTGACTTCAGTTTTTGCGACGACGGTTTATAGGTTAGCCGCTTGTCTACGGCGCGGTAACCAGACACGTACACGATCGAAGCTCATTCGGGAATTTTAAAGTCCTTTCAGAATTACTATGGTTGCAAGATAATGGCTTTTCCCAATATGTTCCAAAGGTGATGTCCTTTATAGATGTTATTTTCAGTCATAAAATCAGCCTCTTTCTAGTCATTAGAAGGATCTGTTACGTAATTTATAATAAAACTACCACTTACCAGTTCGTCCTGAATCATTTCGTCAATATCAATTTTACTGAAAGTATTAAAAGCTTACCTACGACTTCATGCGCTATTGTAACGATTTCTGATGGTAAGACTGAGGTATTTGGTTTTTTTATTAAGGACATATTTTCTGAGTAAGCGTATATGATATCGGTTGAGCCATTCATTGGATTCTTTTTAATTTGAACGTTATTTTAAAAACCCCATTTGTTGCTTTCTTTTTAAATTCCTTGTTTAGTGTTTGTGTTCCTAATATTTATTTATTGGAGAATTCTTTAATATATCGCATAAAAAATCGTACATAAGAAAGCTGTGCTAAAAAGCAGTGCAGAAAAACTAGATTGAGTTTACTTAAAAATACCATTCATGGCACCGGTAGCAGTAAAATCTAATGGCTGTCTTTCAGGCAATATCTTTGCGTGCTCATCCTTACTTTGGTATCAAATTCTTTTAATGAAAATAACTGACCATTACTTTTGACTTTTTTTAATGAACATATGAAAAGACTACATACGGGGCAACCAAGTGTAAACCAACAAGTTTGAGTCACCAATTAATAGTAAGAATGACCCTGGTAACTCGTATCATCATGATGGCTTTGAGTTTCAATTAGAGAATTAATTTATATTAGTATTGATGCAACTAATATGACAAATAGTTCGTTGCCTTAAGTATCGAAAAAAGAGCATGTTAAAAATAGTTTATCATTTATTAGGATCATTTTTAACTGAACACAGTAAAAGAGACATATAAAAATAGGTTATGTTAAAACAAAGTTGTTCAATATACTTTCATCATTACAGTTTTTTAAAATATCTGATAAAAATAATAAAATTGTATTTCAATACGGCCTCTAGACTGACATCACTTGTAGATTTTTTAACAATCAGTTCGACAAATCTAATAAAATTTAGATATTAATTCCGCTGAACCTTAGCGAACTGGTTGAATGGAGCATTTACTATTCCGCACGAATTATTTATTCTACAGGTCTTTCGAGAAATCGATTCTGCGGCCGCTAAGCCACGATTCTGCCTCCAGTTTGCCACTGTTGATCATCAGGGACGAAATTAATCAGAATACATTGTATTTACTTCTAAATGAGGTTTCCGATTTATCCGACTTGTCCGATGTAATGTATGTTATGCTTAGTAGAAAAAAGCACTTAAAGGGCTCGAAGTCTTCACAAAGGATAGTTATTTTTTCTCTTGGAAGATAAAACATTATCACCAGTACAATAATAACTGACCAATACCATCGTAATTGTAGATCTCCTTAGATTGGGATGACCAAACAAAGTTACCTTGAGAGTCACTTTGGAAAAACATTATAATCTCCCGCGGGCCCATATAAAAATATGTATCTTTATATTAGATTTAAATCCATTATAAACATTTGTCGGAGTAAAAATTTGTAGCATAATAAATTATTATTACTATTTTCATTATTTTTCATGTATACAAGCATAGATAATATTTTTATTTATTATATTTTGTGACGGGCTCCTCGCGCTTTCCATTAATTGTCCTCTTGGGTTCTTTGGGGCTGAAAAAGGCAAATTCTTTCCAACCAAATCCAGAAGCGAAGCGTGATTATGCAAATTAAGAACCTTTTACA
This sequence comes from Trichonephila clavipes, assembly GCA_019973935.1. Taxonomy (NCBI): domain Eukaryota; kingdom Metazoa; phylum Arthropoda; class Arachnida; order Araneae; family Nephilidae; genus Trichonephila; species Trichonephila clavipes. Next base: position 408,055 of record BMAU01020294.1, on the reverse strand, counting down.
TAGCAGAAGATTAGCGTAAGCAGGGTGACCTTTGGGAAGTGATTATGTTAGTCTGAGTTTAAGCGCGCTGATATTCGAGAGTTCAGTTATTCGTGCCAGAACGTTCAAGTCAAGGTGGATACCATTTAACATGAGATAAACCATAACGTCATTTAGGATCCAAGAGAGTTGCTACTACCCAAGATATAGAGGTAGAATCGTTCTATTAACTACTAGAAACTGTGTATATACAGAGGTTAGGAGTAAGCGGTAAAGTTAAATATAGTGGTCTGGTTCGCGCTTATTTGGTAATACGTATTGTGTGTTTCTTCACTTCAGATCCTCTAAGTTTAAATGTATATATTATCATTGTATATTGCTTAAGTTAAGATCTTAATAAAGAGATATTAAGATTATGGCGACGCCTGGTTCTTCATTCACTCCCACACCCCTAGGTCACGATAATAACTTAGAAGTAAGGCAACACCCACGAGCTAATGCCTTACAATTTTAATGATTATAATAATGCAATGATCAAATAATGTTTAATTTATTTAGTTAGTGAGATATATGTTTCTCAATCCTTTCACTTTGTTTTTTAAGTCGATTTAAATTCTACTGAAAAACAGAATTAATTTGATTAAATAGAATCAGTTATGGGATATTTCTTTGTAACAAAACACTACATTAAAAACAAAAATATTGCTCAAAATAATTGTATTTTATAAAGTTGTAATGAATCTCGCGGGGGCCACGGTTTGGCCACCCCTGCCTTACACAGAGAACATCCAATGAACAAAGAGTATTCCTCAGTTTAGGGATCACGATATAGAATGACCTTTTAAAATGAATGATCTCTTGCAATACAAAGGCTTCTACAATTATGAAGAAAAATTACCAAAAATACATTTATTGGTCTGAAACTAATTTATATCCAAAGCTATCGTAAGATATAATGAAAGTTACTGCTCTTTAAGCTCAGCTGAGGTTCGAAATTTTTTTAGCGGGATGTGAAGATCTCAAAAATAAAGTGTTAACTATGGCAGCACCTTTGTCACTTAACAATAGCTTAATATTATTAGAAATTCATCATTGTTGTCACTTAGCCTATTTCTAGAGGAACATGCACTAAAAACAAAAACAAAAAAAATTTATTACTATCAAATATTGATCTACTAAGATAGCGGTTCTAAAACTGTGGTCTGTGGAATCTCTCATGTAACTTTGAGATTTCTCTCTTTTACAGACTCTGAAAGTCCTTGTGTAGAAAAATCGAAAGATGTGTGCTGTGTACCAGACTAGATTTCTAAATAGTCCCCAATGAAGAAACTTTACTATAACTTGTATTTTGATCAAAAATATTATGTTGGCGAAAGGATGTTTAAAATCTTCGGCGTCCGCGATGTCACAGTGAATACATAAAAAGGGAAAGGCGTTGCTATCGAAAGTTTGAGAACCGCTGTACCAGGGTATTTTTAATTGAGAGGGATTACTTGAATAAAGTAATTGAATCCCGATCTTGCTCAATTATACGAAGAAAACAAGTTTTTATTTAAAAATAGATATAAAAATTCTTACCGATGTAAAATTCTCTTGGACTGTAAATAATCAAGAGCTAAAGCTATCTCACAAATATAGAGTACAACTCGATCCTGTTCAATATTGGTACTACTCTGCTGCATATGGTACCTTAAATCACCGCCCAGAAGTAGATCCACCACCATGAACATGTCCTCTTCATCCTGTGGAAGAAGGAAGAAAAAATTCCACTTATTATATATCTGCATGTGTGCGTTTTATGGTTAATTACTATCTTGGTCACCGTAAAAATTCAATTAAAAAGTAACCTTTAAAATGTATGGCAAAAAAGGGCATTTTTTTCAATTTTGGTGTGTTTTTAATCTGTAGCAAAATAACAAAAAATAGTAAGCCTAGAAGCAATAAGAAATCAAGTAGTGGAAATCGTAAGAAGAAAGGGAAAAAAAGTTTACTGGTTTTTTAAAAGTTCTGAAGTTTGTTACTGAATACAGCAATTGATATTAATAAGATTAAATGAAAGTGACTTGCGGCTAATAAGATTATAGAAAAACTATAAAAAAGAACAATGAACTAAAAAAAAAAGAAAGAACATTAATAACGATGAATGAGAATAGTAAATACTTAAGAAGATGAACGATACACACAACAAGCAAACGGATGTCAGTGACGGCAATATGTAGCAACAGAAGTTATGGGGAGGTAATAAAGGTTAATAGAAGAGACCAGCATCAAATGAAAGAATTCAAAGAAAAAGAAATAATATATCGTAGAGATGAGAGCAATAGGTACGGAGAAAATAAGCCGAGAAAGAGATACAGTGATATAGCATAATCTCTTCTTCATTTAATTTCCTTTATTTCTATCCTAAGGAATTTCTATTTCTAATTCTCTGGGTTTACTTAAACTTTTTTCAAAGGACAGTGAGTGAGTGAGAGAGTGAAGATTAACGTCGCACTGTTCAGCTACACGAGGGCTTTTGGCGACGGACCACGTAATTTTGAACCATGGTCAAGTGACGTGGACGACACCTGAGCTGGCACCCCCCTCTCCTAACTACCACACCACACCAACGGGAGGACGTTTCAGCTCTCGACAGATTTAGCGTGCATCGCTGCCCTACACGGCGGGTCTTTAGTGGTACTGGGCTCGAACTCGTGACAAAGCCAGCCACGATCCGATGCCTATACCACTCGGCTACCGCGGCCTCTTTTCAAAGGACAGTATCAGCTTCATTATTGTATATAAAGTATTGTTTTCAAATAAAAAAATTCTTAAATACTTAATGAAAATGTTCAAATACTTTTCTATGCAGTGAGTAAAAAAATTATCAAAAACTCTGTTCTAAGTGAGTGAATATTAACGCCGCACTGCGCTCAGCTACAGTAGGGCTTTTGGCGACGGACCAACCACGTAATTTTGAGGCGTGTTCAAGTGACGTGGACGCCACCTGTGAGCTCTCTGGCACCCCCTCTCCTAAATACCACACCACAACGGGAGTACGTTTGAGCTCTCGACAGATTTAACGTGCATCGCAGCCCTACATGGCGGGTCTTTAGTGGTACTGTGATTGAACTCGTGACAGGGCCAGCCATGATCCGATACCTTGACCACTCGGCTACCACGGCCCCACTCTATACTAAGATCAGCCGAATAAGGAAATTATAAATTAATGTTCTATCCAAATTGATTTAAAAAAAAAATAAATAAAAATCATTGAGTTCTGAATCAAATATAATGACTAAAAAATTTTAAGTTTTATGCAAATTAATCATTAGCAACAAAATTGCCTTACGTTATTACGCATGAGTATATATCTGTAAAAAATCATGCGTATAATCTAAGCATAATAATAATACAGTTACCCAACGTTTTTGAGCGATTTGAGGGGTTTTGAAAGAGCAAATAGAAATTTTTTATAGATTTACATATTTATGTAAGGGCTTTAAGAAGTTCTAGCCTGAGTTTTATGCAAATATATTTTAAAAATCAATCGTTGCAGCAAGTGATTTACGCTTATTTAAGTTATATTGCATATAAACACATATTTAAACACGAATAGTCTTTTTTGTAGTTCCGAATTTTAATACAGTTCTACCTTGTATATAAAAATTAAATTGGCTCTAAAATAAATAATTCAAATAAAAAAAATACATGAGGAATTTTTGCTAATTGTACCTACAAATTCAATAAACAAATGTAAACAATGGCTACCTGGAACGTGAACCACAGATTCACTAGAAATGGATGCTCCAAAGTAGACAAAATTTCAATTTCTCTTAAGACATTTCGAAAGGCATCTTTCTCAATGCATTGACTTTTATTCATGTATTTCATTGCAAACATTTTCATTGTATCCTTTTTCTGAACGATGCAAACCTGGAAAGAAAGCGTTTGAAATCATTATAAAGAAATTAAACAAGCTTAGTTCGAGCAATTTAAAGTTTAATTAATTGTTGTGAACTCCCATTTTTTTAAGTCGGTAAATAATATGAACTATTTGATTGACTTTGAAAAATGAGTGTGTCTAAATTAAAGATGGAAAAGGAATTGAATTGAGGAAAGAATTTGAACTATTTGATTGATTATAAAAAATGAGTGTGTCTAAATTAAAGATGGGAAAGTAATAGTATTGAGGAAAGAATTTTGAGTTGCATATTTTTGTTCAAGATTAAACTGACGTGTTTCTCTTATTCGTTTCCTTTAAATTATTTTGTATTATTATAAATTTTAAACAAAATTGTTGAATTTCTCGATTTTTTATCACATTATTTCATTTTTTTAATATTTATTTATATCCGAAATTATAAGAGCAACATAAAATGAATTAGCTGACTGAATATTTTATTCATTTTATCTTTCCTTTTCAGAGGGAATTTTCTCTTTGCTTGGAAATTCATTTTGTAAATCATTTCTAAGCTTATTTCCGCCTCAAGCAGAAAATTAATTTACGAAAAAATATTTCTCTCATTCACATTGCTTGAACATGCCATTTATTTTTTCGTGAAATGAAGATTGAAGATGTCTTTTTCTTGCGTGTACTTAAACCACAAAAATTATCCAATTAATCATCTTTGAGCTGAAGTAATTATATAATTAAAAATATATTTTCGTTTTCTTTCAATACTCACTATTAAAATAAGACAATAAAATGGGAGAAAAAATAATTAAATAACTTTATCCCTTTCAATGTCAAAAATTTAATAACTTTTTTATTAATTTATTAGTTTGCAATGAAAATTTTTACATTTTTAACGACTTAAGCTAAGCAATTTCTAGGTTTTGAATTGTCAGAACTTGATTATATCCACTGCTTAAGCATAAATTGTTAAGTTAAAAATAAAATTCAATTAAATAGTACGGCGATCGAAATTTCTTTCAGTATTTTCAAATATTTGTTTTTCACTTTTATTTGATAAATTGTAACTAGGTAATCACGCGAAAATGTAAATAATTTTAATTTCTGTCACACTGTGAAAAAAAAAAATTATATATATATATATATATATATATATATATATATATAATAATAATAATAATAATAATAATAAAAATACGAGGGTTATTGGCGAAGGATCTCTCATTTTAAAATCATAGTCAAGTGACGAGGACGACTCTTGATCTGGCACCCTCTCTCCAAATTTCTATGCCATGCCAATAAGTGGAAGTAAATCTCTCAACCCCTATACATGGTAAATCTTCGGTGGTACGTAAATGGTGAAAAATTGGTTCTGAGAAATGAAATCTTTTCTTCCAAATTTAATGCCATGATATTTTTTAAATAGTCTGTAGTCTAAAAAGATCAATCGACTTAATTTTTTTCAAAGAAATTTGTATATATATATATATATAGTTTCACCGAACTATAACTTACATGTTTTAATAATTTTATCATAATTTGCAAAACATTTTTTCTTATATGAGGTAGCATCCAATACAATGTGCTTGTATACTGATATTCGGGGTTTTCAAAGATTTATTCTAAAAGCATGAACTTTTAAAACTGGATATTGCTCGAAGAAAAGAACATAAGATAAAAAAAAAGAAAGAGAATGTCTAGATGAAAATACATCAGAACAAGAAAAAGTTACATTTTGAATGTTTGAGATGATACAGATATTTGATACTAGCCAAAAATTCATTTAATTTTCAAATACAATAGAATGAAGTTTGTACCCAATATATATGAAGTTCAGTAATAACAATAAATATAATCAACCACACACACACATTTAAGGTATCCGACTGGGTTCGGAGACAATTTTCTAATATAACTTAAATAATCATTTAGTTGTTATTTTTTTAATTAAGTTTGTTGAAAACTCTATGAAAATACAGCAAGAACTTTTTGAAAGCTTATTTTTCAAAATATTGGGAAATTTCTACCAAAATATTACAAAAAATTGCTCTTTTGCAAACAACTCTAAAAATACATATATCACAAAAATAAATAAAATGTTTGCAGGAATACAATTCTTTAACGTTTAAATATGCTTGTACTAAAAAAGCTCAAATTCTACTGTAAAATTATGAAATACAGGTGTTCGAGATGAAAAAACCCAGAATTTTCTTAAAAACCTTTTCTTTTTTCATACAAAATTACATAAAAAAATACCTTAATTGAAAAATTACCCTTAACTTTTTTAGCAGAAAGCATTTATTATAATACAAAGAACAAACTCTAAAAATTTCATAAGAATATTTCATTTACTTTAAGAAAAATCACTCTTACCGTTAACCATTATGTTCAAAAAAATAGCATTCTTCACAAAATGCAAAATAAGATTTATATTTGCAATAAAACTTATTAATGAATGTTTTAAAACTCTCCAGATTTGTATGTTATGCCTTCCTGAACCTCATACTTCAAACTTTTACAGTTCTGAAGGGCCTTTCTTTTTTTATGAGACAGTTTCTTATCTGGTTTAGAATGCCTCGTAGAATCAACGATTCTCGTTTTGACAAGGAACCAAAAATATCCTTTCATTTCAGAACATAATTTCCTTCCTAACTTTTGAAGAAAAGGTAATCGACCAGCAAACCCAGAATTAAAAAGTATTATTGCGATATAATTCCTTAATCGGAGTGTTTGTTGCTCAACAAAGTTGTCTTTCAGGATTATACTCCACACGACATTGTAAGGACTTTCATTGCAGTTCTGAGCTTTCTCGTGAAGACATTTTCTTAGGAGAGAGATTTTGATTGCAAAGTTCCTTATAAGTCTATTTAATAGAATTAATGACTGAATTTGGAAGATCCGTTGATATTTCTACCGACGTTTCTCCAACAAATACTGCTCTCTGGAAATCTCTTCTTTTTTGGCCTCATTGATCTTGTTTTTGGCATGACAACTTTAATTTAATTAAAAATAACCATAACTCTATATAAAAGTACGAATAAAAAAGTTATAAAGAGATCTAGTTTTGAACACAAATGATTAAAAGCTAGCAACTCGTTTAAATCAAAACTAACATTGCAATCAGTTAACTGTTGCCTATTTTAAAGCAAAATATATCTATTAAAACATTTATAAAGTGAAATAAAGTTTACTAAACATAAAAAGAATTGTTAGAATATTTTAAATGAATTAAAATTTCATTTTGACGGTGAAAATCAACCTAAAACTCGCACTTCCGGTTTCGATTTGGGCTTACTACCTCAAACAAAAACAGCTATAAGTTTTTTTCTAACTGACTCAATATTAAAAGTACGATAGTTTTAGAAAGTTTATTAAACAGGCTACAAAAATAGACTATAAAATAAATTTAGATTTTTTTTTATGAAAATGGTAATTTTAAACCAGTCGGGGGGATACCTTAACTCTCAAATCTGAAAGATAATGATGAATTTTAAATCGAAAATAACTCACTATTTAACCGCTATTATATCCAAATCTGACGAATGGTAATAAAGCCCAAAAAGATTCATAAGTATTTTATCATTCCTCCTATAAACTAATTAAAATAATTAATTGAAAAGATTATGAATTAATTAAAATAATTGTTTAATTAATTAAGTTTATGAATATTCAAAAAGATTAAACTAAAATATTTTCATAAATTACGAAATTAAAGTATTTCTTATTTGTTCAATTCAAGTAATAGTGTATACATACATAAATAATTAGAATTTTTAGGAGTTAAAAATAACTTTAACCCCCCTCTTCCTGTTTTGCAATTGTGGAAGCAAAGCGCATGTATTTTTTATTCTAAATATAATGATAAACAGCAATTAATTACTAATATGTTAATAGTAAAGCACGTAAAGCGTAAAATTAAAATATGAAAATAAATTTTATTTTGATGCAGATCTTTGCCTTTGCGGAGTTTTTACAAACTATTTTTGTGGTCTTCCGTAGCAATTCATATTGAGTAAGAAATATGTGATTTATATAAATAATATTAATTTGAGTTTATGAAAATTCAAATTCTCGAGATTGTCTGCTTTTCAGTAGGTTTTAAACTAAATAGAGAAATTACGTTAAAAAATTAAAGATGCAACTCTATAAGACTAAAAATAATTATATTAATCTTGAGAATCGAATTATAAATCCAAATATATATATATGTATGTATGTATACTTTCTAGATTTACAACTATAATTACATTGAGTGGATGCTTATATTGTTCTGTAACATTAAAATTCCTTCGAGGAAAATTCACAAAAATAACTAAAAGGCTACAAAAAAGCGAAAGGGTTTTCTTGAAAAATTCCTTTCGAGCAAATTTACGCATGTTAGAATCTTAGCGTAAAAATCTCGCATAAAAAGAGAAAGATTAAAAAGAATTGGAAGAAAAATAATTCTTGCATAAACAAAAACATATTTCATGAAAGCCTTGAGATAAATAAGAATTAAGAAGCTCTGCATATGATATGTAAGAGATATACATGAATACTAAAAAAAAGTGAGAATGCCAAATGCAAGCAAGCGTACCTGAAGAAACTTCTACTTATAAATGAGAAGTTAAGAATAAAAGACTTGTTTGTTTTAATACCGGAGAATACAAAATTAAAATATGAATAAGAGCCAGAATTAATTAAATCTATATTATAAAGAAAAGATTATGTGGGATAAAAAAAGAGTAAGCTAAGTTTGTTGAAAAAATTTCGAAAGAGCTTTAAATTTGTCCTCTAAGTTAGTAATAGGGTTTTGCACTATACAGAACCTACCACGTTTTTTCATTTTTAAATAAAAATGTATTTAAATTTTAATATTGTATTAATTTTTAGTGCTTATCTTTTTACATTCTCAAGTTTTTAACTTTATAATGAACATACAAAACCAATTCTAAACTTAAACTATAAGAAATACCAACCTTGTTTAAAATACTGTTCTTAAACTAACACACAACGCTACATTTAAAATTATGCATGTTTATATGTATCAGCGTAGCATATTTTGTATGTATGAGTATAAGTGCTGTTCTATTTTCGAATAATATGCATGTTAATCCTGTTCTTAAAAAAAATGCATCGTGGCTTACTTATATAAATTTTAATTTTTACCTAATGTGTGAAATGCGTTTGTTATCTTTCTCAATATGCCTAAATAATTATTTTTATACATATTTTATAAACATTATTTGCATTAATTAGGAGAAACACGGTTATTTGACTTTTTTATTGGAAAAAAAACAATAGACCTAATTACAATTGATAAATAATTATCTAAAAGATAAATGTATGAAAGTCAATACTTCCTGTTCAATACTGTTACATTAAGTAACATTTATAAAAGTACAAATAATTGGAATTATTTTTTCTTATTATTTAATCTATTTTATTATTATTAATAATAATAATAATAATTAACGTATTATTCTGCTATAATTGAATTGTTCTCACTATTTTAATAAATGTTTCTTAGCAACATTTTTTTTCCTAATGAAAGGAATAAAAATGCTACCGTAAATTTTTAATTTATACATCAAAAGAACACTTCAAATAGATGTGTTTTCAATAAACACACACACAATTTGAACATTTCAGATTTATTTTCAGAGAAATACCTGTTCTCTTATTTGGTAATAACTTGATTAAGTTAAAATTGAGAAAATTAATTAAACAATAAAATTATGTAAATTGACTTTAGTTAAGAGGACACGATGCTAGAGGTACGATGCAATTGACAAAAATCGGTCAAATAATTTAAGCTAACTTTTTTAGTTAAAATTATTCTTTATATATTTTTCTATAATCTCACAAAATTTAAAAACTCTCAACTTAAACAATCCAAAATTATGATAACTTTTACGCTCGTTTTTATTCGCATCTCAGTGGCAAATTAAAATTTTAAGATGATTTATCTCAGAAAGAAAAAACAACTAGCTTGTCTTCATTTATCATTTAAAATGCTAAGGTATTTTTTCTGTTGTGCAAAATGCTTTAATATTTCTTCTAAATATTGCTATTAAAACATGAAAGAAAAGTTCGTATGCATTTTTGATTCAAAGCAATATTTATTTATTTATTATTTTTTTTAAATAATGGAACATAGAATTCATGCATTTTTTTTAAGGTATTTTCAATAAGCATTCATAAAAAAAGTATTTTTCGAATAGCAATCGTGTTATCCTAAACCCTATACCAACTTTTGTTATACAGAGTGTTTTTTTTTCAGGTATAGAAGTTTAAGTTGGCATTACTTTCCAAGATGACGACCGATTTAACAGCTGTCAAGTGATTTATTCTCAGTTTGGTTTGGCAATTCATCATGAATAGACTCACGCCTGAACAACGCTTTCAAATTGTGCAATTTTATTTCGAAAATAATGGTCGATTTTCATAAGCGAATTTTGTTTGGCGATGAAGCGCACTTCTGGTTGAATGGCTACGTCAACAAACAAAACTGCCGCATTTGGAGTGAAGCTAATCCACAAGTGTATGTCAAAACACCGTTACATCAAGAAAACTGACTGTTTGGTGCGCTTTATGGGCTGGTGGAATTCTTCAAAAACGATGAAGGCCACAACGTTACAGTCAATGGTGATCAGTATAGAGCCAGGATTACTAACTTTTTCCTTCCTGAATTGAACAATCATGATGTCCAGGAGCTGGGGTTCCAACAAGACGGCGCAACATGTCACACAGCTCGTGCTATAATCGATTTATTGAAAGACACGTTTGGTGACCGCCTAATTTCACGTTTTGGACCTGTGAATTGGCCTCCAAGATCTTGTGATTTAACACCGCTAGACTATTTTCTGTGGGGCTATGTAAAGTCATTGGTCTATGCGGATAAGCCACAAATGCTTGACCATTTGGAAGATAACATTCGCCGTGTTATTGCCGATATACGGCCACAAATGTTGGAAAAAGTCATCGAAAATTGGACGTCCAGATTGGACTACATCCGAGCCAGCCGTGGCAGTCCTATGCCAGAAATCATATTTAAAATGTAATGCCACAAGATTATCTTTCGAATAAAAAAAATCATGTCAATCGAATAATACATCGTTGTTTTATTGCAATTTAAAGTTCTATACCTCTAAAAAAAACACCCTTTATATAGTTTGATGTTCTTGTAAATCAAATCTCACGTGTGTACGTCATTTATTGTAGGATAAGTAACATTTTAAAATTAAAAATCCGGGTATTTTAAATTTTTTTCTTAAAAAATTAAATTGTTAGATTTTTATGTGCATAATCTGTTTTACGTAATACGTATACATAGGAGCAACCAAAAAAAAGTTTGAAAATCCTTAAATCAAAATATTTGTATAAATCGTGCCATGCCTCCTTAACGCTTATTAGTGTAATATTCTAGTCTAGATATTTTCTCTCTCTCTCTCTCTTTCACGTCCATTTTCATTACTTTGAAGATACTTTTAGTCTGCAATAATTTTCCTAGCAATATATCTCACACCGCAGTATATATTTCATTTCGGGGAAGATCATCCATTGCTAATTTCAGCTGTCTTTTTGGACAGGATTGTAAAGATTAAACCAATGATTAGTTTCATCTGAGTTTAAACAAGTTTCGACAACGATCTTGGCAAAACTTCTGCTCTGTAAACTTCCAAAAATACCCTACCCTTCTGCTTAGCATATTTTGTTTGACTTTCCTCGCAAGATTGTGATCAGAGTAAATACTTCACCCGTTCCTGTCTAATTGCCGTTCCTGAGTCTCAAACCGATTTTTTTCCCCACTTTACAGAATTTAAAACGGAGATAAATATAAAATCCACATGGTAAGAGATAATATGTTATTCAGATTAAATACTTCATTTCCTGGAGTAAGTTTTCAGGAATTTGGTCTTTACTCTTAAACTCATAATTATAAACTATTCCAAAAATTAATAGCTCTGTACGTCGAACCTATATTTATAAATTTTTTGAAGCTTAGTTTGCTAAAGGGTTTATATTTTAGCATCTATCGATGCTTTTTCAACTTTAACCTTCTCTCCGAACTAAATTATGTAATACTACCCAAAGTAACTTAACGAGGGAAGTATCTGTGTGTGTGTGTGTGTGTGTGTGTGTGTGTGTGTGTGTGTGTGTGGGTGTGTGGGTGTGTGTGTGTGTGTGTGTGTGTGTGTGTGTGTGTGTGTGTCATATTTCAATTCCTGCTATTAGTTCACACACTCTCCCTATACATATATATTTATTATATATTACTTGTTCAAATTTTGAATCGTTTATAAAATACTTTTCATTCCTCCATTGAAGTTTAAATACAATTTTTTAAACTTGTAGTGGATGATACTTGATGTTAACACAGTTTTTTCAATTATAATTCATTAATTAAATTTTATTTTAAATTTATTCTGCATTATTTCTGACAAAGTTACAACTAGCACCAGCAGAAGGCTCCAGTAAGTTTTTCTAACAAATTTTTTCTCGCTTCAAAAACATTTTTTTGAACTTGTTGTGGTTGACACTTGATGTTGATACAGTTTTGCCAAATATTAATTAATTATTTAAATTCAATTAACTAAAATAAAATTTTTCTTTGTTGATCTAAGTAGGAATTGACTTTTAAACATGTAACATAAGAAAAAAAATATTTTTTTAAGTATTTATTTGCGGTTTTGATATTAATCTAGTCAATTAAAGTGTAATACTTTAAAATTTTGTTATTGATATTGTTCTTCCTATTATGTAGTGTCCGCGGCAAGATAGTAGTTATGGTCACGAATTAGTGGTCTGAGTGTCACGGGTTCGAGTTCTGGTGCCACTGTAGATCCGACGTGTTAGGAAAACGGATGCACGTTAAATCGCCCTCCCATTGTTATGGTAGTCAGAACAGAGTGGTGCCAGCTCAGGTGTCCAAGATTCAAAATTACGAAGTTCATCGCCAATAGAGCCCTCTTGTTGTTTTATAGTGCGACGTTAATAAAATTCTCGCTCACTTCCAATCATGTAAAATGTCACATCTAAACCTAGATTTTTTTTTCGTTTGGTATACTGTTAGACCTTATTAACTATTTTGAAAACCTTATTTATTATCATGGTGTTTTTGTTGGTTTTCTAAATATCTTTAGCGTTATGAGAATAGTGTACTTTAACCCTTTCTCCACCGCATTATGATTTACAGCAGTTCTTTTTATGCAATATATTTTTTTGAATCCCTACATTGATAAAGAGTGTTTTTTTCCAGGTATAGAAGTTTAAGTTGGCATTACTTTACAAGATGGTGACCGATTTAACAGCTGTCAAGTGATTTATTCTCAGTTTGGTTTGGCGATTCATCAAACGATCATCAAGCAAGGCCTAGATTCGTCGAATGGGACCAAAACGAGATTGCCGTTGTTCCTGATTTTCATAAGCGAATTTTGTTCAGCGATGAAGCGCACTTCTGGTTGAATGGCTACGTCAACAAACAAAACTGCCGCATTTGGAGTGAATCTAATCCACAAGTGTATGTCGAAACACCGTTACATCCAGAAAAACTGACTGTTTGGTGCGCTTTATGGGCTGGTGGAATCCTTCTTCAAAAACGATGAAGGCCACAACGTTACAGTCAATGGTGATCGGTATAGAGCCAGGATTACTAACTTTTTCATTCCTGAATTGAACAATCATGATGTCCAGGAGCTGTGGTTCCAACAAGACGGCGCAACATGTCACACAGCTCGTGCCACAATCGATTTATTGAAAGACACGTTTGGTGACCTCCTAATTTCACGTTTTGGACCTGTGAATTGGCCTCCAAGATCTTGTGATTTAACACCGCTAGACTATTTTCTGTGGGGCTATGTAAAGTCATTGGTCTATGCGGATAAGCCACAAACGCTTGACCATTTGGAAGACAACATTCGCCGTGTTATTGCCGATATACGGCCACAAATGTTGGAAAAAGTCATCGAAAATTGGACGTCCAGATTGGACTACATCCGAGCCAGCCGTGGCAGTCCTATGCCAGAAATCATATTTAAAATGTAATGCCACAAGATTATCTTTCGAATAAAAAAAATTCATGTCAATCGAATAATACATCGTTGTTTTATTGCAATTTAAAGTTGTATACCTCTAAAAAAAAACACCCTTTAATTAAGAGATATACATAAGCAAAATACTCAACTTTGGAAAATTTCATCCGTTAGAGCTAATTAATTAAAGATATTCAACTGTAAAATTAACTATGTACTCTGTTCGCTTAAAATAAATAGTCAAATCGTTTCCTAAGGTCATCATTAACATACAAACAATATTAGACACTTAACTTTTGACATTAACTACTTTTTCGGAACAAAAATAACAATCTTCGTACTCCGTTAAAAACGCCGTCAGCTGAAAATGCAATTCCTGCTATAAAACTATTCGTCTTCCCCGCTAAAATTCTCATCATAGAGCCCATGTGCTGCTATATATCTTGGAAGAATGGATATAAACGAATATTCCTTCTAAGTACCGTCAGAGCATTCGTAAAAATGGTTATTCTATATAATTTAAAAATGAGTGGTACTTATAAGTACCGTCGGCAGATAAAGAGTTAAATTAAAAATATAAAAGTTTTACACTAACTACCTACTTACAGCATAATCAAAACTGTAAAAGTCGTTGATGTAGAATTTCTTAGCAGAGAAATAGTAGATATGAAAATGCTATCATTCTAATGGAATATATATATATTATTAGAAAGTAAAATGAGTTACTGCAGTTAAAAATGCTTGATTTCAATACACCAGCGTTCCTCAAACTGTGGGGCGCCTTCTCCCCCTTGGGGGGGGGGCGAGCACATTAAAAAGTCGAAAAAAAAAACAAAAGATTATTTAAAAAAATTACTAATTTACTGAAAGTAAAGAAACAAAATACATCCTGACATAATAAAAAATAAAATAGACATTTACACTGATATAATACACTTATAAATGTGTCAGTACTGCACAATGTATTTTATAATTAATTTATCAATAGTAAGTTAAGAACAAGTTTAATAATTACCAGTGATCCAAGGGCTTCTCATACATAAAATATACAAAAATGAATACTTATCTTGATAATTAATCCCTTAACTGCCGATCAAAAGTTACGTGATTCGCTCCACAATACCGCCGTTTCCACGTAAGCACGCGTGAATGATGTAAGGGGGAATAAATAGGCAAATCCTCTGAAATGAGTAAATCCTTCGCCAAAGCTGTCAAGTTCCTTTTATCACATTTCAAAGCTTTCGGAATAATTTTAAGAATAGCAGTGCACAGAAAAGATCGTACTTCGGAAATACGTACATATACGTCCGGGTCAATTAACGCCTTGGCTGAGCGAGACGTTTATATACGGCGGTGACACTTAAAGAGGTTTAAGTCGTATTGCAGTTGTAGCATCAAAGTATAGTATTATTGAATTCAATACATTGGTATTGTAATAATTTGGCTTAACTTTCCCTTTTCCCTCTTCGGTTCTTGCTATAACTTTAAATCTTCTTTGTTCCCCTCCCATAATTTTTTGCAGCTTCCTGTTTTAACCCTTAGTCATCATTCTGGGTTTACTTTATGATTAATTTCTTGTTTTTTTTTTCTCTCTTTTAGCAAAAATGATTTCTTTAATAAAATTCAATAACTTATCTGTTCCCCCCTTTCTCCCCTTTCTCTTTTTAGTGTCTTAAAAATATAATTGGAGGAGGAAATGTAAAAAAAAAAAAAAAATCATCTTTTCTGTGCTTTTTTCAAAAAAAAAAAAAAAAAATCTAACGATAACAGGAAGTGTTGGCTCCATTCTTGTCTGTGTTTGTTAAGTGTTTTTTTTTATGTATTTGCATTGTAATTTGTAATTGTTAAGCGTTTTTTTCTGTATTCCCCCAATTCTCAAGAATTTTGGGGAAGGGACTTTTTGTACATGTTTTTCGTTTAATTTGATAATAAAATACTTCTCGGAGGTCGGATGCAGCTCTAAACCCTTTGGGTGAGCTCGATTCTCTGGAGTAAGTAAGTAAGGGGGCGCGATGACAATTATGATTGAATATTGGGTCGCGCGCGCGCGCGCAATATTGAAAGTTTGAGAAGCACTGCAATACATTCATAATAAATATCTACCTAAACAAGGAATTTCTTTTTCATTCAGTTTGTCATACAGTTTTCAGATTAAATCGCTTCCCTTCATGAAAAATTTCTATGAATAAATCATTGACTTCGGTTCATGAGAGTATATAATTTGTTTTTTTTTTTTAATAAAAGAAAAAGGCATTCAGAGTAAGATGTTTTATTTATATAAAATGTCCTATGTGTGTGTGTGTGTGTGAGAGAGAGAGAGAAAGAGAGAGCGATTTCCTGATAGAAATAGGCTGTAGCAACTCTTGTGAAACCTACATCAGTTTCTACTTAAGTTTATTTAATTTCTTAAACCATCTAAGATTGTCTTAACTAGAAAAGTATTTTAAAAGTATTCTTATATATTCAAGTATTCTTATCTTATCCTATAATTATTAATTCTTATATATATATAATTTCTGTTCAAATCAGACCATATGCAAATTGATCCCATCCTAGTTCAGATCAAATCCCCCTCTATATTTCTTTTATTATATTTCGTGAAATTTCTACCATATTACATATTTTTGATCTTGCATCCATAAATGCAAGAGTATAATTCAGATTATACGTTAACATTCATAAATAATTTGAGACGGGTTTTTTTCTATTTTTTTATTTTGTATAGAAAAATGCTTTAATATGAATTCTAATAGTAGAATTAACTTTCAGAACATATTTTGAAAACACAATACTCTTATATCGTGATGATTGCTTAAAAAACTTAACCTTTGATGAGAGAATCGGTAATTAAAATCTCACTGGGAAACAACGTAAAGGCTATCTTACTTACTCACTCAGGAGAACTTAGCTCATCCAAAGGGCTTAGAGCTGTGAACCGACCCTCCGAGAAGATAATTTATTGATATACAAAGCAAAATACATGTACAAAAAGGTTCCAAATGAGGGACCCTCCTCACACAGAATCCTTGATAATAGACGGAAGAATATAAAATACAGTAAGGGAAAAGTACTTTACAAAAGCGTCCCCTCACCGGGTGCCGGAATGTAATTGGAACTATAGTCCAGGGACGATGACGACACGAGCTACCCCCTCCACTCCCCAAACTTCCACACCGGGCCAACGGGAGGACCTTGAGCTACGAGAGATTTAACGTACATCAGCTTCTCTACACAGTGGCTCTTTAGTGTAACATGACTCGAACCCATTGCTCTACAAACAAGATGATTACGAGAGTTTGAGCTGATAACTCCTTTGCTATTGTGTTCAATTAAATTTTATAGGAATCCACACACACACACACACACACACACAGACAATTTAGATTTCAGATTATATAAAACAAAGCATCTAACAAATTTGTAGGGAACATATTTCTAGAATATTTATTTATGTATTTTTAATCACAAAGTATTGACTTAATTTTTATTTTAAAACTTTTTGCTGTAAACCACATTCTGAAATGTTTGAAATATAATATATTTTTATAAAATGTGTTTTTTTTTATAATCCATAGTATACTAATCTCACTTCTGAAGTTTGCGTATTCTTTATAATCTGGTGATATTCATCACAAAAGGTAGAAAAATGGACATTCTTTTCTCACTCTATTCTGAATATTAGTACTTTTCATTCATTTATAATTCTGCAACTAATGAATATTTTCATTGAATTCTGAATGCCGTATACTATATGTATATTTCAGCTTTATCCGTCTCTCTCTCTCTTTCTTTCAATATAGTCTTTCTTTATACTTTCTGTTAATAATTTCTGTGTGTTGAAGTTTTTATAAATGGAACTAGTTCTTTTTAGAGGAGGGAGGGGAAAATCAACATTAAAATAAGTTATCTAGTTTAAAATCAAGGAAAATATGAATTTGAAAAATGACAAATAAATTAGAAATATATACATATACGTGTGTTTGCTTTTAATATAAGACTGCTTTTTTAATCATATTCAAGAATGGTTATTATAATTTTATATACGAATTTAAAATATTATTAGATTATGAAAAATATCTAATAAAAAATTAAATAAGCGATGAATCGTATTTTTACTTGATAGAATAATGAATAGGTATTTTAACTGCATTTCTAATTTTGGTTTCAGAAAAACACAATTTCTATTAGTAGTATCTAAATAACTGAATGATAAATAATCTATCATGATAATAAAGTTAATGGAGTAGTTGAACTGATATAGATTATCTTTTTCCCGCAATATATATATATTCACAGCATTAAACAATTTTTAACGCTAATGATCAACTAACAAATCATTTAAGATTTTTTTAACGTAAGCCTGAGTTAAAGATGATATAGTTTAGCGTAAGGTTAACATCGCGCTGCATCTTTTGTCAATAGTTAAAGCTAAAAAAATGAATCAGCTTCCCAATATAATTTGAACGTATTGGTTAATTAAACAATTATCAATAAGTTCAATCAAAAATACATCCGGTCGTACAACAAAGTTTACTTCTTGAAGGTAAACGCGGAGAGTTTATCGGATATAAAATAGAAACTGCATGTAAAAAATGGATTCTTAATTTTGCCTATAAGTATTTAATATCTGAATTTATCTTTATGTTCTATAAATCTAATATCTATCTTATTTCCCTCGAAAACTTCTTTATTGTTTATAAGTATAACAGAAAAGAAGAAAAAGTTTTCACTTTGGAAAGATGATGTTTAATAAATTAGTAAAATAATTTTTTAATTATCGCTGAACAAAGAGCCTACTTACTTTTTTATTTTTAGAAGAAGCATTCTAGTAGAATAATATCGATTTTTGATGAAAAGCTCTTCAAGCTTAAGGAAAATAATAAAAAAGTTTTTCCGGTAACTATTTAATTAAGATCGCCCGAAGTTTTGTTAATTAATGCAGGTGTCAATTTAAGACATTTTTTAAGAACTCCCATCGTAAAACAAAAAATATTCGGTGTTAATTGACAAAAAGACAGATTATATCAAGCGGAGATCGAATACACGATGAGTTTTTTTTTAACAGCTGCTTTGACTTAAAGTTTTGATAACGATCAACAGGTAGTTGGATCAGAAACTTGACTCGATATTTTCTTTCGTTTTTATATTTGTTAATAATTTCAACAGTTTTAAGCTGAGTTTAAAAATACTTGATATCCTCTGCGGAAATTCTCCGTTATACTATTGCTGCATTAACTTTCTAGTAGCGGAGCTGGTTGCTATTATTATATAAGATAATTTGAAAGCACTAGCTCCTAAATTTTTTTATAAAAGTTGCTGTTACGGGAAAAAATGTTACTGCATCAGTTAATATGCCAGTACGCGTACGAATTTAAATCATTTTTCCTTATTTGCGGAAGTGTCAATAAACTTTTATGGGCTTATCTTTTGGAGAAAAGGATCTTTTAACAAAAATATTACTCCGAAAAACAGTCGTTACAAGACATTTTTGCTGTTTTGGAATACCACCGTTAAAAAATCCTTCTGCCTTTATTTAATTCTGCCTCTGCATCAATTGCTTGAAAATTAAGAACTTTATTTTAGAAGTTATTTTAAAGTATCATTATTTCATTATAAATAAACAATTATTTAATTTCCTCGTTAAGTAATTTTGCCTCAATAAAATAATAATTATAACACCTGTCATAGTAATAATTATTTTTTCGGTGATTATTTTAATTTTTCTCGAATCTAAAATAAAATAGATTTAAACTATACTCACTTTTCCAAAGCTACCTTTTCCAATCGCTCGAAGTATCTGGAAATCATCAAGCGTAACTGAAAAAGAGTAAATATACTTCTAATTAAAAATAGAGCATTTTTTTTTGTTAAACATTTATCTTCTTAATGAAATTCTTAAGTCAATAAAAGCAATATCAATGAAATAAGAAAACATTTAACTGTCTTTAAAGTAATTTTTCTAATGCAAAAGGGTTTCACGAATGTTTAAAGTTTCAAGAATGTTAATTTTAAATAGGAAAATTCAATTCCATTTTAACTTTTTTCGGTATTAAACCTTAAAACTCGGAGTCGCACATATGCTGCATCAAATTTTTTTTTCATTTATTTCAGCTGTGACACAACTGCTGACCAAGCGATTCAGAAACAGTTCGTCATCGGAAAAAACGAAGATGAGGGGAGGGGGACGAACTGTATCTCTGAATCCCTTTGTGCAGCAGTTCTACCCTTGGTACCGCAGTTGTAAATGAGTAAACATTTGCGGTACAAACGAGTTTTAAAGGTTAAAAGTTTTAAAGCATTTTTGTTCCTTATAATTGAAAAAATAACACTGTAAAATATAATAATAAGTAACAGAAATGAGCTATATTTTTAATTTTTTTAAACTACAATCATTCAAGTCATGATTTACAAAAACGCACAACTATATAATTATGTTCTTTAAACAATTTTTTGCATTATTATATTACTAGAGTTTTATACATATTATTTTTAGATATTGAATATGAAAACAAAGCAATATATAATTTTCTTTTCTTTTCATTGAGATGATAAAATTGTGAAAAGGCAAGATACTTGAAGAATAAGACGATATAATAAGTTAACACAGAAACCCATCCGATCAAAATTATTAACTGTAATTAATTTGTTATTACTTTTAAATAATTTATTCTGTTAATTTGTGTATTATATATTGAGGAGAAAAACGTTAAAGAAATATCTTTTACTATAATACAGTAAAATAGCTTTTAAATTGTTATTTTAATTCATTTTTTGCGTGTTTTTTTATAACATAAAGGGATCCAACTTATCCCACGTGTTACATTTTACATAGTTATCGTATTCTAGTTGATAAATTTAACGGAAATCGCGCGAAAGATGTCCAGTTTTATTCGCAACAAAAAATATTTCTTAAAAATGTACTTTACTTTGCCAAATAAGTTATTTTCCTTTTTTTCTTTTTGTTTTCTATCATAAAATTGTTAGGATGAAAAACCGCGTCTTTCCGTATTCAAATCATGGTAGTAATAGATTCAGTTCATTCGAGTAATTGAATGCAAATATTTTATGATCGAAAACATAAACAATTTCTATTTTTCCTTTCAAACTTTGTCTTTTTCCGTTTCCACCCTTCATTCCGTTGTGACATTGCTTCCCTTTTAAAACACTAATATTATAACTGTGTTATAAAACTTCCATAAAATTTGTTTTATAAATTGATTATATTACCTGATTTGAAAGATATCTGAAGATCTGATAAGTTAATTAAATTATCCATCTCTCCATGCATTATTTGCATTGTATAATTATACAATTTTGAGTATATTAAAATGCTTTACTTATTAGAAATTCTTAGGTATTTCCATCTAGATACTTTGTCTACGTTTTAAAATATCAAATTATTTTATCATATATTACGTTCCAGTTGTTAATATTTAATCAAAAGTTATCAAACCTATTTCTTAAATAAATATACTTCGAAGTATAACGTAAAGTAAATTCTAATAATTTTGTACATAAGATTTTTTCAAGAATTTTTTAAATCAATGATCCAGTTAAAAAGGGAGCAAACAGTTTGATTCTAAAGATAAAAAATAGTTGCGTACAAACCAAATTATGTGAAATAATAAATTATTATAATCATTTCTAACGATAATTGTTTATTTTTAATGAGAAGTTTGTATGGTAATTCTTAAAAAAAAAAATATGATGATCTTTTTTACCTCCTGTAAATTTTATTGAAACAGCGATTTTTCACTTTTTTATCGATTACAAGCGGATTTTAAAATTTCCACTTGTACAAACTCTTTATTTTTCAATGAATAAAACCATTAAAAACTGAAACGTTATTAAAACTGCTTTTATTTATGACAAAAAGTCTATTACAACACTTATACAATTAAACATCCATAAAAAATGCGCTTTCTATTATTGTAGTACATTTTATTAAATTTTATCAGTCTTATATAAAAGAAAAAAATACTAGCATTCCACTTTAACGAGGGAATATATAGCATCGAATGTAATTATTAAAAAATTTTCAACAGAAAGTTAAAATTAAGGACTCAAATTAATTTTTAAATTTGATGATTTAATTAGTTTTAAGGAATAACTTTTTAATTTAATCGTTTGATTTTGAATTAAGCAAAAAATTTATAGACTTTTTTTAAATAATAAATTTTCGTGACCATAATTTGAAGATTGCGAGGTTAACAAAATGCTGTCTAAGAGTAAAAAAAAAAAATTAAAAAAAAAAGAGTCCACCTATCTACACTACAATGATCTCTACATTAATCGAGATAAGTATAAAAGAATGCTCTTATCGAGAAGACTAAACCCTTAAGTGAGTACCTCAGAAAAAATTTGCTTGTAGAAGCACAATTTATTATTCCTATTACATATTTCCCGCTCCTTACTTCTTCAGATAAATAGGAACCAGTAAGAGGGATATCAAGTGATTTTGACTCATTTATGGAAAAAGAAGATATCACTAGAAAATCAGTACTAAGATAGTTATAGAGTTAATAGTTCATTTTAGCTGATCCCTCCGGCGTATTGTATAGAGGAGGTTAAGTCTCTTGAGGCTCCAAATCCTCTCGTTTACGAGGCAAGGAAGTTTGTAGGGTGGCTTGCTACCTCAAGGTGTCATCCTCGTCACTTGACCGTGGTTCAAAATTAAGAGATCTGTCACCAGTATTTGTCGTGTTTTGAAATGTGACGTTAATAAGCGATCAAACAATCAATAGACAATCCTTCTCAACTATCAATAATTTAATATCATAAGACAAATACCAGAAAATTTATAGGAATATTAAGTTAATTACGAAGAATTCTTGTGCTCTTGATGAATGGATAGCGTAGGCAATATCATATGTTTTTGCTTTATCAATCAATTATTTTAATGCGGTAATTTTAGATTGAGATTATATTAGATCACGAATTATTTTTTTCAAAACTAGGCATGTTGATAAGTATCAAATAAGCATTCTAAATGATAATTGATATAGGAAAGAAAACAAAATGTTTTTGTTTGTGTTACTTATATTTTACATATACTTTTTATTGACTTAGTATCCAATTTGAACCAGTTTCGGTAATTTACATTTATCATAATTGTCTTCATACCGAATAGCAACTTACAATAATATATAAAACAAAAATCATTTTTATAGAATTAAAACTCATAATGCTACGGATTTTTAGATATTCAAATATTATTTTATGTGAATAATTCTTTGCTTGTTAATTAATAAAGTATGTTCTCAGAGGTCTGTTGGTAAAACTATCATCACGTTAAAACAAATAAATGTCGAATTGCTTAAAATTTAAAAGATATAAACATCTCTTTTGAAGTACGAATTATCTTTGCTAAGTACTTTGTGAATTGATACTACAGATTGTAACAATGAGTAAAACGAATTAATAATTCATATAAAGATCTTGTACATGAAAACATAAAATATATATATATATATAAATAAGTTAATCAAAGCATTTAATTATTAAAGATATGTGCCTCCGAACATTTACTAAAGAAATGTGAATGAAGTAAAGCTCAAATGCTGCTAAAAAGGCTTTTAAATAAATTATTTATATGTTTACTGCAAAAAAAAAATATTCTTATTGTATTCTTTGTTTGAACTAATAAATGAAATAAGACTTAAGCTAAGAAATGCTGTTCAAATTGTATTATTTTCTCAAAATTTTTTTAAATGTACATAAAATACCTATATACACACACGCACATGTAAGCGTATATATATATATATATATATATATATATATATATATATATATATATATGTGTGTGTGTGTGTGTGTTTGTGGATGAATGCACATATATATACATATAAAATCTTTAATCATATATACTATAGATATAAATTGAAATAAATTTAAATTTAAGGTAAACCATAAATATAGAAATTTAACTAAACAGTACAGGTCAAAGTTATATATATAATTTATGTGCCTTATTTAAAATGCAAAAAGAAAAATTAATTATGGCTGAAAAACCACAAAATGTAGGAAATTACATAATTTAGTATTATGTTGGGGGAAAATAGCTCATTTAATAACCTTTTACTATGTATACTGTTGAAAAAGTATTAAGAAAAATCACTCAAATCAATATATTCATTTTATAACTATTGAAATATGAATATTTCTAATTTAGTAAATATTTTATCAATTATAAAATCTAAAATTGTTATGAACAACTATTAGTTTTAATTGGTTATTAAACACTAAATAACTAAATAATGAATTTAAATTGTGGCTTATAACCAAACTCATAATTACCTTGTTTTTCTTCTTTCAAGTCTAGTTCAGTTATGCTGAATTCCTTCTTTTTCTTCTTGCATGAAGGTCCACTTCCCATTTTTAATTAGCTGAATATATGTCAAGTTCTAATATAACAGTTTGTTTTTATTCTATGTTATGGGAAAACTAAGTTAGTGTAAATTCTACTAATGGTGCATTCAGTTTTTTGAACATTCTTGTCAATCTGTCTAGCAATTGTTATCTGTTGCTTGGCGAGTTTTCAGTTTTTCTTGCAGAGAAGGCAGAAAGTGCTGTTATGAAATTCAGGAAATTATTTCTCAAGTGTACAGTTTCACAGAGACTTCCTCACCGTGTAAGTCAAGTGAAGCAGTATATTATTATTTCTCAGATGGAAAAGTAATATTGTAAATTGAGTTATTATGCTCTTTGTGTATTGATATTTATTTGTAACTTCCGTTGTGTGTGATTTACTAGCTTAATATTACAGACAATTTTATTATTTGTTGGTATTAAATATTTTATTCTTTAAACTCTTTTTCTATCTATACAGTATTTTAAAGATTAATTGTAGATATTATATCATAGTTCACATTAACACTATAAGAAATGTCATTTCAAAAGTTGATCCGTAAACTAAACTTGTAACAAAACCTTGTAATTCTTAAAAATTGTAAATTAAGCTTATTCACGTTTTAACTGTTTAAGACAAAAGTGAATCAGTGTCTTCACTAATAACACTATCTTTTATTAATTACGAGAGAGGACAAAATATTTTTATAGATTTATATTGTAACTTTTTTTTTAAAAAAAACACCTTAAAAAATAACTTTACGCCGTCTAAATATTACGATCAAAATCTATTTAATTTGCTTAAAAGTTTTCCGTAAAAAGTAAATGATCTTTAATATTGTTTTTCACTTATTGTTTCTTATAATCAGCACAAGACAGTTTGTTCGGGGAAAAAAGCTTTTAGAATAATTTAATTATTTTTTCTTTCGGCCAAATGCTTATTATAATTATTTTAGTCAGAACTAAAATAGCTGATAAAGGGAAGAACAAAAATGATGAAAGACAATAATGAAACCTATTATTTTGAGTTATATTTTTACAAAAAAGGAGTGAATATTCGCAATTTTCATTTCAAAATTCAATAGCTTTTCCTAGTCTTTCATCAATCTGAAGAGTTAAAGTTATACTTTAAAAGAATTTACACACACATTTTGCGAACATTTCAACACAAATATTCAATAACTATAATAATTATGTCTTCTTACTGACATTCAGAATGCGAAATAAGAGTGGAAAAAAAATCAGCGCTACTTAGTTAACAGTACCGGACAAACTTTATCGGTCACTTTTTCGAAATATCCACTCTTTTGACAGATTATTCGTATAATTTATTTGATGTCATGAAAAAATATTCTAAGTGATCTATGAATTTGAAAACATAAACTCCATATAAAAAGTCTATACTTATTAACAAGAAAAAAATAGAACATTTACAAAAAGCAATGCAATCACCGAAAAAAACCCATATACCAATAGCTCGGACCCAGAATTCAAAAAGTGTTGACAAACATCCCAAGACACGTGACTATTCCCCCGTGCGACGGAATTCCCACTCCAACAGTCAGTAGGTTTCGGTCCTCATTCAGAGAACATACAGCATGGCATGATTGTTTATCCCACACTGAACGCGACGTTCACGTGGAAGGAAATATAAAAGGAGGAACTACGATTCCAAACGGATGTCCGCAACTCTGATGGATCAATATCCTCCAGCTCCTTTTTGCTGAAACCTCGTTCTCGTAACTCTTTTAACGTCGTGAGAACGGAGAGTTATGACTCTAAAGCGAATAGGTTCATCTCCGCACTCGTTGAACCTGCACTCAAATCTTATACCTATCCAGAGAAACCGTTCCATTGGTGGAAGTGCTTGGGCATGCGCCTCACAGCTTCGATTTTTCCACGTCAATAAAAGTCACAGCAAAAGGGGAGGGAAAAAATACATTATGAGAGCAGGCTTTCCATCTGCGAAATCATTATATTAACTATGCAGCGAGTTAAGACCATCGGACCTTTTAACTAATGGCGAATATACTATTCTTTCAAGGTTTTTTTATAACCCAACCCAAAGCGAATGACGTGCGGAAAGAGAATTATTCAGATGAGTCCCGACATGGTCTCGTTATCCGTTAATGATCTGCCGCAAAAGTGTCCAACCTGTAGCTCGCGACGGATTTAAGTTAAGAAAAGCGTGAAAATATGTTAGAAGAATTTTCATTTCAAAGGAAAAGTTGTTTGAGATAGTTTAGAGTTTTTGGAGAACTCTTGAGAGTGTTTGAAATGCATCCAATAAGCTTTCTGTTGTACTTAGTTGAAGCGTTTATTGGAGCGTAAAAAGCCATTTGGTAGTAAAATATGGGACAAGTAAATAGTGTATGAATATTAAATAACTTTACTGTCATCTAAAAAAAGACAATAAAACTAATCATAAGACACTGTGAAGTATGCAGAATAATAAAATATTCTAAGAATAATTTGCTCTACAGGGGTATAAGATGAAGTATTTTTATAAACATTTTTTAATCTGAATTTTTCTAAGATTTCGCAATTGGAATTTTCATGCATTGATGAAATTATTATATTATGGTTAGAATGCGAAAAGCCATTTGGTATTAAGGTATCCGAATACTTGCGAGAACTTTTTTTCAAAAAAAAATGAAGATATGAAGATTTTTTTTGTAGTTTTTAGATTTAATTAGTACATTTTAAGAAAAAAAACTAAAATTAAGAGAAAAATAAATTATTACTATCAAAATGGGAAAAATGGGTAAAAATTGACAAAAAATTACATAAAAGGAAAATTACTATATAAATAGTAAATGAGCAAATTCTCAATTTTTCAATTTTAATGTATTACTTTGCAATTCCTTTTTGAAATGATCTTCAGGATAAGAGATATTTTAACTTTTACAAAAACTAGAGCACTTTATCTTAGTATATGAAATTCCTTAAAAAAAAGTGCTTATATTCATATAAGGAACTGTAATTTTTTTAATAAAACAGTGATTGATAAATCTGAAGGTTAAAACATTTCTACTGTTTTACTGAAGATACACAAAAAATTTCAGCAAATTATTTAAAAAACTTTTTGAGCAATAGCTGTCCCCGTTTGAGTTTTTGGGAAAAAACACATTTGGAGTAAAAAGCATTTTAAAGTTTGATATCTTTTATAAAGTTATGGCATCTGCTTTTACTAAAACACTTATAGTTTTTGTTCTCGTGAATGAAAAATAAAGCACTTGGTGTTTATATAAAGCTAATAAGATGGCCTATAAAATAAAATCATAAAAAAATTATCAATTCTTTAAAAAAAAAATCATGATTTTAGGGTAGTCGGATACCTCAAGAGACGGGACGAGTAAACGCATTTAAAGACGTGTCTTGAATAACAGTGTATGAATATTAAATAACTTTACTGTAACCTTAAAAAAAGACAATAACTAATTATAAGACTCTGAAATATGCTGAATAATAAAATACTCTAAGAATAATTTGTTCTAAAGGGTATAAAACGAAGAAATATTTATTTAAAACATTTTTTTAATCTGATTTTTTGTAACATACCGCAATTGGAATTTTCATGCATTGATAAAATTATTATATTATGGTTAGTGTTAAAAGCCATTTGGTATTAAGGTACAGGTCTAGTAAACGTATTTAAAGACGTATCTGGAATAACAGTGTATGAATATTAAATAACTTAAATGTCATCTTAAAAAAGGATAATAATTATAAGACTGAAATATGCAGAATAATAAAATACGGAAGGGTATAAGACAAAGAAATTTTTAAAAGCATTTTTTAGTCTGAATTTCGCAATTGGACAAATCACAATTTGAATTTTCCTGCATTGATGAAGCTACACTTTCCAAATATATTTCAGGTGAATATATTGAAAGATAGTTTGAACGTTTATAGATAAAAAAAACCATGATTTCATAACAAAAACTAAGGATTGCAATTTTCAAGAAAAACCTTCGAGATAATAGAAATGGTAAAAAAGGAAACACGTAAGAAACAAAAGGAAGTCTACTAGATTATTTAATAAAAACTCAATCAGTAGCATATAGGTAAAAAACACGCCCAAGGCAATCAGATTCACCGAGAAATATTGGTTCCAATAGAAACAAAAGCTCAAACATGATTTGGAATCTATTTTCGTAGAGATTACGATGTTTTCTTCTAATTTCTTTCAAATATTGTTTTATAGTCTATTGTTTTTGAAAAGGGAATTTTTTTAACGTTTTTAATTATTTCAATTATATGAATCTTTTCATAATTGCTTAAAAATCTTTATTTGTACAAACTTATGTGAACTAGTTTCCGTTTTTTTTTTTTTTTTGTATTCTAAAGATTTGCTTCCTTATCAAATGACATCTTTCGTGCTTTTCTTCAATACATAAAATAATTTTCTACATGGAATACAAATCGAAGAAATTTACCTTGCTTTAAATAAATTTCAAATATTCACCAGACAAATAACTTAAAATGTTTACAAGGAATTTAATTCAATTTAATTATTGTTTTTCAATGACAATCTGACATTTTGAATTAAAAATTCTCGATAAGTTTAATTTATCATAAAGTTGACAAATTTAACTATGTTTTCTATACTATTTCAAATCCCTCTATGATTAAAATTTTTGAAGAATCAAAGTTTTTTTTTCAAATATTTGTTATTTTAATTAAGGAAGAGAGACAGACGAAAAAATCCTTGTATGTATAGGAAGAAATTTAAGAACTGTGCAGTATAAAATTATCTATTCATTTGTCATATGACATGCTTTAAAATTTATATTCCCTATCTTTTATAATTACAAATTATTTAATGTTACATTAAGATATTCCATATTTAAAAAGTTAAATTTTACCTTTAAAAATTTTGCAACATGTGTGTTCTTTATTTGAGATTTAATTTAAAGATTTTATAAAGATTCTTAATTTTTCATTTCCCATTTCTGCTATAAATTCTATCCTTATTAGTCATATCCTTAGAGAAATAAAAAGTATAGAACCTAAAGTAATGAAGTACAAAACTCGTGACTGATGTTACTTACGGGTCTACTGGTAACGTATCGTGAGTTTGAGTTCTAATACTACACTGCTGGACAATTGCTAAGGACGGATCACAAATTGCTATGTAGCATAACATTAAGCGAGACATGAGGCCTAGTAGGATAAAATATAGTTGCCACACTGTTCAGACATTAGAATAAAGAATATTTATTGTTCTGGAAAGTACAAAAGCTGTGAAACATCTGAAAGAAAAAAAAATGTTCATTTGATCTGCGTACGGAGAAATGGAACAATGCATCTAAAAGTCAGCAGGCACCTTAAAGAAAGGTATCAGTACGGGATATGTCCACCGTAGAGTGTGATGCAACATTCCACACGTCGTACCATACTTTGCACAACATTATCCAGCAGCTGTTGAGGCAATTTATCCCATTCCTCTGTGAGTGCACGGATGAGGGTGTTCTTGTTTGTCGGAGGATAGTTTCGACCAGCAACTTGCCTCCCCAAAGCATCCCACACATTTGCAATGGGGTTTAGATCTGGAGACCGCGCTGGCCATACGAGACGTTGAATACCCTCGCTGTCTAGACAATTCTGAACAGCGAGTGTTCGATGACATGTTGCGTTGTCGTCCATAAAAACAAATTATTACCGACAATTCCACGGAAAAGACGAACATGAGGAAGTAGAACTTCATCAATGTATCGTTGGCCCGTCATAGTCCCATTCGCAACCACATGTAGGCGCGTGCGGCCATTGATCATGATGCTGGCCCGCACCATGATACTGCATGTCGGATATCGGTCCTTTTCCTAGATATTTTCTGGACGATAAGCAGTACCACTCTCGCGCCAGATCAGTTGGCGTCTACATTCCGATGGCAGACTGAACCTACTCTCATCTGAGAATAGTACGCATGCCCAAACCTGTTCAGTCCAATTGTGATGCTCACGACACCATTGCAAACGGGCAGTACGGTGCTGTCTGGTCAATGGGACACACACAACAGGTCTGCGTGCGTATAGTCCTCCTCCCCTCAAACGTCTGGCAACAGTTTTTTCGGGAGATCTGCTTTCCTGAGGCAGCAAGAAACTGATTTGCCACCTGCTGAGCTGTGGTGCGCCTGTTCCTTTTTGCTGATAGGACGATATATCTGTCTTCTGCAGGCGTCATACTTCTAACACGACCTCCCCGTGCCGTCTACTACACATTCCAGTAGTTTTAAATGACTTCCACAGCCGTGAAACAACGCTGTGAGTGATGTCGAACTCCTGGCAACATCTGTTATTTTTCGCCCTTCTTCGATCTTTCCAATAATTCGGCCACACATAAAATCATCTATGTGATGTCGGGAAGACATGCCAAAAATTTTAAGTTCGTCTATTAAATCTTTCCTGTAAAGCTTTGACTTGAAACAACAACTGTCCACACGCGTCAAAACCTTTAAAGCTCTTATGTACGCTATCACGTGATGAACAGACGTGGAAAAAAATTTGCATACTCATACTTCTTCTTACTAATATCCCGCACTTATTCTAATTTTCCACATTTTGCTTCCGTTCATTTTGTGGTTGCTATGGATGATAGTGTTATCTGTCCTTAGCAATTGTCCAGCAGTGTATTAATGAGAGCCACCGTGTAGAGGGCCTGATGCACAGTAAATTTATCGAGGTTAAAAATCCATGATGATGTGATCAAGAAGTTTAGAGAGAGGATACCAGCTCAGATGTCCTCCTCATTACTTAACTGAGACTCAAAATTACGAGGTTCATTTCCAGTCGCCTTCGTTCAGCTTCATAGATCAAAGTTAATAAACTTTCCTAATCTCAGCTGTCATTACATGTACCAAAGTTCCACTATTCATCATGATGTCTCCTCATATCATTGTATTATGAGGACCATATGGATGATTTCCACGGCGATCAGCCACCAAGCTTTATATCTTCTGTATATAATTATCTGTCTTGATCCAGCTACTATGCAACTTTTTGGTTTCTAACCGACTTCTATATGGCTCCGATAATACTCTCTGGCCTCCAGCTGACTTCTCTGACTTCCACGCGAATGCTAAAGCTTCAATCTATATAATCATTCCTAATCTGCATATCGCGTTTTCTTCTTGAGTTGGTTGGAATGAAATGCCCTTCTGGCCTCAAAGATTCCCCAAGAGGATTTAGTGAAAGGCGCGATAAAACCCCGTCACAACACTAAAAAAAGATGTGGCTGAGATTCGAGTAAATACGGTAACTACAAAATATTACTCATACTGAGCCGATTTTGAATCTGCGCCTTATGGTATTTTAAGTTCTAGATCATGCATACACAGAAGTTGCGCTTCTTCTCCCTGTGTGCAAAATGCTGAACTAAAGTAATAAAAATGATTAAATGATTAAAATAAATTTAATAAATTCACCGAATTCTATTGTATTTTATCTATTCTGAATCAAGAGAGGGAGAGTTTTTATTAACGTTGCATTATGAAGCAACACGAGAGTTATTGGTGATGGACCTCGAAATTTTGAACCATAGGAGGACGATATCTAAACTGACACACCCCTCTGCTAAGTACCACACGAATGGGAGTGCATTGAATATCGACAAGTTTTAAATCAAGAACGTTCGACCAAAAAGGCAAAATATTAATTAATAAAAAAAGACTGTACGGAATAAAAAAAAATTATTGTGAAATCAATGTTAACATGTGTCAATTGTTTCTAAAGTATTTAAATTCCCTTAGAAATAAATTTTAAAAGCTGAAGGAATAAATATTAGTATTTATCCTTTTTCTATAATAATGCTGTAAATTAAAAACATGAATATAACAATTTTTATACATAAAAAAGAACTAAGATTTCCAAGCAAATCTTTTCCCTTAAAAACACCCACAATTTTTCAAATCCGAATGTTTACAAAAATTAAGTTTTCAATGTTCATTAATAAAACTAGTAATGAATATTGAAAATTAGGAAGTAATATTTATTAGAAATAGCTATGAAATTATTTATATAATACAAACAATATTTTAGTTATCATTTTTACAAAAGATTTTTATCGATATTGCTCCATACAAATATCTCTCAATACAATCGTTTTTTAACAAGGAAATGCCAATTGCATTTGTGTTACAGCTGTAAAATGTTTCACAATATATATTCATACATTTCTAATAAAAAACAATTGATGATATCCCAGGCTTAATTCACCGGACAGCAAAATAAAACGAAGGAATGGCAGAATAAAACTAACATACTATACTAACATCAGAAGATACTATGTTTCAATTATGGGAAAATACTTACCATTTTCTAAATTTTACAAATGTGTGATGGTGAATGGATTACAATTTTAATGTGATATACTTATTCGTAATATTTGATGTAACAGTCATTTTCAAAACTTAATTTCGAAGTAAATATAATTATCGAAGAGTCTTTGAATTTTCTTAATTCATTCAGTTGCATTTACTTAGCTTATGTAAAACAACGCAAAATATTTCCCCGAACCAAAAGCTAATTAATCACAGAAGCATTTCGTCTTATTCTAATGAATAATTCATGGTTTTTAAGTAGCTGTCCGTAATTGCTAGCAGTATTGAGAGAGAAAATTAGAGAAATTCTAAATAAATTAATAGTGGAAGAGTAATTAAAATTAAGAGAAATAACTAAAAAATATTAATTATACCTTTGCTTACATTTTTCGATGCCATATATATAAATATTTAGTGTCCTTGTGTTGTACGTGTTGAAAATATAATTGAACACTGCATTTGAATTTATAAGAGAAGAATTAGTATACGTTTAAAGAAATACATGTCTGCCGCCGCCGATTGAGCTCTTCGTCACTTGACAATGTTTAAAAATTACTAAGATCGTCACCAATAGCCCTCGTGCTGCCTCAGAGAGTGATGTTCATAAGCAATTAACGAATCAACTGAACTCTTGTAACTTTGAGAATGAGAGAGTGAGTGAAAATTAACGTCGCACTAATTAGCAACCCGAGGGCTTTTGGCGTCGAACCTCGTAATTTAGAGCTATCGTCAAGTGACGAGGACGACACCTGAGCATGCACCCCCTCTCCTAACTACCACACCATAATAATGGAAGGACGTTCAAGCTCTCGATAGATTTAACGTACATCGCTTCCCTTCCATCTGTTGCGTTGACTACTAGGCGACCGCGGCCACTGCAACTTTGAGAAAGCAGGGAGAATAGTATAAAATTAGTGTAAAGAATATTTAAATAGTGAAGGTGAGAAACACACTTTTTTCACTATAAAAATACTCAATCATTTATAAAAAGTATACGTTTACGAAACAAATAATTTATAATACTAAAAAGTAAATTTTTGCCAAATTAAGAGTTTTAAGGAAATAATATTAACAAGAGGACTTATAAATGATTTTTGGTAACCTGTATAAACATACGTTTTTCAACTTATTGGTGAAAAGTTTGGCTCCTTCCTCTACGTAGGTTTATTTTTCTTAAAAACTTTGTTGAAATGAATGAACAATTTTTTCTAAATTATAAAGGAAATACGAACTAGCTGAGAGCAAACTTATAAGAAAACTGAATTCGAATTATTGATAATTTGATGTTAGAATTAAAGCAATATTTTTCTTCTTTTAAGAAAATTAGTTATAAAAATAAATTGTTAGATTTATTTAATAACATTTTGCAGCATTCCTTATTATAAGTTCATCCACAATAGCCGTAAGTAACAGGCATATGAAACGTTAAAAGTTTGTGAAATAAATTTAGTGATGTCTGTGTGTATTAAATTTCTAGGTCTGATTATTGATTAGAAGGCAAGTGAAAATCATTGTTTAGTATTTCAAAGTATACCGTTATCAGCTAATGCATATTTATATACAAACATTTATTTATGACTTAAAATATGACCATGTCCTTTGTTTGCAAACCAAATGGTAAATTAAATTACTTAATTTGCTTTATTGCCTTTCTGTATAATGATGCTTAAATGCATACATAAAATGTGCTGAGATATTTTAATAAAAACACACAAAAAAAATTTTAAAAAGTAGATAAATTTATATCTTGCTCGCTCTTCAACAAGTCACAGATTATCTGTGAAGCGTATACTAACAATCAGCTATGTATTTATGGCATAAACTGAGCAGTCTCTCGGGATAAGCGATATTGTGTTAAATGCTATTTTTAGACATTAAGAAACAGATCTATCGTGATAAAAAAAAGGAAAGAGGATACGCAGAAGCTTTCGGCATCGTAAACAAAAATCTTTTATTTTCAGAATGTTTTGTGATGTTTTTAGCTCTCTCGATCTGGTAGGAATTCGGCTCACTTCCCACGCACCTAGCTCTGAAGAAGAGATATTTTAGTTTAATTAATAAGTTTGGAGCTTTGATATTTGTTTCTTTAAAACGTTTCATTGGAATTTCTCTCTTTAAAGCTTCTCCT
The DNA here is from genome assembly GCA_019973935.1 of Trichonephila clavipes. Taxonomy (NCBI): domain Eukaryota; kingdom Metazoa; phylum Arthropoda; class Arachnida; order Araneae; family Nephilidae; genus Trichonephila; species Trichonephila clavipes. The sequence continues at coordinate 373,370 of BMAU01020294.1, read as the reverse complement.
TCCACACTACTGTGTAACTGAGGTGTTATATATTGAGAGATTAATTTAACTAAACACCGTAATTTTCTAATTTATAGAGAAATTTAAGACTCTGTAATGAGTCTTAAATCGGAGTAAAAAACCTATCTGGTTATTTTTATTATAAATAAAAGTGTGTGTGTCCATTTTCTTTCTTTAAGTGTGATTTTTTTTATAATAATTTGTGAAAAACTATTTGTTATTAGTATTCATGAAATTTCTGAATAATTTTTTGTTTGTTTGTAGGTTTTTTTTGTGCCCAGTTTCTCTTATGCGTTCCTAATCTACTACACGAAAACAAGTTTGACTGAAATTACCAATATCTATGTATATTGCCTTGGTATAGTCAATACCATTGGACATCACAGAACTTGACACCGGAATAGAAGACAACTTCTTTGGAAGCAGTTTTTTTTTCTTTATGCAAAAACTCATTTTCTTCTCACCAAATATTTACCATAAAAACGAAATATATTGCATTAACTATCATCTATGCATATTTCATCTCTTCAAAATCTGATGCTTCATCTATATATTTTCCTATTCTTTTCATCTGACAGTTCTATATTAACTTTTAAAGACTATTCAAATATATTCATAATCTTATAAAACTATTTGAATAGTTTTATTACGGATGGATCTTTCATTTAAAGAGAAGTTTCTGCTTTGCACTAGTTGACATTTTTTTCTTTACTTCTGCGTTAGTACTTTCCTTAAAACAGTAGTTCACGGACTTTTTCGACTCGCGGCGCCCTTTTTGAATTAAATTGCACATTATATTGCAAAATTTTATGGCGTCCCTGTCAGGAAGCAGTGGCTCCCCAAGGCACCGAGGTGCACAATATAGGAACCCTTACCCTAGGAGATTTCCCTTGGTGATTGTTTCTTAAATATTTTTATTCTGTCATTTATAAGTTTAAAAATCCGTACATTTCAATTTTATTGCCTGTGATTTGTTCTGTTATCTGCCCGAGTAATTAATAGCCATATATTCATTTCATTTATCTAGAAGAAAATATTTTTGTGTGTGGTATTTATATAAAAAAAATCTTTCATTTCTTCAAAATCTGAAACTTCATATAAATATTTTCCTATTCTTTTTATTTGACAGTTTTTCTGTATGAACCTTTACAAGCTATTCACATATACAGTCGAACTGGTTTTTCTGCGGTCTTTTTTTATGCAATTTCCTTTTTGTTCGATTTTATTTTTGTGCGATTTTTTATGTGCGATATATTTTTATGCGGTGTATGAATTTTAATGGCTTTGGCACCACTGTAATGTTTTCTATCTATTTACTAGTGGCGTAACGGAGAATGTTAGGATCCCCCTCCCCCCCTGAAAGTCAGGTTTCGCCTTTAATAATTTATAAATTTGGTAAATACGTACTTAGCGTAAGTAAGGCCTTGGGCTCCTAGAGTCCTGCTCCCCACCCCCATGACAGGACTCAATGGCTTTGGCTCCACCGTAATGTTTTCTATCTATTTACCAGTGGTGTAACGGATAATGTTAGGATCCCCCTCCCCTGAAAGTCAGGTTTTGCCTTTAATATTTTATAAATTGGGTAAATACGTATTTAGCGTAAGTAAAGCCTTGGGCCCCCTAGAGTCCTGTCCCCCCTTGATGTGGGGGTGTACATTACGCCACTGAAATGTAGACACTTTAAGACGCTCTGTTCATTTGTTAAAAACAGTCTCCCGACAATGCGCATTCAGTTGCTTTCTCTCAACGCTCCAGCAGCCCGCGTTTGATTGAAGACGAAACTTTCAATGAAAGTGACATAATGAATAATTTGATAAATTATGAAGACGGACAAGAAGCCAGATTCTTTGAGAGTGGATAAAAATATGAAGGGATCCAGCTTTTCAACAAATTGGAAGAGCATTTTCTTAAAATAGATAACTGTTAAAAAAGGAGTATAAAATTCCAAAAAGGGGCTTCAATCATGTATAGCTGGTTATCGTGACATTTACAAGCAACTGACCACCCGTCCTTTGTCACAAAAACTTATCTCTTACTTTATGCTGCCAAAAAATAAATCAATTGAAATTGCATCTTCAAGTGACGAAAGCGCGATTTTGAACTTATTCATTACAAGACTTTGGATTACGATGAGTAGTGATGAATTATGTATGTGCATTTTAAAGACTTATTCGTATATACAATGAGAAACTACATGTTTTAAAAATGTTTCCATGCGTAATATTTAAGTATTTATTTTGTTAGGGAAGTACTCTTACATAAATTTCGTAAATAATTGGCATATTTATTTTATAAATGCGATTTTTTTATGCGGTCCCTATCCACCGCATAAAAAAGTTTTTTGTAGTATTTCCATGAATTAGTTTGTTATATGTAAGAATTTATGAAATTTTTGAATATTTTTTGTGCGATTTTTTTATGCGGTCCCTATCTACCGCACAAAAACAGATTCAACTGTATTCATGATTTCATAACACTTTTCGAATAGTTTTATTGCGGATGGATTTTTAATTTATAGATTCTGCTTCCTAGCATTAGTTTAAGAACTCTTTCTTTAGTTCAGTGTTAAATAAAATACATTCCTAAGGACGACGATTTCCAAACTTATTCGACTAGTGACGCACTTTTTGAATTAAATTACGACTTATATTATAAGACACTGTGATGTCCCTGTTTTTAACACACTTTTATAAGCTTCACTTGTATGTAATGGAATCTTTGAGCTCAATTTTTACCCACTTTAAAAGGTCAAATAAATTCGAAATTTTGCTCACTTGTCAAGGACCAATGACAATATAATAATTTAATAATTTTGTTCCATTTTCATCAGGGTCATCAGGATTAACGATTTTCCATTTTCAGACCCCTTCCCTCATCTGGAGACTAATTCTAGGTCCCATTTCCAGATTTGGCGACTAAAAGATTAAGTTACAACTTAGTTCGATAAAAGCGTGTTTTTTAGTTTTTTTTAAATTATAATTTATTTACATAATTTTTTTTCAAAATGTTTTGTTATTGGTCAGTAGCTCTCAAATTTTCTGCTGTTGTACCCCGTAGGATGGAAAATAAATATTTGACGTATTACTACAGTTATAATTTATTATTGATTACATGTATAGATTTCTCTCTATGGGTATTCAGATTTATCTTAACTCAACTGCTTTCCTATCTTTTGAAAGACCTTCCTGTCACGGTTTAAGAACTTTTAGTATAGATAATGAAAGCATTTGAAGAAGAATTATATGGTTTGAAAACTTGATTAAAATCTCACGATGTATAAATCATCTAATTATCCTAAAAATTGTTTTAAACAAATTTCAGGGCTGTTTTATGTTTGTTAATTTTTTTAATTTCAGTTGTTAATATTAGTAGAGATGGATTTTAACTCTTTCTTTAATTTGTTTACGATCGAAATCACACACATACGAGCACACCCACGTGCGTGTGTGTTGCGGTCAAAATGTATGCAATATATCTCCAATTCGTTTCGAACATCACGTGGCAAGACACGTGACTTTTAATCCTCCGTTCCCTATTACAATTTGTCATTCGTATTTTGCGCTTTTTTTTGGGGGTGTCAAAACACGCGATTTTACTTAAATTTCTTCAATAAAAAATTAGTTTTATACTTTGCAGAATGAAAATAGAAGATAAAGTATTGAAGAAGGAATAGAAGTGAATAGCCGTGCAACGACAATTCGAAAATGAACCGACAAAACTTCGAGTTAATGCTGCAAAAAATCTACTTGTTCTTAACCCAAATAGTACACCAGAAGTTAATAAATGATGTTAAAAAAATTGCTGAAAAAACAGCCACGGGACTATTCATTGATGAATTATTATTGAGTGATGTTTGGGAGAAACAAAAATAAACTGATTTATCCTGTTAAAGTAGGCATCGGTACTAACAGTATTAGACACTTCATGAAAGCCATTTGGACAAGGAGGACGAGATAGAATATTGAAAGAACTTTCCATATTAAGTACAAAAACGTTACAACTCATGATATAGAGCTGCACGTCCATTTTTGTGTGCCCAGCCAAAAAAGAGAAAAGGCGTTGTTGGGGAATCTGTTACCTTTTTTATCGCGTAGAGCTTATTGATTTTCACACAGTTTCTTCTGATAAAGAATACCATTCTTTTTACTATGCTGTACCACAATCATCTCATAAAATTTAAGATTCTGACGTCAAAAACAACTGAAGATTCAGTCCATAACTTAGTGAACATATTTTCGTTGCTTGGGTTGCCATCTATATTAAAGTATGAAAATATGAAGGAATTTGCTAACAGTAAGGTGAGCAGTTTGAAGTGCGGCCTGCACTGAAGATTTCTCATGAGAAGCGTTGTCATTCATACAGCCAGCGTAGTATCGGAAGAGCTAATCAAGTTAGAGGAAGTAAGCTCACAGTACTTAAACGTAAGACAACAAATCTGACTAGTGGAGAGTACGGTTCGTTCAGTTTATGGAAAATAAATCTTATTATTCTGGAAAGGAAAAAAACACAAAGCTCTTTTTGGTTGAAAATCTAAAGTTGTTCTTCAACATCTTTTCTACCCCCTCCCCGTCCAAGACATTTTAAGAGACAAATACCGAGGAACAGCTAAAAAGTAATAGGAAGTGTTGAAAAGATGTAAAAAGTTGAGACAAATCAGCTCACGCAAAGTGATCCTGTTGCATAAATAAGAATGAGATTATAGTTGGTGGGGAATTAAACCAACGTGATGATAGCAGGCTTACCGAAGAGATTTCTTTGTCTGTTACCTGTTGTGTGCGCGTTTAAAGGAAACCGGTGATGCACACGCATTCGCAAAGTGTCGTCAGAAAATTCATAACTTATGTGGCCTTGCTAAGAAAATAATAAAATTGACATTTTGTGCAATTTTTGCTTTAAAAATAAAAATATTAAAGTAAAATTCGTTTTAAAATTAATTTGAAAATGCAAGCAAAAAAAAAAGGAAAATGTGTTCTGAAAAAAGTGCCCCTCTGCTTCTTTATGAACTATTCCTATTCCTACTTCTTACATAAACAAGACAAGAGGTGTTTTGAGCAATATTTTGGCAGTTGTAATGAGTGTGACAGATGTCGATTTCAACCAACTGGAGTTAGAGCATCGGACTCCAGACCGGAAGGCCTGGGTTCGATGCCACCAAATAACCTGCGAGTGCACACGGAGTACGTGCTCATTAAATTAGTGTGTCTGAAAGTCTTGTGGGTGGTCGCAGCTGAAATCAAGGGGGCTGAAGAATATCTCCCTCCCCTCCAGTTTCATGCCTAAATTGTGGAGGTGGAGATAGGTGGTGTTGTCACATATCGTAAAGAAGTCCAACCTGTCTCCCAGGCTCTGTGACTGCATTCATTCCTTCCCTTCGTGGAGGCAACAGCAACAACCGACTTGAGACTTCTGATGAAATTTTAAAACAACTACATGCGAGATTACAATTCACTTATCAATGCCATAATCACTTGCTTAAAATTGAAGAAATTCTTTACCATTAAATTCCTCTTCGGGCAGTAGTAACTGATTAGTCCAGTAGAAGCGGTCAAGTACTCATCTAGTACTTGTGTAAAATAGAGTATCAAACGCTTTTACATGAAAAAAGTGATGAAGCATATGTTGAAATGTCATTCAAACTACTACACTCGAAAAAGTAACATAAATTTAATTTTTTAATTTATTTTTATGCAAAAATTACATATTTTTTAAATTTTTTTAATGTAAGTATTTTTAGGAAAGTTTGTTTAATGGCCCTGTTTTTTTTTTTACTTTTTATAAGAAATAAAATTAAGTGTATTTTAAAATAAAATTATTTCCTTTCTTTTAATGAAATGACTTAGCTCAAATTTTATTTTTTCTTTTATAAGTAACGTATAAGTTTTGTTTCAAACAACTTTAAAATTTTGTGCGAATTTTGAGTGAAAATTTTTTAATTATTATTTTATTACTTACATTCCTTTATTATTTTATAAAAATAACATTTTATTTTTTTAGGAATGAATGGTTTTTCCAAGTAGCCTTATCATTACCTTTTTCATACTTTACCTACTCAGCATCTGATATTCTATGCAATATCTAGGTATTTAATCAATGCCTATAGAGAGTATATAATAATTTTCATATTTCAAATTCTGTCTTAAAACGCTGAACATTCTATAGAATGCTAGCATGATTCATTAGGTACCCTAAATTTTGTGAAAAGTTAAGTTTCTTATGTTAAAAATTTCTCTCGAATCTTGCTATGAGAGATATATTCGAAAGAAATATGAAACCTGAATGACTGTTTAAAACAAATTTTTTAAAAAAAACTTTGTAAAATAACAAAAGAAGAACAAAGTATATTAAAAATCCTTTAAAACTTTCAATATTTCATACAGTTCATCTTTTGTCACATCAAATATAACTATGATATAAATCTGGTTAGTTTTTTAAATTACATTTTAAGCTCGTATAGCTTATGTCTTATGTATACGCATACTTAAAGAAGACGAATAATTCTGAGCTTTTATTTCAGAAAAATTTTCAGAGAAAATTGATATTATAAGCTGAATATTATAGAAATTATTACTAAACACAACTGAATAATTGTTAAGATATCCGACTATGTTCGGAACCGTAATTTTAAAAAAGCGCATAAATGGGTAATTTTCATGATATTTAGTGTCACTTAGATTAGAATATATGCATAAAATTGTTTTAAGGACATTTTGACAAAAAAAATTTATTTAAACACAATATTTTGGCCAAAAATTAACTTAGAATAATTTTTTTTTCCAAATGTTCTCCTTTTGTGAAAAATGGTTCTATTATAATAATATTTTGCCTGTATATAGCTCAGACCTCTCTACAGAGGCCCAACTAGAATTTTTTGAAAAATTCACATTATTTTCAGAGTTACCTCCAATTGAAATAATTATTGGTGTTTTTTTTCTTAAAATTGCTCCCCTTTGTTGTCGTAAAACATGGATAAACCCACTTCTAAGTTATATATTTCAAAAATTCTAGTTGAGCCTCTGTACAAAGGTTTAAGCTATATACAGGCAAAATTTTATTATAATAGAAGCCTTTTTCACTATAAGAGAATATTTTGAAAATTGGTCATTCTATATTCATTTTTTGCCAACATATTGTATTTAAATAATTTTTTATTGTAATGATATTCTTAAAACAATTTTATTTACATTTTCTAATATAAGTGACACTAAATATCATAAATACTATCCATTTATACGCTTTTGCAAAATCACGATTCCAAACGTAGTCGATACCTTGAAGAAATATAATGCAAAGTAATATTGAATATTTATAACGTTATCACAAACCGAAAATGATGTAGGCTTTCATCTTTCACTCCATATTCAGTGGGAAAAAACGAAATATCAAAAGCAGAATTCTATTTAATGGGGAAATATATATATATATATATATATATATATATATATATATATATATAAAAAAAAGAGAAAAAAATAATGAAAGTTAGTATGAAATTATATATATATGTGTATATATATATATATATATATATATATATATATATATATATATATATATATATATATATATATATATACATATATATATATAATTTCATACTAACTTTTCATTATTTTTTTTTCTTTTCTTTTTCTTTTCAAATTTTGGAGCTGTCAATATGGGATTGTTGTTTATGTACGTCTTGGATTAGCGAAAACCGCAGTGCTATCGATGAATTTTATTTCCTACTTTTAATGTCACGTATCTGTCCATATAGCCTATTAAGTATTTTGAAATTTAAATTATCTATAGATTTTTTAAAATAAATAAATTCACCCCATTTAAACAATTTATACAGTTTTTTCCCCTCTAGATGAATAATTTAACTTCTAAGTTTTTTTTCAATGGGCTGCATATTAGCAACTAAGCCTTTGCAGACACGGTAAGTCCCCAAGAGTGAAAGTCATTTTATATTGGTGGCATCATCTAGTGGCGGCTTCCGCTGCCAAATTATGACGTTTCAAATTCTTATTCAATTCAAACTCTCATCGGATGCTAAATATTATGGTGATAAGTGATATAATAATATCAAAAATATTAAAATGTCGCTTTTTTTTCAGTCAACCACTTCCACTTTGTGTGTTTAATAATCTCATTTATGCAAATTAATTCGCTTATTTAATGCGCGTTAACTAGAAGCGTGAAATTGAGCATCTAGCCTACATAACTTTGTATTCATATATGTCTCATATTTTTTTAAAAAAATTCTCTTTAAATACTACCATTTACTAAATTCCTATACGTAGGACATATTTTAAATGCTAAATCCAACAGGATAAGAATTTTTTAGTATTAATATACCATAAAAATGTTTACTTTTTAATCCTCAGGTTTACTTAAATATAGAATGTAGATTAGCCTTATTTGTAGCTAACTTATACAGTTCCAGCCTCTTGCAAAAGATAGTTGTTAAGAAATCCAAGTAGCAACTAACTGAAAAAAAAAGTTCAAAAAATTCCCGCAAGCCTGAATTCGACTTCATTCTAGTTAAGTTGTTGCCGCAGTGGCAAAATGGTCATGGTCGTGAGCCTGTGACCAGTGTTCTTTCGGTTGAATCACGGGTTGGCATCTTGATGCTACTAAAGATATTTCGTAAGAAAAGATTTTCAGTAAGTTTGAAAAGTGTGGAGTCAGCGCAGGTAGTTCTCATCACTTGACCATGGTTCGAAACTATGAGGTCTGTCACTAATAACCTTCGAGCTACTTTTTAAGTCTGGCAATAATAAACAATCAATTAATCCTTGTTAATCCGCATAAGCTACTATGGTGATAGATAATATTTTTTTCTATAGGAGAAAATGCAATTCCTGATATCAGTCTCAACACCTGACTAATTCAAAAATCGCAATTATACACTCCTCAAAAGTGAAATTGCAACACTAAGAAATAATGCACGTAGCGTCATGCAAACTTCAGGAGTGATAGTGAGGAAATGGATATGCAAACGATTCAAATAACAGACAAATAAAATCATTATAAACCAATGTATTCAGTATCTAATGTGCCTACCTTGGGTAGCTATACATGCATCAACACGGCGAGGCTTTCTTCTAATTAGTCCATTGATGGTTGTCTGAGGTAACCATTGCCAAGCCACATCTACTGCTGTGTGCAGATCATCTACGGTTTGCGGTAGTGGTCCTCGGGATCGGGGAGAAAGGGTCTCGAATAGTCAACTGGCTAATACGCCAGTTTGTGCGCGCTGACGTGTACCTGTGCACCCAACGTCGTCTTCGGCGTGCACGTAGATCTTCTTGAATCCATCGTGTGGCACAACGTTGCATGGTACTCACGTTGTGTCCAGAGTTGCTATTGTGCACAGCGACAAACCTAGTCCATGCAGCTCGATAATACGTCACATTTCCCGGGTTTGTTAACATGATATTAAGCTCGCCGACGTCCCCGAAGTATTTTCTACACTTCTTCGGAAGTCGCAAATACTACACAAAATCTCAGATGCTGCTTATGAGAAGGGAAAGTTGCTGGTCTTTATAGCCCGAATATGAGTACCATGTGATCACATGCGTACATGCAAATTCAATTATTTGCATTTCCATCTCACCCCTATTGCTCCCGAAATTTGCATGAAGCTACGTGCATTATTTCTTGATGTTGCAATTTCACTTTTGAGGAGTGTAAATTAAACTAGCCTTTTGAACTTTTACATAAACTATTTTGAGAAATGAGTATTGTCTTTGGAAAAGTAAAATGAGTAGAATCTATCAATTGATTGAGAGTTTATTAATGTAAATGTAAAATTACGAAACAATGCTATAGCTATTGGTGACGAACCTCGTAATTTTGAGCTACGAGAATTGCACTTAACCTGGCACTTGCTTTTGATAGAAATAAATGAAATTACTCAAAAGGTGTAAAATTAAAAATGAGAACGAACATCACAGTAGAAGTATTTTGCAAAATTATTGATTAGTGCAAGCTTCTATAGCAGAATAAAAGTGCTTTAATTGAGTACTTTCTTGCAGATATTAGCTTCGGGTTATTAGTTTCAAATTGGAAGTTTCGATTTTTCAATTAACTCAGTCATTTTAATTTTTTTCGTTTCGTTAGAATCTGTTACTACAAATACTCTACACGTAATCCTTTAAAATTAAAAATAATAACATTTTCTTTTTTTTTTAAGTAAGGAAAAATTAAACGATCACTTACTTATTATATACAACCTACGTAGGATTTTTTTTTTTTTTGCAAATGTTTCATCTTAAAAAAAAAGTAATAATAATAGAATAAGTCTAAAATTAAAAGTAAAAATAGAGAAATTTCACAAATGAACCAGAAAAAGATTTCAAAAAATTTATCATTAAACCTTTTAGAAAAATTATGTCGTTCAGCTGAGTAAAAATTGACGTATATTGCCCAGTTTTTAGTAGACATATTTCGGATTACATTGTCATTAATAAAATGTCTTTTCTTGAACACGATTGACAATTTAGTGTTATGCAGAGATTAATGTAATCCAAAAAGAAAAAACATTTGGCCCGAATTTTCTATATTACCCTCTTTCTACATTATTAAAAAAAAAACACCGAAACGCGAAAACAGAAAAGAACCACAGACAAATATTCATGAGTCTGCTTTATTTCTTTTAATTTAATTATGTACGATGCAGTTTCTTAATAAACTTTATGTAAATATATTAACTCGAGAGAAAATTCCGAGAAGTCCTATAATCCTTTACTAATTTTATGAAAAATGCCACTTCTAACTTTCTGTCTTTCTCCAAAATCATTCATCATAAACATTTTTTAAGCATTTTCATTAAATTTTAAATTTAAGAAAAAACTTTTTCAATTCCATATGTATCACAAGTTACCTTAATTTAACTCATTGACTACTCTATGATCATAGAAACATTTTTTTTGTATGGATTGAAAGTATTAATGAAAAGAACCTTTAAAAAGTAAAACGATACTTTGATGCATATTTTAACTTCACACATCGGAAGCACCCTTAATTAAAGTGAAAGTATTATCTATTCTGAGAGAAATATGAAAAATTCCTCGCGTAAATTGCCAAGGTATTGTTAAACTTTAAAAAAAAACTCTTTTTAAAAAGTTCGGTTCACTATAAATTTTAATGCATATTTTATCTAAATAATAATCAGACCGCTAATTACAATGACATTATCTTTTTAACTCAATAATTATAGATATAACGCTAACTTCTACTTGAATTTTAATCATGGAGCCTCAGATAAAAAAATACATGCTTATTGATTATTTGTTCTATTTTATTCGATTTTTCAGTAAGTTTCAAGTATAATGAAATGTTTTTTTATTTATGTATTCATTTTATTTTTCTCATAAAAAGTCTATTAATTTATATTTATATATATATAAATATATATATATAGTTATGAGCTACTTATTATTAATTTATTCTAATTATGATATTATTTTGCTAGGTTCATATTGAAGAATCGAACACAAGACATTTTAAGTCTTTTTAATAGTCTTTCTAATATTTCGAAAAAGTTCTTTGTTTATAGTGATAACAAACTATACGTCTAACTCATCATAATTAACGCATTAGATACCTTTTTGGTATTTTTATCAAATAATTAATTCTAAAAAAGGTTTTAAAAAATCGTTGTTCCTGGAATAACAATGACTTCTGGCATAACGATTATCTTTAAAAGCGTGTTTTGTAATTCGGGTTCATATTTCTTTCTCCCACATATAAGTCTATGTAAAATGGGAAGAAATTAAATTATCATTAAACGGTAAACATGAATTAGTATTCGAATATTTTACAGAAACATTTAAAAATAAAATTTCAAAATGTTGTGTGTTTTATATATATAAACTAAACACAAGTAATATATACATATAATTAAGTCAATTCCTACCTAGGTCAACAAATTAAAAATAATTTTAGTTACTTTTTTACTAAATAATTACAATTAATATAAATATGTATATACATATTGCAGAATCACAATATTAAGAGACAAAATAGAAAGCGATTTTCCATTTTCCTTTCTATATATGGTGTCGAACTATTTTTTTGTTTGTTACTATTTATTCATTGATTAAAAATTTAACTATTTCAATAAAGTAGCATAGTAAAAAGAAATCACATTCTCAGAAATTAGGCCATCCTCGGTAGGGATTCGAGCCCACGAACTTTGGATTAGAAATTCAACGCGTTATCCATCGCGCTACAGGGCCACAATGAGCGTTCTTCCTTTCTATATGGTGCTGGTCTATTATTTTTGTTTGTTACACTATTTATATTAATTAATTTAATTTAATTAATGAACTAATATTTGAAAAAACTGTATTAACATCAAGTGTCATCCACTACAAGTTTAAAAAAATTGTACTTGAACTTGAGTGGATGAATAAAAGGTACAATATTAAAACGATTGGAAATTTGAACAAGATATAGATATATATAAATATATATAGGGAAAGAGTGAACTAATAGTAGGAATTGTGGGAAAATAAGAATATTTTTTTTAGATTTCTTAAATAGCATTATGTGTTGTTTTTTTTTATCTTTAATTGTCCATCGTAGTCTCCTTTTTCTCTCTATACAGTAGCAAAAATATGGATATTTTGTTATAATCTTCTTAATAATTGGCGCAAAGAAAAACCTTAATGGTTTGTTCTATATAACTACGAAAACTGAAAGCAACACCCGCGGACTAAAGTATTTAAATTAAGGTATCTGATTTGCATGGAATACCCGAAGGTCCTTAAGATAGATTCGCTTGCTATTCAAAACTGTTGTTATTAGAAACCTATGCTTCTGAAGTCATTTGAGCGTAGCAAGATCCTGATCCATTTTGTAATCATTTTTTTTTTTCAAAAAAAAGAAATCATTGTATTTCCAGAAAAAGAGCCAAATACTGAGTATATACACGATCTTCAAGAGCTAGAGATGTATTATTTCACACACATTAGCCATGTTAATTTTTATCAGCTATCTCTGTAAGAAACACAAGACGAAGCAGATATTGTAGATGTGTTTAATATATATGTTAATGCACTGAAAAAGTTTTTTTTTAAGTTTAATGAGCTTGTGTATGGAAATGGGGCTTATTTACAAGTAAAGAGAATGCGCTCAGCTTCGCAGAAACCGAATTTCAACGAAGCAGATATTTTCTAATACAGCAAGGTTTAGAAACTTAATAAACAGATAAGATTAGTATTTGTAAGTTTTAACTGATACTTATATAAAATCTTATAATATTTTGTAAATTCTAGAATCTTTCAAACATAGTTTAAATGGGTTTTTTTTAATCTACTCAATGATTAGATTTGATCAAATTTACGTTGCACTCTGAGACAACACGAAGACTATTGATAATGAACCTAGCAATTTTTAACTACTGTCAAGTGACGAGAACGATTCCTGTGAGCTAACACCTACTCTCCAAACTTCCACATCACTCCAACTGGGAACACTTTGAGCATCAACATATTTAACGTGCATCAGCCCCTTTACATGGCGAGTCTTCAGTGGCACTAGGTTTCGATCCCTCAGCAATGCCTCTCATGATTTCATTACCAAAACCACTCGGGTGCCCTCGTCGTCAAATCTACACAAATAATTAAATAAACAAAAAAATATTTATAGCAAGCAAATTATACTATCTAAACTGCTGTTTGTAAAAAATGCAACACCATGAAGGAATCATCAGAATTTAATGAAATTTAATGCACAAACAACTTGTATTAGTACAAATAAATGACGAAATTTTCAAAGAAAATAACAATATTAAGTGTCCGAAATCAGTATTTGGTGTAGTCACCACACTCTGCAATAAATGTTGCTATACGACGTGGCATGGAGTCAAACAGATTTTGAATGTCTGCTTGTGAAAGGGAATTCTATATTGCTTGTATGCGCCTCAAAAGTTCGTCTTTTGAAGCGACAGGACGCGGATCACGAGCGAGACGCTGACCAACCAAATCCCACACGTGCTCAATAGGCGACATATCCGGTGAATAAGCAGACCTAGGAAGAAGTTGAATGTGTTGGGCTAAACAGAAGTCTCGAACATTCTTTGTAACATGTGGGCATGCATTATCCTGCTGAAAGATAGCTCCAGGGATGCCTTAAAGGAAAGGAACGACTTCGGGCTGTAGCACTTCACTGACGTACCTGTTGCTATTGAGATTATTTTCAATTCGTAGCAAATTAGATCGTCCGTGATGCGAAATCGCACCCCAAACCAAAACTCCGTGTGTTAGGCCAACATGTCATTCGATAACGCGCTCTGGAAGGCAGAGTTCACAGAAATAGCGTCTAACACGAATGCGGCCATCATGGTCCCACAAATTGAAGCGTGATTCATCTGAAAAGACATATTGGTGCTAATCAGCTCGCCAGGTTCTATGCTCATGAGCCCATTGAAGACGCAGCCGACGATGATTTGCCGTGAGGGGGATCCTGTATAAACGCATCCTTGCACAAAATCCACGGTGCAGCAGACGTCGATGAATTGACGAATCCGACATTAGTACACCTGTAACAGTAGACCAACATGCTGCCAACTGCCTGGAGGAAGCTGTAGGGTCATTCACCGCTATGTGGATCTGGTGCCGATCGTCGCGCGCGGACGTTACCTTCCGTCGTCCACAGCCAGTTTTTCGAGTTGTTCGGTGCACGTAGGTCCACTGCTTCCAAGCTCGCATCACTGTGGAACTGTTCCGCTGCACACGAGCTCCTATTGCGTGATAGGAAAATCCTCCTTCTCGAAGCCCGATAATCCTCCCCCGTTCAAACTCCGTAAGTTGTTGGAATTTCTCCTTATTTCGTCTTGAAGGCATACTTAAGTCTCACTTAACGTTCGCCACTAACAAATAATCATTAACTATTTTAAACGTCCCGTTACAGCCCTCTATTTATACGCTTTCAGCATCCGTTCAGAGAGCGCTGCACACGCCACACATGCACGGTGGCTCTGATACTTTACTATTTTACGCAACATCCTATAATTGATATTTGCTGCAAAGCTCATTTAATTCTGATGATTCCTTCATGATGTTGCGTTTATTACAAACAGCAGCGTATATTCTTCCGAAATTTCCCTTATTGGATATTCTCATCATCATCAAACCTAGCAGGACATCCCTTCGAGGGCCAGTGCCTTCCTTTGAAGATTCCTCCATAATTACCTCTTGTTTATTTTTGTTCTCGAAGTTTTCTCGCTTGTAATCCCAAAGTTTGATTCCACTAAGTCTGCCCGTATCAGCCTTGGTCTTCCACGCTTCCGAATCCCAGTGACTTTGAACTGCATTCCTTTTTGACAACATCATCATCTGACGTTCGAATTATATGGGCTATCCAAATCCTTCTATTTATTTTATGTATTTCTATTCGACATATTTCTATATTCTATTTATTTTATGTCAGGTTGCTTATAAATTCTATATAACTCAAAATTGTATCTTCTTCTCCACCTATTGTTTTTGTTTACACTTCCAAGTATACTTTGAAGTATTTTTCTCTCAAAAGATGCCATTTGATTTTCTTCCAATTTCGTTATCGTCCAAATTTCAGATGCATATGTTAGAACTGGTCTAATAACAATTTTGTAAATTTAAACCTTTGTGTTTCTTGAAAGAAATTTAAATTTTAAATACCTCAGTCCATGAAAAGCCTTATTTGCTAGGTATAATCGATTCTGGATTTCATGAGATATTCGGTTATCACACACAGAGGTAGTAATTGATCCTTGAATTTTCTAGCTCATCTAAAAAAAATAGTTTTTTTTTAAATTTATATTTATCCTTATATTTACCATCATCCATTAAATGGAATAAAAAGTCGAAGGAATTTTTCTTCGTTCTTCTAAGGTCTAACCCCTTTGTTTCGCTTTTAATAAGTGTTTTATGGTTAGAGAGTTTTTAACTATAAAAATACAAAAGCAAGTAATTACTGTGTAATAAATACATCCTAGAGAAGAGTAGTTTGATGTATGTTTGATTATTAATATCAAAAATGGAAATATCAGAGTTTGGGAAAATGTAAAAAAATTTTTTTAAAAAACCTGTGATGGTAAAAAGGATTTTCGGTAGTAATTATACTCTAAAAATCATTTTTGTAAAACAAAATTTTAAATTGCTGGACAACTTTTAAATTTCAAAAAACCTTGAAAAGTTCTCCGAAATTTTAACACTTAAAAAACTAATGTTTTTTTTTTTTTAAAGAACAGTAAATTCCTCCTAATTCCAAGTAAATGAATATTTAAAGCTTTTATCTTCGATGTTAAGAGAGAACTATTTTAAGAATATTTTCCTACGTATCTCTAAAATTATCTTCTTTTTATGCCTTAGTAGTTGTATTTAAAATGATAAAACCTGCATTTGTGTTTTAAATTTTGTTCTAGATGTTATATCTTGAAATTCTCTAGAAAAAATCGGAGATATTATTTTTCTTTAAGTGCACCTTTTATCACACTTAAAAAAGTGTACTTAAGGAAAAATTGGTACATTTTTTATTATTCCAGTGAATGATGTATTCATCAAGGGCTGCTGCTAAAAACACAAACTTTTCTTTATTATTTGTCTTCTATGCTACTTTACTTTCCATAATACAGACTTCTTATTGAACCAGTTAGATATGTAATTCGATATTAAAATTGACACATATTTTTAATTTTAATAAACTACATGATTTTTATTGAACTTTTAAATAGATCATCCAAACGTAATTAAATGAATTTTATGAATTGTTTTCTGATAATTTGTAATTTTTCATCTGACTAATGTTTGAAAAATATTCGGCTGTTCGTAGTACAGTTAATTTTTATGGTAAAGCGAATATTTTTTAAGTCAAGTGTTCTAATATCAAATATTTATTTATTTTACATAAATGAAATGTTCTATTTCAAAACTTGAAAATTTATTTCAATAAACAATCACACATAAATTATCTGTGTTAATTAAAGATGCTGAAAGGTATGTACAATAGATTTTTCTTTGATCCATTGATGAGCATTTCTTTCTTAAAATTTTTATTGTTTTATGCCTTTCCTTTTCTGAAACAAGGACTGCTTTAGAGATCCAGAGAAAATATGCCTTAAGTGAAATAATTATAAGATATATCCGCTACCATTTCGCTTTTTTTTTTGTATTTTCGTATTATACTAAATATAACGAATTTATTTGTACATTTAAAAAAATCATCATTTCGTCTAATAAAAATTTTAAATCTGACTTTTATTTTATATTTTTTCATCAACAAGTATTTATACCAGTGTTTCTCAAACTATGGGGCTCGCTCCGTAGGGGGCGTCATAACCCCAAGAGGGGACGCGAGCCTCTTGAAAAGTCGAAAAAAAATATTTTAAAAATTACTAATTTACTGAAAGTAAACAAACAAATACACATTTTGAGATAATAAAAAATAAAAATACTCTTTTACAATACAATACACTTATAAATGTATCATTAGTGCACAATCTATTTTATAATTAACTTAACAATACTAAGTTAAGGACAAGTTTAATAATTACCAGTGACCCCCCTATGGATTTGTCATGCATTAAATTATATGCCAACATTAACACTTATCTTGATAATTTGTACGGTTTATAATTAATCTCTTAAATGCCGATTAAAAATTATGCGATTCGCTCCCCCAATGCCCCCGTTTAGCACGTAGGTAAGCGTATGTGGTGTATTGAGGGGTTGAGTGGTAGAAAAGGAATAATTAATCAAATCCTCTGAAATAAGTGAATCCTTCGCAAACAATGGCAAGGTCATTTTATTGCTTTCTAAAGCCTTCCGAATAATTTTATGGATAGCAGTTCACAGAAAAGATATAACTTCGGAAAGACGTACATACACGTTTGAGGTCAATTAACACACTGGCTGAGCGAGCCGTTTATATACGCCAGTGGCACTTAAGAGGTTAATATGCGTTGAAGGCTTAAGAGGTTTAAGTCGTATTGTATTTTTAAAACGTCATAATACACTGCTGGACAATTGCTAAGGACGGATAACACTATCATCCATAGCAACCACAAAATGAAAGGAAGCAAAATGTGGAAAATTAGAATAAGTGCGGGATATTAGTAAGAAGAAGAATGAGTATATGCAATTTTTTTTCCCACGTCTGTTCATCACGTGTTAGCGTTCATAAGAGCTTTAAAGGTTTTGACGCGTGTGGACAGTTGTTGTTTCAAGTCAAAGTTTTACAGGAAAGATTTAATAGACGAACTTAAAATTTTTGGCATGTCTTCCCAACATCACATAAATGATTTTATGTGTGTCCGAATTATTGGAAAGATCGAAGAAGGGCGAAAAATAACAGATGTTGCCAGGGAGTTCGACATCGCTCACAGCGTTGTTTCACGGCTGTGGAAGTCATTTAAAACTACTGGAATGTGTAGCAGACGGCACGGGGGAGGTCGTGTTAGAAGTACGACGCCTGTAGAAGACAGATATATCGTCCTATCAGCAAAAAGGAACAGGCGCACCACAGCTCAGCAGGTGGCAAATCAGTTTCTTGCTGCCTCAGGAACGCAGATCTCCCGAAAAACTGTTGCCAGACGTTTGAGGGGAGGAAGACTATACGCACGCAGACCTGTTGTGTGTGTCCCATTGACCAGACAGCACTGTACTGCCCGTTTACAATGGAGTCGTGAGCATCACAATTTGACTGAACAGGACTGGGCATGCGTACTATTCGCAGATGAGAGTAGGTTCAGTCTGTCATCGGATTGTAGACGCCAACTGATCTGGCGCGAGAGTGGTACTGCTTATCGTCCAGAAAATATCTAGGAAAAGGACCAATATCCGACATGCAGTATCATGGTGTGGGCCAGCATCATGATCAATGGCCGCACGCGCCTACATGTGGTTGGAATGGGACTATGACGGGCCAACGATACATTGATGAAGTTCTACTTCCTCATGTTCGTCTTTTCCGTGGTGCTGTCGGTGATAAATTTGTTTTTATGGACGACAGCGCAACATGTCATCGAACACTCGCTGTTCAGGATTGTCTAGACAGTGAGGGTATTCAACGTCTCGTATGGCCAGCGCGTTCTCCAGATCTAAACCCCATTGCAAATGTGTGGGATGCTTTGGGGAGGCAAGTTGCTGGTCGAAACTATCCTCCGACAAACAAGAACACCCTCATCCATGCACTCACACAGGAATGGGATAAATTGCCTCAACAGCTGCTGGATAATGTTGTGCAAAGTATGGTACGACGTTTGGAATGTTGCATCACACTCCACGGTGGACATATCCCGTACTGATACCTTTCTTTAAGGTGCCTGCTGACTGTTAGATGCATTGTTCCATTTCTCCGTACGCAGATCAAATGAACATTTTTTTTTCTTTCAGATGTTTCACAGCTTTTGTACTTTCCAGAACAATAAATATTATTTATTCTAATGTCTGAACAGTGTGGCAACTATATTTTATCCTACTAGGCCTCATGTCTCGCTTAATGTTATGCTACATAGCAATTTGTGATCCGTCCTTAGCAATTGTCCAGCAGTATATTATTCAATTTAATATATCGTTATCGTATGGAGGGGGGCGTGATGCAAATTATGATTGAATATTGGGTCTCAAAGATTGGAAGTTTGAGAAGCACTGGTTTATTCAATTATTCATTACTTTAATGTGAATGTTAAACTTTTTTTCTTGCAGAAATAGAGCTTCCTGCTTGCAATTTTAAGTAATATGTTATCTCTTACTGCAGGCTGTGTAACGTTTTTCTTACATATAATAGAGGTGATGAATGGGGGTAGTATAATTAAACTTTGATATTCTGATCACACTCGAGGCTTTGGGTCATTTTTATACCTCTTTGACCATTCATGTGTAACAATTTCAACATAAGTGACTTCATCTTTTAATATCACTGTTGAACTTGGCAGCCTTGACTAATCGATTAGCTCTAGCAACAGAAAATGAACACATTGGGTACGATTATTCACCTTTATGTCTTTCTATCGCAGAAATTTAAACAGTTTTTTGTAATATATAAGTAGTATATCATTTTATAGAGATGGAAAATTTAACTAAAGTGTATATATATTACCATAAAATTTTCATTCAAGACAAGTATATTGCAGTAAAATCCATTTGTTGAAGTGGATGACATTTAAAAGTGAGAAAATCCCTCATCCGTCCTTTTTTTTATAAAAAAAATAATAAATTATACAGAAGTTTTTGTTTCAGAAATTATGCATAAAAAATGTTTTTGAGATTGTTCAAAGTAAAAAAAGAATCATATCAAGTAGAGAAAACAATAAGTTAATATTATTGTGTTCAGAAATAGTAAGTGTTAAAATATTATGAGAGAGAATTTAACACTAGAACGTCCATTGGCGTCAATTTGACAAAGGAGTCTTTTCAGTTTGTTCTCCTTTCCGTACTTTAGCAGAAAATTTGAAAATTTTTCGTGACTTTTAATTATTTTCCATGGTAATTACACAGTAAAAGTTTTGTGGTTCTAGTTTAATTAGGAGAAATTTTACAACAAAAAATACCTAGAACGTCCGCTGGCGTCATTTCGACATCAAGGTAATTTAGCATCATAAATAGCTGTCGTTCATCATTACTATTAGTGAAACAAGTACTATCACACATTTATTTGATCTTGAATGCAGTGCTACTGGGTTAACAGAGGAAACGAATCTTATTTTTCTAAAATTGTTGTGTCTAAGTGTTTCGTTACATAGCATTTAGTTATCTGCTCATAAAAAAATTCATTCGATTTTCGAACCTATTACAGAGCAGACAGCCTGAAACGATGGCTCATAGAAAAGGTCTAAGCCCTGATGAAATTGCCAATTTAACGCGAGAGATTTCTGAGAATTAATTGGCTCTAATTTAGATTTCGATGAAGACAAGATTGAGTGAAAGTGACTGCGAAGAATCTGAAGAAAAAACAGATATAATTAATTATATTCCAGTAAATCCTGATATATAAATCGCTAGGGATGGCACAAAATGGATACCGCATAATAGTAATGTTCCTGGCAGATTTACGACTCGAAATGTTTCGCAACAAAGCAGTGGCCCAACGCTTCGCGAAACATAATGTCAACGTCAGTTTCTTATGATATAAAGGGCCATAAAAATGTTAATTAATTGAAATAATATTAAAAAGTCTTAAAATTAAACCCTACTAAACAGTAGTCTTGAAATTATTTCGTTAAAACAATTGTTTTATGTATTTTATGTCGCGGTGTCAAAATGACACCGGTGGACGTTTAAAGGTAATCGAATTCCCGGACGCTCTAGTGTTAATTCAAAAGAGAAAAATAAGATTTTCAAAATACAGAATTGGAGAAATTGGAAAGAATTTTAATTGTGGATTTGAATTATACTTCAGTTTCAATACAAATTTATTGTACTTTAACTCATTCCCCCTTCCTTCCTATCTCAGTGACTCGACAGCCCAGAGTGGACCTTGGCCTTTTCAAGAAGCCTTTTTCATGCTAGCCTTCTTCCTGCAAGTGTTCTCCAATTCTTAGTTTTCAAAACTAGGAGATCTTTTTCTAGGCCATTAATCCATCATTGATTTGACCTGCCTTTTCTCCGTGGACCAATTGGTTGGGTATTGAAGATTTTTAGTGATGTGGTCTTCGTCCATTCTGACAATGTGGCCTTCTCATTTAATCAATTGTATTTAGATGAAGTTAACGATGTCAAATTCTTCATATGAACGATAGAGTTCTAAATTTGATTTTTTTCGCCAACCTGAACTCCTCCAAAAATAAATCTTAAATTCCTCCTTTCGTAGATACTTATCATGTTCTCATCTGTTCGAGACATGGACCAAGTTTCACATGCATAAGTTAATATTGATTTTAAAAGGATTTTGTACAATAGAACCATTGTTTTTCGTTTGATTAAATTCGATTTCAAATATATTTTCGTATTCCATTAAGACATCTATTAGCCATAATAATTCTCTTATGCATTTCAGTAGTACAATCGTTTCTATAGTTAATTTCCGAACCTAAATAAGTGAAACTGTCAACAACTTCAAAATTATGTTCTTCAATTTTAAAGTGGGAATTGTTAAAACATAATTTAGTACAAAGCCTGCATTTGGTCTTATTCTCATTAATTAATCCCATCCTGAGGGCTTCTTTCTCTAAAGATAAGAAGGCTTGTCTTAGTGCGGTGGGTGTTTGAGCAATGGAATACTCCCTCTCCCAACACCATTAAACTTATTTAGCCTTAAGTTATACAATAATCTCCAAGTCCTTAGACCATTACCATCAACTTATAATGCTGAAAGTTACTTTCGAACCAAAAGAAAAAACTTGTTTGATTCATACTAAAAATATTATCTGAAAAGCATTAAAAAATTCTCCTTTCTAATGTTCAAAGAAGTTATTTGAGCAGGTTTATCCAAGCATCGTAAAAAAATTAGAGAGGAATTAAAAATGACAGTGGTTTATAAAAAAAGACAGTAAGACTTCAGATAAAATGAAATAGGAAAAATTTCTAACTATAGAGCAAAGGGTTCTCTTTTTTTTCTTCTATTGAATCCGTAAAAAATATCTGGGATTCAGAAAGTTTTCTTTAAATAAAAGTGTATCTGTGTTAAACTCTCTCTTGGATATTAAAAACATTTCGTACCTCTGAATCAATTTAATCCTCTCTTCCGTTCCTCTTATGTGCTCAACAGAGCGTAAATACTTCATGAAATGCAAAATAAAAATTGGGTAAAATTATCGATTATCAGCCTTCACGAAATTTTTTTTTCTCTATGTTTCAATTATATTAGTATTTAATCGATTATTTAAAATGATGATGATTGATATAATTTGAATGAACAAGTGTCAAAACTTCGCATCATCAAATAAACTACACATTGAAAGCATCACAGGTGCATCTTGTTTATTTTATAAAATGTTCCGGAAAAAAAAAGTAATTTTATTGAATGTATAAGTGAATCACCAATAGGATGTGTGATACAAACAAAAATATATATGATTTCAATATTACGGTAAACTTCCTTCTTATTAAGAAAAATTTAACTACGGGATTTGTGAAGATCCCCTTGGATCTCACTTTGAGAATGATAATTATTTTCAGTCAAATAAGAACCAGTAGCCATTTTAATGAATAACTTTCTTTATTTGGTTATCTTTCCCAAATAGAATCAAAGACTTTTAATAACAAATAATTTAAAATAATAATATGAGGTTTAAAAGGGACTTTCCTTTAAATTAACTTAAATATTTAATGATCCAATTAATTAACAATTAGAATATCGATCACGCAGAGATTATCGCAATAAGAGATCCCAGAATTATATTCAATAATATTTCTATTGAACATTTAACTTTAATCTCACTCCTAATATAAAGCTTTAATGAGACTTTAATTATAAATTAATATTTACCACACTGCAGCTCAGCTCTTCCTGAGATTTATCCACCTAGAAATCTTCAATAATAAATCTAACTTCACTATTATACTTTCCTGCTTCAATCTCTCTCTCCTACTGCTTTTTTACTTTACTATTCCGTTTGACTTAAATACCTTATCTAATCTGCATAATAAGGAATCCCTGTCCTCTTTTTGGAGCTGATTGGAAATAGGTAGGGGAATTAAATTTTTCCCTAAAAAAGACGTCTCAGAAGGTTAGTGATAAAGTTCCGTATAGGTTTGTCACAGATTCACTGCGAAATTTGATCGATCATTTGATGTTTATATCAATATCTGAAATTTAACCTGGTGAAACGCAAATGAGTGATTTCAATAGCACACACAAAGGCAGAAAAGATAACTGAAAGCTTTCACACTCAGAATTGAAACGTATCAGTTATATTCTGTCAGTAAAAATCGCATCAATTACTTCAAACGCATAGGGAAAAAATACTGTCCCATTTTCAGCATAAGCGTTGACCTCGTTAATCATTTTTTTAGGAATAACATCTCAGATTAGGACAAATAAATATAGCATTATCATTTTGGATAGGTCCCTTGAATAACATACCTAGTTTTATAGTTGACTGTAACTAATATAAATGTATTTTTAATTATAACAAATACAGAGGAACATTAAGCTGTTTTTTTCTAAAGTATTTTAACCAGGAATCAGTTTTAACCAAACGTTTCAAATGTTTTTATTTAATCATACTATTCATTAATAGAAACCACTTACCTAATGCAATTTAACTACTGATGAAATTATTATGAATTCCCCATATAATTCCTCTTTGATAAGTTTCTAACTCGGTTCTCGTATAATTTGAAAACTGAAAATTAGCTTCAAGAGTATTTTAATCATAATTGGAAATAGGAATTAAAACTTTCATGATTTTAAGTTAGTGAATTTTAGTTGCACTTATAAGTATATATATATTATATATATATGTGTGTGTGTGTGTGTGTGTGTGTGTGTGACCGCAAGTAAATTCTGTTTTTGAAAAAAGGAAAATCGGTGTGTATACATGAAAAGAAATGAATGATAGCTTAGATTCTCCGTTAAAAAGTATTATGCAGAGGTAGTTCAGGAGCTGTTTTAACGTTTGAAATTTCTGAAGAATACGGAATAAGAAAATATCATATATGTGTTAAGTACATGCATTTTTAAATTAATGTAATCCAACACTAACTGGTTTTAACGTAATGTGCAAGAATTTTAAAACTACGTATATATACAATACAGTTAAATATTTCGGAAAAATGATAAAAAATTTGACCAAGTGGCAACATTGGTAATACTTAAGAGCACATAAAAATTAAAGATATGAATTTACTGCAACGCTGCTTTTTCTTGTGCTTTAGCAACTCAGTATATGAAGAATATTACATATATATAGGGATTGCAATATCGGACCAAAAGTTCAATACCGGTATTCGGTATTTTTTAGATCTTAATACCGGTATTAGAAATTTTTGAACACGCACGAAAACGCAGGTGTTTCTTTGTTTTATATTTGCCAGTTTTATTAGAGAGTGTAAATATCACAAAAAGTAATTTGTAACTTATAAATTAAAACAGTATATAAAGAACATACACTCACAAAAAAAAGAAAAGGAACACCTTATTTATTTAAATCACAAAAAAGTGTAAATATCGCTATTCAGTCTGTGATACTAGTGCAAATTTTTGTAATATGATCTTAAAAAAAACAATGCGTCAATTGCACTGTCATTAATCCTGGAACGTAATTTTACGCAATAATTTCATCCGAATTATCTTTTTTTCAAAATAATCTAAAATCCCTGACGGCTTGGGCTTAGAAAGTGTGCTAAAATTTGTATCTTCTTCGCAATTAGATTCTTTCCTCTTTAATAATTTTGTATCATGCTTCGTTTTTAAATGTGTATGGAGTCCCCGTTTGTACTTCCTCCATTCATTTTAATAACACTAGAGTATTTTTTTACATTGTGCCACTATATTCTTTTCATCATATAAATAATGAAACCAAACCGAAGTATTTTATCAACTGATTAAATTTATTCTCATTCATTATTATGGGTTATTATTTATGCGTATATATATATATATATATATATAATTAATATAAAAAATATTTTGAACCCTAAAGTATGATATGCAAATACAGTGTGAATAACAAACTCACCAATTAAAAAAAATATCAAAATACTACGCACTTTATTCACAATTAAGACCTTGTTTTCACAGATATGAATATCAGTCTACGAATCCTGAGCGTATGCACTATCGCTCTGAGATGTAACAGGATATTTTTGACCCACTTCTTTGGAAGATTCACATATTTTATCCCTTCTCTTGACTGTACGATACAGCTTTGTATTCACAGTTTAATTAATTTTGCTCGTTAGGGAGACACAAAAATAAAAAACGTATAGTATTTTGCGATGTTGGTGATCCCTGAACATATAGTGGAGACAATTTTAGGAAATTCCTTGTAAATACCGAAAAACTGGTATTTAAACTTGAGAATACCGGTATTTCAAAAACTGTATAAATCGCTCAAAATACCGGTATTCGGTATCCCGGTATACCAGTATTGCAATCCCTCACTGCACGCATAACTTTCACTGGCTGTATTTTTTAAAAAACTATATGTATATATTTTACCATTTGATATAACGTGGTTGCAAGCGCATATACACATGATAAATACAATTTAAAGTATTATTCTCTCTTTTCCCAGTATTATTTTTTTTAATTATTTTTTATAATTTTTGATTTCCCCCACTTTTATCATTTACTTTTTACTTTATTTTTAAAAAAAAGCATTTCGAAATATTTAATTTTCTATTATCTTAATTAATTCTTTTCTAATTGAAACATTTTTCTTATAAAATGATAAAAATATTTAAATGAGTATTCTGGTTATCAAAGAATCAATATTTTTTTTCTAATGGGTTGCATATTAGCAATTAAACCTTTGCAGACACGGTGAAGTCCCCAAATGTGAGATCCATTTACAATATTTACCCTCAATAAAACGAGGAGAGGAGCAAAGTGAAGTACACTAGTGCAGGGGTGGCGAACCTATATGCATCAACGTCATTTTTTTCTGAAGAAATGTTTAATGAGGTATAGACGTGCTGTCAAATAATTTTGAATTGTGATTATTGGGAAAATAATAAAATTAAACATTAACAAAAAAATGAAAACTCTGTATTTACTACGAAAAAATACACTTTGTACTGTATTGTTGTAAATGTTTTAGTTATACTTGTAATTCAAATTAAAACAACATTAGTGTAATTTATGTTGTTGTAGATTAGATCAGCAATGTTACGAAGAATATTAGCCCCCCTGCAAAATCAGGTTTTGCTTTTAATATTTTATAAATTGGTTAAGGGGTGTTGGAAAGCTAAAATCTTATTTTTTGATAATTTGAGATTTTTACATTTTCAAATTGTATAGATTTTAACCTTTCTAAAAATACCTTACTTGAACCTCTGGGGTGTTTAGAAGCCTTTAAAATGTATTTTTAAATATTCGTTGAATTAGGACCACGCCCATTTTAGTGGCGAAAATTGTAAACAAATTACTTTGTTTTTGCTTAAAAGTGTAACGATTGATATAAACCAAAACATGCATCTTTTATTTTAAATTGAGCCTTTTATTTTTTTATTTCCCAGCCGATTAGAAGTCTCACTGTATACATTAAAATCAATTTATCTCAAAACGTAAATTTTAATGTGCGATGTACCTTTTCTGAGAAACTACTGTTCACAGGTATGTAAATTTTTTATGAATTATTTATAATGATGTCTAATATATACTAAAATGAGCTTTTTTTAAAACACTCAAAAATTTAGTTTTTACAAATTTTTTAAGTAAGAAATGGGTCAAATTTCGCGATGTTTGATAAAATATTTCATAATTTCTTTAAAAATTCAAAATTAGCTAAAAGCTCATTTTAGTATAATAAGAGAGGTGTACTTCAACAGTATGAAAAATTTCAAGTATGTACATAAAACAGATTTTAAGAAAAGGTACATCGAAAACAGCCAATTTAACATTGTCAGTATATAGAGAGAGAGAGGTTTCCAACTCTCCTTAAATACGTACTTGACGTCGAGCAAGCTTTGAGCCTCCTAGAATCCTGCCCCCCCGCTATATGGGGGGTGTATACTACGCCATTGGATCAGATGACAACAGTGGCGTAACGTACACCTCACAACCCCCGAACCACGGGGGGAGCAGGGTTCTAGGAGACCCAAAACCTGACTTTACAAGGTACCCCAAATGTTCTCCGTTACGCCACTGGATAATGGATAACTTATGTTAGGATTATATAAGACAATAGCACACACAAATGAGTGTGCTTTCCCCGCACAGTGGGCAGTTTTCCCAATCTGGCGCATGGAAACCCCAAAAATGAAATTGCACGAAATAAAACAACAACCCACAATTTATGGTCCTCTTGAGTTCTCTAGCCATGTGGTAAGCAATTTTTGTCAGTACGCGAATGGAAATCGTCAACAGTTATCGGCTTAGATTGGGTTTGTAATTGTTACAAGAAACACTTGCGAGAGCTCATTTTGCAGTAGCAAGTTCTATCCTTCCGTCTGAAAAGGATTTTGCAGATTTTAGCAGGGGGCGGGGGGTTGAAAATATAGATACCTTGAGTAAGTTATTTCTTGATTTGACTTTCAAATTAGGTTCAAGTTTGATTAAAAATTGTTAAAACATAACATTTAGCACTCCTACTAACGTATGTCAGTTTTTTGTGTTTAATGGACTAGAACTTTTGGGATTGACATGGATTGATCAAGGTAACACTTAAGTCACATAGAGTAGATATAGACTTTTAATTTAATACCAAATTTTTATATAGCTGGTACTTCCTGCTACTCCCAAAGTTATGATTTTCTTTTCAGCGTTGGCTGATGGTATTACTCGGCATGCCTTATTCAATGTGTAGAAGGAAAAGCAAAATACTAGCGCAAAATTAATGTTGTTTTGAGTTTAATTAGGACTACAACGGACTTTGAGATAAATATGAAGACCAGCATTAATTAAAATTCAGAAAAATT
Source organism: Trichonephila clavipes (assembly GCA_019973935.1). Classification (NCBI taxonomy): domain Eukaryota; kingdom Metazoa; phylum Arthropoda; class Arachnida; order Araneae; family Nephilidae; genus Trichonephila; species Trichonephila clavipes. The sequence goes on along the minus strand of BMAU01020294.1, from coordinate 344,877 downwards.
GTAAAAAATTTCTTCTTGTTTGTAAGGGGAAATGAATGAGGTGTCATAGAAATGAAAAGTTCTTCTCCAAGTCGAATGATGCATGGTTGTCAGGGGAGTAAGATTTATATTATATTTTATTATTTTTATAAGAAAAACATATAGCTAATATTTTAGTGTGGTATTTTATGTTTATTTAAGTTTATAATAATTATTTTTTCAGAATTATTAACTTCAAAATGGTTTTCTCAGTTTGTGTTTTTTCTCATTCAAAATACTACTACTTCCACAATTATTTACCAATCACTTCCATTTTTCCCTGCGTCTTATATGTAATGCATGTAACAAGACTAAGGATTCATTTTTCTGTAAATTGAATACTTTTTTTAAAAAAAATTGAAATGTGGGAAGTATTAGGCTTTTGGTTGAATTTTAGCATACATATATCTCAACATTTTATTATTTATTTCCTCCAAAACTAATTAAGGTATTGTAAAATCGATCCCTAAAGATGCTTAAAACATCCTGAGAAATATTACAAAAAATTCATGTCAAAAAATTAATTAACGCAAAAAGAGTAGAATTTTGAAAATTTCCAAATTTTTTAAAAGAAATTAAATTTGTAAAATTGTGTGAATAATATGTGCAAAATTTTATCTCGATTCATTTTCTTAAATAAACATTATATGAAATGCTAAAATGTAATTTTTAAATACATAAATAAAAAAAATGCTTAAAGGGTGTCGAGTCCTTTTAAATACTACCTGTTATCCTTTATTGAATGTGAACAATGTTAAGTGTGATTGTATTTGTTTAATCTTTAACAATTATATTAAATTTTATTTTTCTAACTTGCCACACTCTATTTCTTGTATATATTCTCCCACGTGTAAATTATTGCTTTTGTTAATATCCTTAGATCCTTACTTAAAAACTAGTTCCATTTAGCAATCATTTATTCTTGATCAAATTCAAACTGGACATAAATTAGTACAGACCCTATTAACCTTATTTGTTAGTAAAAAACAGAAAGTAATACCCAATTTATATTAATTGCTATGATATTTGATCATTAGATATAATTATGAAGCCTTTAAAACCATAAAATAATTTCCGTGCACCATGACCGATCACTTGCCTTTGTCTGTAGTGCTTCATAGTGAACTTTGTTATTTTGAGCCAAAATGCAAACAGTTTTGATCGGTGACGTGCCCAAAACATTGTGTCACGTGCCATTGGTTCGCCATCCTTGCACTAGTGTCTAAAAAAATCTAAAGATCACATGAATTATTTTGTACATACGCACAGTTTTACTGAATTCGTACGAACTGAATTCTTCGTAGTTTAAAAGTATTGGAAAAATTTCTCTAAGCTAATGACAAAATTTACCATTAGGAAAATTCGACGGGAATTTAAAAATGTGAAGGCTTGCACAACTTGAACTCATTAAACTTATACAAATAATTTAACACGATAAGACTTTCTCTCTCTCAAATTTCACTTACTTAACCATATCTTTTTATACCAGTGCTTCTCAAAGTTTCAATATTCGCGACCCAATATTTAATCATAATTTTCATCGCCCCCCCTCATACACTAACAATGTACTGAATTCAATAATACAATACTTTGATGCTAAAACTACGATACGATTTTAACCTTTGAAGTGCCACTAGCGTATATAAACGTCTCGCTCAATCAAAACGTTAATTTCCCCAGACGTATACATACGCCTTTCTGATATACGATCTTTTCTATGCACTGACATTCATAAAATTATTCCGAAGACTTTGGAATGCAATAAAAAGGCTTTGACAGTGTTTGCAAAGGATTTACTTATTTCGAAGGATTAGCTTATTTTTTTTCATTTCTCCAACCCCCTCCCCCCTTCCAATACATCACATACGCACGCCTACGTGAAAAACGGTTAGCATTGGGAAGCGAACCGCAAAACTTTTAATAGGCAGTTAAGGGTTAAATATAAACCATAAAATTTATCAAGATAAGTGTTAAATTTTGTATATATATAATTTTACATATGACAATCCCGTAGGATCACTGACAATTATTAAACTTGTTCTTATCTTAATATTGTTAAATTAATTATCAAATACATTGTATAGCACTGGTGAGTTGATACGTGTAATATAATAGTGTAAATGTGCTTTTTATTTTTTATTATGTCAGAATGTATTTTTTGTTTGTTTTCTTTCAGTAAATTAATAAAAATCTTTTAGTTCTTTTTTTTTCACCTTTTCAATATGCTCGCGCCTCCCTCGTAGAGTTGTCACGACCCCTAAGGGGGCGCCCCACAATTTGAGAAACGCTGTTTTATACGCTATTTGCATAATTTTTTTAAAAAATTGCCATTTCTTAACTGCCATTAATTTATTAATTAAATAATAAAGATCAATTAATATTATTTTGATTTTTAATTTCTTAAAAAAGATTAGAAATCATCTTTTGTTATTGTTCAGTGTACGTATGTAAATGTAGAGCGCCCTCTAGCGCTCAGAGTGTCTTACTATTCTATGTAACCTCTGACTCCATCGAGAAAGGGGTCAAAACGATCGAGCTGAACAGAGGAATAAAAACTACAGTCCACTGAGAGAGACTTTTTGAGTTCTTTAATTGTGACCCAACAGTTATTATGATCATTACTCCTTAAAACAAGAATAAAATAAATTAAAGTGAAGAAAGGTAGTTAGGGGGAAAGTTTGAGATTTTTATATTTTTGACATGCAATTGTTTGAGAGCACTTCATATCATGTAATAATACACTTGCGTTTACGCGTAGAATAATCAGAGAAATGTATTTTATATAACGCGTATTAAAGTAAGAGAGTTATATTTACGTCACACTACAAAGTTGCACTAGGGCTATTGGTGACGGATCTCGTAGTTTTAAGCATCGGACAAGTGGTGAGGTTGACACAGGAGCTGGAACCACTCTCTTAACTACCACATCACGCCAAAAAGGAAGGACTTTGAGCTCGACAGATTTAACGTAGATATATAGCGGGTCTTCAGTAGCACCTGGACTCGAACCCGCAACACGCCCATCACGGGTAACACATAATAAACAAACAATTAATTAGAAACATATAGACGAAGCAAATGCATTTTTTGAGCTATCAAATATTTTTAAGTAAAAAAAAAGTAGTTTTTGAAATAAAAAGAAGATGCTGAAAACTAAATTAGACAAGTAGGTTAGAGTTTAAAACTAATGCCTTTGATGTGATTTTAAAAGTATATTGAGAGGGATTGAGCAATGCTAGAGCACACATAGCATTTTAACGTAATTTATTTCAGTTTTTCAGAGGAAGCCTTATTCTTGAAATCACTATCACTGATTTTTGTAATTAATAGACCATGTTCTTGAATGATTCTGTGTTTTAAGAAAAGCTTCCCCATCTTGTTCCGCATAGAAGAACAGAGCCTTTTACATGTACTATACTCAAAACTAAAACTCAGTGGCGCAACAGCCCATAAGGGCAAGGGCCTACTGTGCTCATTCCACTATACGTGATCATTGAGCGCTGAGGTGTATGAGCAGATACCCCGATCAGGTGGTCAGTCTGAACTCCCAGTGTTTAAGTCCTCAAGTAAGCTTGTGTGTGTGGTACTCATTTATAGACCCACTGCAGTAGGGATGAAAGGCTGTGTCGACATTGCCCAATCCCGGAATATATACTATACGAATATTAAATTTTAAATCAGTTCTGGCAATTTGATATTCATATCAGAAATTTCAAAAATATAGAACCTTTATGAAGTAACTGAATTCATATTTTTCTATTCTTATGCATGATATTCTTTCTACATTCAATTTTTTAAAAAATCTACTGTTGTCGTATACCTTTAATTTAAACGCTTCAATTAATCATACATTTTAGAGAGAGAGTTTAAAAGATAACTTCTTTTTCCTCTTATTGAACCAAAACTTTTATATTTTCGTATAATGCATCTTTTGTAACATCATATAATAATTTAATTCTGATTACTTTTTAAAAATACTTTATAAATATGTATAACTTACTTTTTATGTGCACGTGTAGTTAAAAGAAGTCGACAAATACAGGTTTTCAATTCCAGATTGATTTTTAAGTAAAATATATGTCATCATTAAGCTATAAATAATTTATAAAAATGTTATGCATTTCAAAATATTTATAATATCTTTAACCGAAAAAATTTCCTCTTTCATTTCTAGCTTATATGTTAAAAAAATTGAAACATCGATAATAGCCTTTTTTAAGCCTCCTTCTCGCGTAATGTTAAGTAACAAAATCCCAAAACGGACTTTACAGTTTGAAATAACTCCATCATTATATTTGGCTTCTCCATCCTATTGAAAACGCCATATTTTATTGCACTGCTCCTTTTCATCAATATTGATCAATTAGTTCTGCTATAAAACGGTGTTGACCGTTATAAAACGGTTTAACTTTACTGTAAGGAAGACGAAATATGGAAATAGATGCCATATTTCGTCTTCCTTACTATAAAGCTAAATAAGTTGTTATCTTATATGTTTCATGGAAACATTATTTACAGTCAAACCTCCATATAACGGACCTCTATTTAGCGAATTTCTCTATTTTGCGAACTTTTTTCTGGAATGAAGAACATTTCACTATTTTCTTGGTAAAGTAACCTCCAAATAGCGAAGTGCATTTCCTATTTAACGAACTTTTTCTCTCTTGATTCGATTTTTTTCCCTCCCTATTTTTAAAATATTTCAGAACATTTTCCGAATTATTCTCTATTTTAGCTCTTTTCATGGTGATCAATGGCCTTGAACTGGTTTTACCGGTTGCCTAACTCACCTATAGCAATGAAATGGCCGTAATTTTTCAAACAAAAAAAAACTCAAGTAAAATTAACAGGTTTTATCAGTAATTAAATTTAAGGACGTATGCGGTAGTGTGTGCTTAAGATTATTGGTTATAAAATAATGAATGTTTAAAGTTACTTGTAGGATTAAAATTAGAAAATTACGTAGAAAAACTCATTAAATTTAGTATAAAATTATTTTTTAAAGTTAAAACCGCAGTGCGCATTTCTGGTGGACAATGTTTTTTTTCCTTGCAAATTTCTTTTTGATGGGTAAAGTTCATAAAATGAATAGATATTATATTTTCAAAAAACTGTGAATAATTACTTTTTAAAATAATATATAGTGTTTTTGAATTTAAAATATTTGTGTTTTATATGGTCTCTAAAGTACATTAAAAGATGGTCCTTTATTTAGTGAATTTTTTCTGCATAACGAACTTTTTTTTTTCCAGAATTTAGCGACTTCGTTAAATAGAGGTTCCACTGCATGTATGGATAGCGTTCAAATAAAAAAACCAAAACAGTATTTTGAACACATGTAAGAACTGCAATAACACTGCGAATTTACATAAAAAAGTATATCTAAAAATGTTTAGTCTGCAAATATGATCCGGTTGTCGTTCTGGCTCTTTTATATTTTGCGAACACAGCCTTAATGTATGAACAACAAGTGTTTTCATATGAAATTTATCGTTCTTTTCTTTTTCTCTCTCTTGTAGCCTTAAAAAAAATTTTCGGGTATGGATATGGAGATCATTATGTAAGGACACTTTTCTAAATAAAATTTTAAAAGTGCTCGTCAATATTAAGATGTCTGTACTTTTTAACTTTATATGCTAAATGAAGCTGAAAAGAAAATTCTAAGTAATAAGAAAAAAATGTGTTTATATATAATTCAGTTCACATCTTTATTTGATATGAAAAAAATGAAGGAAGAGAAATAATTTCACACAGAGAGCAATTTAGGAATTTTTTGTAGTGACATCTAGTGGTGGAAAAGGAAACAAGGATTAAAATTATAATATTTTCAACACTTCTTGATTTATTGTTATTTTTATTTCAAAAATTGTTGCAATGTGAACAGAATAACACTAAGATGTTTTATAACTTTAAATTAATTTACTTTTGCTGAAAAGTTCTCAAAACCTTGGAGGGAAAAAATTTGAAAGTTTTCTAAATATATATATATATATATAATAAAATTTTAAAAGTGCTCGTCAATATTAAGATATATGTCTGTACTTTTCAACTTTATTTTCTAAATGAAACTGAAAGGAAAATTCTAAGTAACAAGAAAAAATGTGTTTAATTCAACTCATCGTTATTTGATATGAAAGAAATGAAGGAAGAGAGAAGTAGAGCAATTTAGGAATTTTCTGTAGTGACATCTAGTGGTAGAAAAGGAAATAAAGATTAAAATTATAATGTTTTCAACATTTCTTGATTATTGTTATTTTTATTTCAAAAATTGTTGCAATGTGTATAGAACAAAATACTAACATGTTATATAATTTCAAATTAATTTAACATTTGCTTAATAGTTCTCAAAACCTTGGAAGGGGGAATTAATTTAATTACACATTTTTGTTAACGATCTGAAAAAGTTTCAATGTGTATTTTAACTTCTTAATTTGCGGTTATTTTTTTATTCCCTTTACTGTAATTTGTTTATTACCAGTGTTTTATTTCAGGAAATATGGCGACCATTGTAGCGGAGCAGTTATGGTCAGTGGCGTACACAAGGGTGGAGTTTGTGAGGATTCAATCCCAAACCTATACACCAAGAGATTTTTAATGTTTGACGTGACCACTTTTGTGTTCCAAAATATTTTCTATGATCATGCAACATTTTTCTCCTGTGAGCAGCTTAAGGCTTTTAGTGGCAACTAGTGTATGACTTATTATGGTTTATAAATGTAAATGAGCATAAAATAAAAAAAGAAATGGGCATTTGTGATATCTATTGAAGGAAGTTGGAACTGATTAATCAAGGGAAGAACCTGATGAAATACTGCATATTAATCATGATAGCAAAAGTAAATTTGAAAAAAGCGATGAACATGAAACGTTTGAGTTGAAAGGAAAATTTTCAAATGCTACCTAAAGAACTCTATCAAGGAAAATATAAAGCCATAAGTGTACCACAAGACACACTTCGCTATGTCAAAAAGACACAAGCAAGAAAAAGTTAAACATGTTATTTGCCGATCATCAAAGGACAATGAAACTACAATAACTTGAACAAAATATGACAGTTTTGCCTGGAAATAACATTCCTGTAATTTTAGCGAAAAGTGTCCGTGATTTGTGTACTTTATTAAAGTCACGTACATTTGAAACTTCTTGGTTCAGTTTGATTGATATTTTTTCTCAAATTATCAAAGAAAAACTGAAAAATTCTTAAAAGTAGATAAGCATACTTTCTCTCAGTTAAATTATTCTCTGGAATTCTGTGTGTGTGATTTTTACCGTGTTCAATAAAAATAATTAAAAGGATTGGGGTGACTCTGTCACCCTGCGTCACCATTAACGTTAGTATAGAGTGCGCGTTGTCTCCCGGGTAAAATGTAAGCACCCACCCCCTTCATAAAAGTAGTCTTTGTATACCCCTGGACAGTGGCGCACACAAGGGGGTCCTGGGGTTCGAACCCCCCAAGCCCTTGATTTTTTTCCGATTGATTATAATTCTATGTGTATAGTACGTAAAATTTAATTAAGTATTTGTTATTATTTTAGCTTTATTAACCCTCTAACTGGACACCTTCCTCCTGAAAAGTTATTCCAAAAGCGTTTAACTCTTATTTTGCGATTCCCTTCAAAAATGCAACAGACTTTTTTCCTTTCCCCCTTTTAGAACTTGGGAGGTCCAACGGGGAAAATTTTACGACCCAGTTCGGTCCCTTTTGAAAAGTAAGAACCAGGAGATCAATCGGTTACAGCTAGCTGTTAAGTTGCCTTGGGCAATCTTCTTTGAAAGCGTAGATATCCTCTCTTGATCAACCCTCTTTGAAACATACAGTGTTTCTTTCTCCTATATGTTCAATCACAGTAAAATTAAAAACGAAATGAAAGGTAAAAAAAAGAGGAAAAAATGAAATAAATAGTATGTTAGAAGTTGAAAAATAATTATATTTTCTTCAAAGAAAATTTATTTTTCTGTCATTTTTTAAAAATTAATATATATATATATATATATATATATATATATATATTTGGTATTGCGATTTGAACCAGAAAAAAGCATCCTGTATTCATTTTTGAATATGAGAGTAAGAAAACGCGTTCACTTTCCTGTTTTTTAAAAAAGTAATGAGGTAAAAAGAGCAAAGGCCCTATCTCATTTTTAAACAATAACACAAAAAATATTACATACAATGATTATATTTATGAAATAAAACCGATCTTTCTCTATTCAGTTATATTTTTAATTTAAAATAGCATAAAAAAGGATTTCAATACTTTTAATTTATTTTAATTAAAATCATATAAAAGATATTTTTATGTTAACTGAATATTTTTCGGAAAAAATTTAAATTTTCCTTCCTAGTGTTCTCTTTTTCGAACTTCTTGTATTAAATAAAAATATCCTTTCTACATCGACATTTGTGATGGACATAACACACATTCAGTCAATAATTTTTAATTTTAATGGGGGATATACTTCTTCAAATGCGCATGACAGGACTTCTAACCATTTTCTACTCAAGTTAAATTTCTTATCTTTCTGTTTCTTTTATTACAAGGAAAAATGTCACACATCGATAACTACATTTTCACACAATTCAGTCATTACAAATTCTATTGTGAGAAAAGTTCTCCCTAATTAATCTTGTCTTTCAAAACAGTACACTTAAAACAATTTTGTTCAGTGAAGTTAACCGACAGTTCCACAATGTATTCATACCAAATTTTAAAAACAAATTTAACACTTGGAAATGTATCCTGTATTAAATTTTTCAGTATACACAAATATTTCCTTCTGTAGGGAAGATATAGTATGAGAGAGAGAGAGAGATGTGTGTGGTGTGCGGTTGTGAAAGAATGTTTTCGTACGTGTAGACTATTTTTGAAAATTTAAATATCACAGAAGCTGATCATATAACTGCAAATGAGCCTTATTTTAATGTGTGCTGGTATCAAAGTAAAACACTTTACAATATTAAACAGCCTATGGATTTATACTCAATATCAAACTATTCGCAAAATGTGGCTTACAACTTCTATTCAAATTGTAAAGAAACTGAAATATAAATATATCTTACTGCAGTCAAAAATATTCATAATATGTAAGTATCCTGTTGCTCCACTTATTTCTGTACATTTTAAAAACTGTAGCTGAATGCAATTTTTTATATTTATAAACGAGGCATAACAGCTCACACAGTCGTAAAAATGTCCTTATCATTTTTAAATATACTACTATAAAACGTATATGGATTGTAAGATCAGTTGTAAAATCCTAAAAGCTTTTAGAGGAGCTAAAAACATGTAATTTTGGACTGATCAAATTTTTAATATAATACACAAATATACATGTTATTAAGCAAATACATTTGAAAAATCAAACTTCCTTCTGAAATAAACGTAATTGAAAGAAAAATGTTGAATTGCAAATGAGTGGAAATACATGTTTATCTAAGGGGTATCCCCAAAGTGAGGTAATCCTCAAACTTAAGACTCAAACTCAGAAGCACAACAATCCATGAGGGCCAGGAACTACTGTGCCCATCATAATACACGTGACCATTGGACGCTGAGGTGCATGAACAGATGTCCCGATTTGGTGGTCTGTCTGAAGAGAGACCTTCAGTGTTTAAGACCCGAAGCAAGCTTGGTACTCATTTATCGACCCAATGTAGCGGGGATGAAAGGCAGAGTCGACCTTGCGCAGCCCGTTAATAGAACCCCAGACCTGTGGTGTGGAAGCACTATACACTTCCACTCAATCCTATTCGGTGAAAAATAAAATTTAATGTTTGAATCTTGTATAAATCCCTAATGAATGAGGGAGTCCAAACTTTTTTTTTTCATGTAAACTGTTTAGACGGAATTGGTTAATTATGAACATTTCACAAGTTGCATAAATTAAAATTAACCGTTATAGTTAACATAAATTTTTAAGGGTACAAAAGGTGTATTTCGGCTGCACGAATTAATTTTAAAAGGAATACGGTTACGAAAAAGTAGTACAAATGTATCTAAAGTAGGGTTGGTTACCTTAGATATTGTCAAACACAACAATGTATTGGAAGCCAATTCCACAATTCGTTGTTATAAAAATGTGTGGAAAATTACAAGATTTATTTTTGCATTTGTAATTTATATATATATAATTTTTCCTGGGAGCTTTAAAAGCTAGAGCGGCATCCATCAAAACCGCGGTTCTCTCTCTGTTTTTCCAGATCGCCCCTGACTAAGCCGGCTCTGCCATAGTAAGTGAAAATGCCGGATTTTGTTTGTCAAGATCATTTTATAGCAGACTGCATTTTTCATGTATTTTAGATGGTCGTTTTATATTTTCTACATCAATATCTTAATGTCTGAATTTAAAATTACATAAAATTCTTGACATTCGCATCAATGACCATGATAATTTTTATTAGTATATGAATGTGTCATCAAACGATTACATGACTAATATTAACACACACACACATTATTTTAACCATTTAATTGATATCAAGTATAACATAACGCACACAAATTTTCTAAACTTTAAAATAAATATTTCGAAAACTACTTCAGATATACTCAAAATTTTTTATTCCTACGCTTTAGCTTCTCAGTTTTGCTTCTCTATGTAAGAATTTATTGTAATTGTATATTCATTAATTTTTTTAGTATATTTTTTGCTCTTAGCATGAGGTTTTCAACCGAATTGTATGAAATCTTCGAAATATATTAAATGAATGATTGAATATTAACGTCGCACTGTTCAGCTACACGAGGGCTTTTGGCGATGGACCACGTAATTTTGAACCATGGTCAAGTGACGTGGACGACACCTGAGCTGGCACCCCCCTCTCCTAACTACCCCACCACACCAACGGGAGGACGTTTCAGCTCTCGACAGATTTAACGTGCATCGCTGCCCTACACGGCGGGTCTTTAGTGGTACTGGGCTCGAACTCGTGACAAAGCAAGCCACGTTCCGATACCTATACCACTCGGCTACCGCGGCCGAAATATATTAAAAGATACCAAAGAAGCTATATAATAAAATTTGAAATTTTTATTATACTCAAACAATTGCTAAAACTTATGGTAAATAATTTTTAACTGCGCGATGCATTTTTTTTCGAAATTTCAAATGGAATTTCTAACATAAAATTTCTAGCTTTATAAGGTCGAGATTTCAAAACATATCCAGATTTTAATTACTTATTCAGTTAGCCTTTAAAAAAGATAAATGTGAGGTATTTTGTATAAATAGATATTTTTGAACAATATATAATTCGAATGTTTTTCAATAGCTCGAATTTAAAATTGATTTTTATGTTTATTTATATGCATAAATGTCTACTGTAAATGTTTCCGTATATTTTTGATTACCATTTATTCAAACATTCAAGTTATAAAAAAAATGTGTGAAAATCTTCATTCATGTTGTCTTTGATGTAAACTGAAGTTCAAGCACTTAAAATTCAAATATAATTCGGTGTATTTTAACAATATATAACCAGGCACTGTACTTAAACTTCCCTGAACACTTAGGCTTTGAAATCTAAAAAAAAAACTAATAAATCTTAATTATTTTTTTTTTTTTCGTTATTATTTTTATCAAAGTGTAAGAAAATGTTTCAAATGATTTGATGAAGTTTAAATTTATTCATTTTTAGTGGTTGGAAAATTGAAAAGGTTCCAAATTTTAAAGAGTTTGATGTTTTATTAATTTTTCGGTATCTTATAATAAAATAATCATGTTTCAAAAACTGAAAGCTTTGAATAAGAAAATGAAGCGAAAGAGAATATACTTAAAAAAGATATAATTTGTCTAACTATATAAAAAATAGCAGATTGCCCTGACACGCCCCAACTTGTTACAGTTTGAAATTAATATGAAACCAAAAGGGAATTGTAACATATTTTACTTATGCGTTGGGACTTTTGGAAACTTTTAAAATACAAGCTAGCAAAGAAACACTTCTGGGGTTGTAAAGAAATTTCTCCCCGATTTTTTACGATTGGGGGGGGTCAAAACACGGAGTTCCCTGCGAGCCATAAAACTCCTGCTGTGTTGCTTCCTCCGTCCCTCATTATCTTTCAAGATGTTAAACCTTAAAAGGGGGAAAGGATTTCAGAAAAGTGCGGCTAATCCGCTTTTGAAAACGTTACTTGAAGGCAGAAAAATCCGTGCAGTCCATTTTCGAAGCCTCTCTAGTACTGTGGAAAAAATCGGTTCTGTGCAGTTGGAGGGTTAATTAATGCTAATTATTTACTCAATAATTAGTTTTTTACTGTGTTTTGTTCCCGAAAATCGACAAAATCAAAAGGAGCATGATACAAGAACGGTGAACTTTCGACCCCGGACCCCCCTTTGAAAAATTCCTGTGTGCGCTACTGCCCCTAGATATTGTTGCGTACTCTTGACTGGTATTATTTCTGTCGAGTGGTAGGTTCAAGTGCCGCAGACACTAAACGCATAGGGGAGCTGATACACGTTGCATCTGTTGTGTATAAAATTCCTTATGTTGGCATGTGTGTGGGAGTTTGGAGAGTTTGTTGCTAGATCAAGAGTAGTCCTCGTCACTTGATTGTTGTTTAAAATTGCAAAATCTATAACGAAGTCCTTATATTACTTTAAAATGCAAACGTTAAAGAGCAATCAATTAAGAAAATATAGGAATATAACTTTATTCTTGTATTGTATATGTTAAGGTGACCATTTTTTTTTTTTTTTTACAATGAAAAGTAGGACGAAAAATTTAAGAAAAAGTTTCTACTTAAATATATACGAAACGTTTTATTAATTCAACCAAAAATACGCTAATTACGCTTACATTTCTTTTAATTATTATATTAAACGAGTATTTTTGCATTGAATGAATTTTTTTTGTAAGCATATCATTTTTTAATACATCGGAAAATTCGGGTAAAAAATATCCTTCATACTGAATTTTACGGTAAGCACTGTAGCTAGAATATTAACATTCAATTTTGTGTGTGATTTCTCCCTAGCCACTTCACAAAAATCATTACCAACTGAAAAAAACTCTTTCAACTGCTGCATTAGTTCCAGGGCAGCACAACGTAAATTCAACAAGAATAATTACATTTTCATATGAAATGTGTTCATTTTTGAAATGGTTTGAGTAATTTCACCCATCTTTTACCAACTTCTCAGCATGTTGATTTTCTAATTGTTCTAATATATTAGAATTCAAATACACATTCCGACTTCTTTCTACTTCAAACAGACAATTGTCATTGATTTTAGTATCAGGCATTTCTTTCGATAAAAACTCAACGTAATTTTCTACTTCTGCCCAATTTACATGTGACAAAGACAAAAAATACCATTGAAAACTGTTATTTCCTGTGATATTTGTTTCAGACCATTCTTCCACATTTTGGAAACATGTTTGGCTCATCTCTGAAAATAGAGATTAACAGATCAATTCTAAAATATTGAAAAGGAGGACATATTTCGAGGAAGGACAAAACCTATAGAAGGAGGACTGTCCTCCCTAAAGGAGGACGGTTGATCCCTGGAGATTCAGAAATCCACCACTAGAGAGCTGGAGGAATCGAAACCGAAACTTTTGGACCACAATTCGCCATTTTTTCTGATGTCATGACTATGCGATTGACTTTCTGCCCTTCATGCCTAAGCGCAAGATGAACTCCATTCATTCTAAACTATAATCTTTAGTCAATTATTATTCGCAATCTAAATGTAACAATATCTGATTTGTACCGCCATATGTGAGCGTAGAATATCGATTCAATTGAAAACTGGAAGAGGTGAGTCCTTTCTTTTGTTGAATTCCTTTTGTATGAAAATTCTTGATGTGTACTATTCTATATTTAAGTCTAATCGTTTAAAAACAAAATTCTTAACTCTAATTCTAATCTAATCTAACATACAGTCCCCTTAATATATAAAATTCCCATAAATAATTAAAACTTAAATTATATAATTGTTATAAACAAATATAAATCACCTGCACTTAAAAAAAGAGTGTAAGGATTTCATTTGTTTTCTACTCAAAAAATTAGATTAATTGATAAAACTGTTTATTTATTCAAATGACTTGTTTGTGATATCACTGATTGAATATATCTAATTAAAATAAATAAACAAATAGTAATAAAACATTGGTATTTTTATTTAGCGTAATAAACAGCAAAATCTTTGCGTATTTTCTTTTCTATCATTTTTTTCAACTACCTGAATTTTTTATATATATATATATAATTAGATAAGTATCAGTCAGTATATATTTCTATAGATGTTCTTTAGAAGAATAAATAAGCCTTTGATATGTTTTTTAAAATTTAACATGCATGCGTAAATATAAAAAATATAGTTAGTTTTTTCTTTCTATCTTATTAAGAAACAAATTAAACGTTCGTGTGTATATTCAAAAAAATTAACAAAATTGTTGTGAACACATTACATACAAAACATAGACCAGTAAATTTAATTATTTTTTAAGTAAAATTTTTACGAGAACAATTATCAAATTCAGACTTTTAACGCATGATTGCAGATTACAAATTCTGAAGATTTAAGCGATCAAAGAATAAACTACAGTAAGTAAATGGGGGAAGAGGGGGATTTTCGAACGAAAGATGTTCGCAACGAGCATCATAAACATTACATAATTTACAACCTTCCACTGCGTTCTTTCATTATCTACGAAAAACTGGGTTTCTTAATATAGCGGAGAAATAATTTTATAAGATTTAACCATGACAGAGAAAGAGAATTTCTTATTCTTTTAAGACAAAATAATAAGAAATAAACTACTTTCAGAGGTTAGAACCTGTTACGTCACTTTTAGACTCAACAATAACTTAACTCTTAGTTACAAACCTTGTTACAGCATTGGAGTTTTCTTCTGTAATATGCATAAATATAGACAAATTCCCCTTCAAAATTTATATTGAGAAGCATTCTTCTTCTCCGACTCCGAGTTACTTTTCACAAGATCAACTGGTATTCGAAATAGCCCTTGATATATCCTTGTGATAGGGTGATATATTCTTGAATCTTTTCCTATTGATAGATACCTGATCATGGGCATTAAAAATAAGAACAAGGCAACAGCCTTATTATTGTCCCTGTCACACTACTACGACTCAAAAATTCGCTATCTGTCATAAAAAGTCTATTATGCTGTTTCTGAGACACATTAGTTCAAAGTAAACAAAACAGTATCTATCAGTCAACCATTCGCACTTTATTTTGAGACTTTTTATCAAATTATTTTTTAAAGTGTTTTTAGTCTCTAAAATAGCTCAATCGAAAAGTTCAAACTCAGAGTGAACTATGAAAGTTGGTGTGTTCACAAAAGCATCCTGTTTCCGGTTATAGCGGAAGCTCCGTAGCTTTGTATGCAATTTTTATCAAGAGCTGTTTGGTATTTTTCTCTTCATTTTTCTATTCAAAAACAATTTTTTAACTCATACATCGTATAGAAATCTATTGTAACTGCATAAGGTCTATAAGAAATCTACTGCATTTTTCTCAGGTTCAATTAACTTCGTAGAAAAGAATTTGATAGTATGAGAAGTTAATTGTGATTGTGGGTAATTATTTCAAGTGCTGTATTGGAATTAAAAAGATAACCCTTTTTATGATGCGGCCCATAAGTTACAGCTCTCTTTAAAGCGTAAGCCCAACGTGACAATGGAAACTTCTTTTTCAATTAAAGTATTTTTATAAAGAAAAACATTTTCGGCCTTGTTCAATTAATATGTTTTAAAGGGTTGATGATTAAAGTTAATTATTTATATCTAGCTCTGATTTTTTTATATTATCAAACGCATTTTGTGTAAAACATTGTTACTCTCTTTACGACTTTAACGGTTGTTTAGACGAAATTTTTTTTATAGATTTGGGCAGTTTTATCAATCGTTATTTCGTAATTATTTACACATTTCTACGTTTACAACTGAACAGCTTACCTTGAATACAGCGGCATTATTTCTTGAATAAAATGATTGTTTAGTTTCAATCCTATTTGTGTAGAATTTTGGTCTAAGTTTGCTAAAAAACTTAAAAGTTCCAGAGTATTAGCATTTTAAACATTTTTATAATTGCAATAAAAATTGTGCATAAAATCATATGTTCAAAATTTTTTATGGCTTTTATCATCATATTTATTAATAATTCTTATTAATTTTACAAAAATATTTTTAAAATTAGAACTTTGGGCGTAAAATGTTATTTTTAATAAAATCACTACTACTGTATCCTTGTCCATAAATTAAGGATAGTACAAGTTCAGACAAAAAAAAAACGAGTCAGAAGCCAAACAAATGTGACTTATTTATAAAGCCTTTTTATCAAACAAAAGGTAAAGAGCAAAAAAGATGCTATATGTTTGATATCATTGTGATTTTTGCTCCCTGGAGCAAATTACAAAACAAAACAAAATCTATTTACAAATATCAATATTAAATGCTTGGTATGATGGCTAATACATAGTAGGTCTCCCAGATTATGCAATACAGTCAGTACAATGCCTAGGCATGCTGAGTATCAAATTATCGATCTAATCTTAGGAAATACTACACCACTCATCAAACAGTGCTCTCCGAAATTCCGGTAGATATGTAGCAGGTGGTTGACGGGCTGCAACGCGTCGGCCAAGGATATCCCTCACATGTTCTACTGGATTCAAGTCCGGTGAGAAGTCCATACGGGTGATATCCTCCGATTGAAGGCATTCGTTTGCGATGTTTGCACGGTGAGGACGGGCATTGTCATCCATAAACACAAATTCTGTGCCCATAGCGCATCGAAACAAATGTACATGTTGTTCTAGAATGACATCCCGATAGATTTGGCCTATCATGGTACCAATTTGAAAGTGCAGCTCAGTTCTGGATCACAGAATAATTCCCCCAAACGAGCAATCATGCACTACCGAAACGGTGTCGTTCAATGAAGTTCTCTTGGTGGTAACGGTTACCTGGCACACTCCATATAAAAGTCCGGCGAGAATCAGACTGCAAGCTAAACCTGGACTCGTTGGAAAACATCACACAAGCCGACACAAGGGTTTCATCTGGTGGCTTCCTGCAATTTGCATACGATTCTTGAAGATATGTGCAGTTATTTTAGGGGGGGATATATTTATATGTATACTAGCTGGTATACCCGTTCTTCGCACGGGTAAATTGAAAAGTTAAACAATACAGACTGAAGGATAAAGAAGTTTTTAATGAGTTAATTTTACTTGAATAGTAAATTAAACAAAAAAAAAGCTTTTTGCACATCTCATCTGAACAAAAAACCATGTTTGCAAACTTTTAAGTCTGTAGATATAATATCTGATAAAAAAAAGTTGTTTTTTTTTTATTTATAACGCCCCGTAACTCTCTTGTGGGTCGATTTTTCAAAACACCTTCCTTCTGCTCAGCAAAAGTAACACATTGTTACATATTTTGTGTAGTAACGCTTAAGATAGTGTAAATAATTTGTATCTGGATGCGTAATACGTTAATATTACTTTCTGATGCATTTATTTTATGTTAAATAACTTTTACCTGCGACTTCGTTCACGTGGAATTTAACAAAAAAGTGTTTATTCAATTCACAGAGTTTACGAAAGCTTAATAATTATGTATTCCACGTAAAGAAATACCTACCTAAGTGTAATGTCATTTTTCTACTTTGTGAATCGACGTTTCTTTTTTGTTTTTGTTTTTTTTCTTTGTTTTTTGTTAATTTTTGGTTTCTTGTCTTAAATTTATTGAACAATCTCTCTATATACAATATTAAATTTAATGAAAAAAGCTCTCTAAAAAATCTCTCAAACTGCATTATAATAAACATATTGTAATTATATACTATGGTATTTTAAAGTCGTGGAACAAAAACTCAAACTCGCTAAGCTACCCCGATTTAAACCTGCAAAAAATTAAATTTTATGTATAAACCTGATGGTTTTTAGCTTAAGTTAGTATTATTATTATTATGTACATAAATGCCTTTTGTTTCAAAACTTTTATGAAAATATCGTGTTAAGATTAGGCTGAATAAGTTGTTTCGTAACCATTACTATCAATATTATGCAAAAATATATTTTGAATTTAAAAAATATTTTCAGTCATTTGTAATTAAAGTAGTGCTTTAATGAATAACATAAGTTGGAAAAAAACATATTAAAAAACTAGGGCTTTATAGGCATTATTAGATTCTATTTTATCACTTTATAAACTTTAAATGTGTTTTTATCAGACTTTTAATTTTTAAAATGTATCTTCCAATCCCTAAGTCTTTTTATTTCTGCTCAATCTAGTCTCGAAATATCGTGTATGTACTCTCAAGTATATGTTCTATAAAATGTAGTGGCCGCTGTAGCCGAGTGATATAGGTATCGGACCGTGGCTTGCTTTGTCACGAGTTCGAGCCCAGTACCACTAAAGACCCGCCGTGTAGGGCAGCGATGCACATTAAATCTGTCGAGAGCTGAAACGTCCTCCCACGTTGGTGTGGTGTGGTAGTTAGGAGAGGGGGTGCCAGCTCAGGTATCGTCCACGTCACTTGACCATGGTTCAAAATTACGTGGTCCGTCGCCAAAAGCCCTCGTGTAGCTGAACAGTGCGACGTTAATATCAATCAATCAATCTATAAAATGTAGTATGAATTTAGGTGTGAGGTTTCTGCGGTTATTTTTTTTTAAAAAAATGCTTAAGTTAATATTTAAAAAATTTTCGTGTTTTTTCCAGATTTATCTATAAAAATAATTATTAAAAATCAACCAGCGTACAGATTCTAACTTTTTTTCCCAATAATCTAAGAAACATAAATTACTTAAAATGACTAAAGTATTTTAAAAATTGATCATTTTATAAAAATTTTGAGAAACTTCAAAAATTCCTTAATTTTTTAAAATTGTACAATAAGGGCTGGTCAAACTGACTTTTTACTTTCAGAATCTATTTAATAATGCAATCTGAAAATGAAACATAGAATACTTTATTATTACCGTCTCCAAAAATTTTTTTAAGTGATAACTTGTATTGGCGCGTTTTGCTGGAGAGTGAACTTGAATGAACGTCACGTTCGGGAATGTAGCGCTCATTCGGCTTTTTTCATCTTCAGTGGAAGAAACACAACCCTAAAAAGGAAAGGAGGGACGTCCCCCCCCGTCACTCTGAAACGCGGTAGTTTGTCCCCCCCCACCAATACGCTGTAAAAGTAAAGTTCCTATCATCGATCTAAGTGGGACTCCCCCACCATCCACCTCTTACTATGAAAATGCATGCGGTATTCTTTCTAATCCTAGTTGAAGCATGAAAATGAAACGTGATATTTTTTAAAAATAGGCTTAGAGAGAAAGAGAAATCCTACACTTAAATTAAACATAAAATGTAGAAAAAGAACAAATTTTTATAGAACTAAATAAATAGTATAATTATCATTAGCAATATTGCAGTGATCTTAAGAATAAAAATGTATTTTTGTAAGCGAATCGGAATAGCAATGAATAAATAGTTCTATTAATTACATTACTTTAATATACTTTGAGTCTAAAAAGAAAATTAAAATAATTAAAAATTTAAAATAACTAAATTAAGTATACAGGTATTAAGAAAAAGTTGCATTAAATCATTTAAATACAAGAAAACAAAAAATATAATTAAGAAGACTTTCCATTCAGCAACACCAGATATAGTAGTACAAAACTGCCATACAATGACAAAAGAGCTACTATAAGCCAGAGAATATGTGATATAAATCTTCTGATTAAAACCCTTTTTAAAGGTTTTGACCTAGATTCCTCTCTTCCCAATCAACTACCTGTCAAAATATCCCTTTGCTTAAATTAATTCACGGATAGAATTGAATATTGTTAAATTACAACCAAAATTCACAAAGCCGAATCTGAACAAATTACCTATGATTTTAAGTGGGAATTTTAAAGTAGATTTCTCAAAAGACAAATCAAATTCCTTAGTTGATTTTTTAAAAAATCAAAATTCAATTTATTTATGTCAAATGATCCAAATGAAGCTCGAGGAAGTACGGAACAACGCTTTTGACGGAGTTATTTATTATTATTTTTTTTTTGTAGATATTTAAATACAATTTTGAATCTAAAGTATCTATAACCTATTTCAGCTTTCAAAAACCTACTGTTTCCTTCTTAGAATACAATTAATTCCCAAATATGATTGTATATTTCGCACAAAAATATTACTTTATGAGTACAGACATAAGAATAAATAATTTTATAGGACACTACTAATATCCCCATGTTTTTTTTATTCACCTAACTAATCCCTGAAATAATTTTACAAACTTTGAAGTTATCACTTCTATCGTGCGGTCATAAGCACATACACTTTTTTTTTATTTAAAAAAAAAGGTTCTTTGTAGTCTTAAAACTATAGCTTGCTTTGCTTGCCAATTAGCTAGCTAAAAACGACTTGTCTTACTAACTAAAGATAAATTCAATATATAAACTCAAATAAATAAATAAAAATAAGCACAAGCATAAGAGCTATGAAAATGGCCTGAGAAAATGTAAATTTGAATCCGAACGAAGACTTCAGTGCTTTAAAATGTTTTTAGGTATTTCCCGTAAACAGTTTGATAGGGACGGTGAAGAAACGAGTTTAGACTTACTTGAATTGCGACTAACAATAACCTCAAACACTGTTTATAAATCTTCTAACTTTAGAGTTCTACAAATTATTGTCAAAATTAAGTTCTTTTCTCACATCTGATATCTCCTTCTCAGAAAATTAGAGCTACGTTTTCTTAATCATATACATATGTAAATTTTGAAAAGTTGCATTAGAAAAAAACTGAAAGATATGCATTTAACTTTAATTTTCCGAATTCATGCATCAGATTATATTGAACTTCTAAAAAGGAAGACATGGGTTCCTTTCTCACATTAGTATTAAAGAGTTTTTGTAATATATTTCTTAGTATTTTTATTTTATTTAATAATAAGTTAAAAAGCCTCTCAATTTTTTTGTCCCACCTCTAAAAAAAAGTTTGCCCATCACTGAATTAGACAATGAATATTGAAATTCTACATAAACTGTGATAATTTCATCCAAATATTACGAATAAATAGGGAGGAATTTAAAAGAGTTTTTTGATCTTATGTATTCTAATTTATCAAAAAATATTTAAATTAGCATAAAATCATTAATAATAAAATATTAGTCTGATTCTTGTAGTATTAACTTTTGCAATGACAGTTTATTAAACCCATATATTAATATGAACACAATAATTACATTTCTCCAAAGTCTGTGCATTTATAAAGGGTGTTTTTTTTAAAGGTATAGAACTTTAAATTGCAATAAAACAACGATGTATTATTCGATTGACATGAATTTTTTTTATTCGAAAGATAATCTTGTGGCATTACATTTTAAATATGATCAAACAAGGCGTAGATTCGTCGAATGGGCCCAAAACGAGATTGCCGTTGTTCCCGATTTTCATAAGCGAACTTTGTTTAGCGATGAAGCACACTTCTGGTTGAATGGTTACGTCAACAAACAAAACTGCCGCATTTGGAGTGAAGCTAATCTACAAGTGTATGTCGAAACACCGTTACATCCAGAAAAACTGACTGTTTGGTGCGCTTTATGGGCTGGTGGAATCATTGGTCCGTACTTCTTCAAAAACGATTAAGGCCACAACGTTACAGTCAATGGTGATCGGTATAGAGCCATGGTTACTAACTTTTTTAT
This sequence comes from Trichonephila clavipes, assembly GCA_019973935.1. NCBI lineage: Eukaryota > Metazoa > Arthropoda > Arachnida > Araneae > Nephilidae > Trichonephila > Trichonephila clavipes. The sequence goes on along the minus strand of BMAU01020294.1, from coordinate 323,163 downwards.
TTCTGAATTGAACAATCATGATGTCCAGGAGCTGTGGTTCCAACAAGACGGTGCAACATGTCACAAAGCTCGTGCCACAATCAATTTATTGAAAGACACGTTTGGTGACCGCCTAATTTCACGTTTTGGACCTGTGAATTGGCCTCCAAGATCTTGTGATTTAACACCGCTAGACTATTTTCTGTGGGGCTATGTAAAGTCATTAGTCTATGCGGATAAGCCACAAACGCTGGACCATTTGGAAGACAACATTCGCCGTGTTATTGCCGATATACGGCCACAAATGTTGGAAAAAGTCATCGAAAATTGGGCGTCCAGATTGGACTACATCCGAGCCAGCCGTGGCGGTCATATGCCGGAAATCCTATTTAAAATGTAATGCCACAAGATTATCTTTCAAATAAAAAAAATTCATGTCAATCGAATAATACGTCGTTGTTTTATTGCAATTTAAAGTTCTATACCTCTAAAAAAATACCCTTTATAACGGACGAAATAAAATGAGTTTGATAAATAATTTTAAATTTAACATTTTCAGATAGATTGTTTATTAACGTCGCATTTAGACATTGGTGACGGACCTCGTAATTTTGAGCCACTACCAGGTGATGAAAACTACACCTCAGTTAGCTTCCCCATCTCCAAATTTCCACACCATGCTTTAACATTAGGCTTATAAGCATCGACAGATTTAAGATGCATCAGTCCCTTTCTGTTAAAATGTTTTTCCTTGAACTTTCAAAAACTACCTGATAAAGAAGAATGAATATAAATGGACCCTTAAATAGGACCTATGAGTGAATTAAGGAACTCACGTGACAAATTCTGTTTTTCCGTGAAAATTCCTGTAGGTCAGAGGTTCCCAAACTTTTTTGTCTCATAGACTCCTTGCCACGTTTTTCAGTTTTGTGTAGACCCCTGCTTACCTAATATTGAATTTTTACAAAATTATCAAAAATATCTTTTTAACACAGCTGGTTTTCTTCTTACTTAAAAAAATTTAAATTTTGAACTGCTGCGTTTAAAACTTTAGAAATACATGTTAATTAAATTAAAATGTAATTAATATGTAAAATGTTAAATAAAATAACTAAGCACAATAAACAAATAACTAAAACTAAAATTAGATGGAACGCGGGCGACGGCGCGACAGCGCCTTTTTCCAGAAGGGTGGGAGAAAAAGTAAAACCATATGACGGAATGCGGATCTAATCAAGAGATCTCCCCGACAGAACGGGGAGGGAGGACGTACCCCGAAACTCGGAACGCTCTATCGAAGCAGAGCGCCGGCGGGGGAATAAACAAATGCTTTTAATGAGAGTAATAAATCTGGTGCTTCTGTAACAAATTTTCAACCTATGGCATCTCTCTCTCTCCCTGTCTTGCCAGATTTAACCATACATCTTCTCGATTTAGTAGTTTCTAGCCTTTTTTTTCTACTGTGGTATTACCATAGTCAAACTTATTTTCAAAATCTGAATAAAGGACATTTAAATCTTCGAAGTAGGTTAAAACATCAATTTCCAGGCAGATTGTCTGTGACAAATTGAGAAACTGGGTAAATTCGTGAATTATTAAACTCCTTTAGCTTAATTTTCAAAAGAAACGCTAGAATGATGGTTCTTGTTTTAATAAAATTTATGCTGTTACCTTGTTATTGCAAATAAACCTCAATAAAGTTAGTAAATAAATCTGTTAAATAGGTAAAATCTGATTTCCACTCGATTAAATTTCCTTTTAAAATTAAAGTCACCATCTGGTTTAGTGAGAGCTACTATCATAGAGCCCAATTTACTCTTCATGGACCCCAAATTATTTTTTCGCTGACATAGACCCCTTACAGATCGTCATAGACGCCTGGGGGTCGATATAGACCACTTTCGGAATCACTGCTGTAGGTCAAAGAAATATTACAGGAGTTATCAAAACGGTTACTTGAAACACGGTATGTTTTCTTATCTCTGAGGAGTGATAAATTTGGAACCGTCTAAGTTAGTTTATTAATTTACTTAAAACAATAGAGCTAATCAAAGTATTTAATTGAATTAACAACCATGTCAAGCTCAAGATTTAACGAATATGATTGATTTTGTAGCCAATTTCTACCAACAATTTATCTTTAAATTTGGCAACAGCTGCATTAGTTTTGCTATGTTTGCTTACATATTATCGCGATGGTTGGTTTGCTATTCATGTGTTAAGATAAACCGGTGATTTAAAGTTCTGAGTATTTTTCTTTACACTTGTAGATTTTTTTAAAAACTTTAAATTGTTATGAAGAGAGTTGTTTTATACAAAAATGGATCTTCTGCAGATGGAAAGGTAAACATAAAATAATTCTAATTTTTCTATTGGTATTGCATTATAACGTGCAGAACTGGATGGTTGCATTTTACTTTTCATTGGAGAAAAAATGTTCGTTTTTTATTTGATATGAAAGCACATAGAGAAATGTAAACTTAACTGTTTTTTTTAATTCAGAGAAAAATTGATTCATTTAGTTTAGTTTATTTTGAATGTGGAAGATATGGTAGTTATAATAAAAATATACATATTGGCTTATGAGAAAGAAAGTAGTCTGTAATACTGATAGTTTTTAGCATATTTACTTTTATTAATTGACAATAATTTATTTCTGAACATTTTGATTTTCAAAAGGTATTCTGAAATTATTTTATAAACGCTATTACTTATGCACTATTGCAAAATTTTGAAGAATTTAAAATCGTAAATGCATTTTAAACTTGCTTTAACAGTTTGTTTTATTTTAAACATTTAATACTGTTTTATGTGTAATTTTAAATTGTTTTTTATGAAATTTTCTTGCATTTTTAGGCTATTCGATTACCAGATTCTCTTGATATACTTTTGACAGAAGCTGGGAAAAAACTTGGAGTTGAAGCTAAGTTATTATTCACTGTGAAAGGGGGAGAAATTGATGATGTTAACTTAATAAAGTATGTAACTTTGCATTTATTAATTTTAATTCTGTTCTATTTCAGAATTTATAACCTTTTTGTCTCAGATTACTTGAAAATAAATATTTTCTATTTTCATACTTGTGAACATGCTCTTAATCTATTTAATTCTTGAGCATATTCACTTTTGAAATTTATGAACAGTAAAAAGTTTCTAAGTTTTGTATGTAAATAAATTATAAATTTATGCATCATAAAAAAATAAGATATTTTAAACATATGAATATTTGCATAAGATTTTTCAATTCTTATGTACTATACCATCTACTAATTTTGTCAAATCAAAGAACGTCACCAAATGCTCTTATCATTTCTGAACATGCACAAAAACCAATTCCATATTAACAGGTTGACATAACTTGGCAAAGATCAAGAAAATTAAATAACATATTTTAAAAAAAACACTTGAAATAAATGAAAAATATGAGGTAATTTATCAATATTGTGATGAATTGGTTTTATCAATATTGTGATTGGTTTTAGGGTGCTAGTTTGATATCACAGGGCACACACCGAGTTGTTTATGTTCACCAAGATGGTAATAAAATTACAATATGTTTGCCTTGATATTTTTATTGTCTGGTGATGTTGTTGCCATGGGGATAACATATATATATACATATATATATTGAGAACATTTATAACCCTCTTACACCACAAAGTATCACCCATGGGCTTACACAGAAATAAGCATGAAGCACACATCACAAAGAAGAGAAGGATTACAACACAAACATCCATGTCTTACATGGGATTCGAACCCAGACCCTACGACACCACAGTCAGCATCACTAACCACTATATCGGATGGGCAGTGACAATGTATATTAGAAGTACTTTTTGTTGGTTTTTTCCCGTGGTAACCCTGTTAAATTCAGACGATTTTAATTCAATTTCTTTAAAAAAAAATTAACCATTTTCTTTGCATTTGAATGATTTTAATAATATAATATAAAAATATAATTATTATATATGTGTTAATATTCGTTATTTATAATTGATTTTTATATTTATTTATAAATTTTATTACATATTATGTTATTCATTTATAATTATTATTATGTTACTTATTTATAATTATGTTATATGAGTATTCTTATGTATACTTTTTAGTATATTACAATATGGTGATTATTCTTTTTGTGTTATTACTATTAAATTATATATGATTGTTATATATAATAATTATCATTAAATCGTACTGTATGAATATTGTATATAATTACTATTAAAATATAACAAAATTATTATTATATCCTGCATAATATTATTATTAGTACATGTACCTTTTAATTATATTATATTGATATTCATTACTTATTGATTGATCTTGGTTATTTTCAATCTATTCTTATATTTTTCATTTGAAATATATTTAAATGTTTTTCAAAACAATTCTTTAAAATTAACTTCCTGGCAATTTGAAACCGCTAGGCTGCCATCTTGGATTCCATTCCGGTGACAACGAGCGGTGCTTGGCGTCTTGCCCTGCGATATTAAACTGGTTTTGATTTTTGTATACTTATACTATAGTTTTGGAATGTTGTTCAATTTTTGTTTTAAAATATATTCCTTTCCCCAACAAATTACATAAATAATTGCACATTAAATTTAGGAGTGATTGTATTTATTTAAAAGTTAAACTTATAGCTGCATTTTAACTGTCATAAATATTTTTCCTCTAAACCTAAATCTGTACAGATTTAAAAATTATTGTAAATAAACAAATTTTTACAGTGAAGTACAGGACGAAATTTAGTTGTAATGTTTTGAAACATATGATTTTTAGCGGCATTATTATTTGAAAATTTACAAATATTTAGATAATGCTATTTAGGAATGCATTTAGTTTAAACTAATAGAGAATTCAGATTATCTCTAGAAAAAGCTATTACTCTTTTGTTTAGCATCTGCTATTCGTTGTGTGTCTGCTGCTGCCAAGTTGTCATGATCAGAAATTCACAGATGGCAGTGTCTCTGTAGAGTCATGATTTTGAATTCTGCTGCCATTAAAGATCTGTGTAGTGAGACTGGTACATATTAAATCAGCCGAAGCTCAAAGATTCCCCATTGATGTGGTGTCGAAATTTAGTGAGGGAAATGCTAAGTCAGGTGTCATCCTCTTTATCTGTTTGAGGTTTAAAATTATAAGGCCAATTCCAATAGCCCTTTGGTATGATGTGAACCTACAAAACAGTTGAGCTAGTTTGTTGTAGTATCTTGCATGTTTTCAATTGACCATTACAGATTTTCAAATTGTTAAAAAAAGAAGAAAAAATTCCCCAATGTGTTAAGCATTTTTTTTTATAAATAAAGCAAAAAGGTTCCCATGTTACACACAAATTTTATAGTTAGATTTGTGTTAATTCTATAAGGAACATGTATAAGTTTCTTCATGACATACTACTGCTGTTTCATACAGTTTCATTATTGAGTATGCAATCTCTGCAGGGTAGAAACTTGGAAGTTTTGTGTTTTGACTTATTTTTAAAGTATTAAAAGCAATCAGACATTGTAAAAGGACAAAACAATGTAATAATGTTTAGCAAATGTTACTTTTTATATCCTAAAAAGATAGTGTTGTGGAAAAGGGTGCAAAGTTTTTTTCCCTTTGGTTTTACTTTTTATATGGCGTTGTTTGAGTTTTATGACTTATAATTTATCTGTAGCAAACTCTGTTTGGGTGATGAAAAGGAAGTGATAATATTTTGGTTCTTATCTGTAATGTTTGTTGATTATACCGATGTATTTCTAAAAAAAAAAAAAGAAATAAAGATAATACAGTCCACACTAAAAAACCACCTTTTATATATATATATAAATTCATTCTTCTCATTTCCTTTTTTTCTCTCCCCATCCCCATTGCCTTGGTAAACAAAATTGATTGAATACAAAAATTGAAAATATTTGCTTCATATGCACTTCACCTTACTCAGAATATGTTATTGTTTATCATTACTAATTGTGTAAATGGGCCTGTAAAGGACAGTTTTTGTAGAGATTTTCTCTCGCTAGATGGCTGCACCTGTCAACTGTTTTTCGAATTCTCTAAACGGATATTGGCAAGATAGAAATTAATTCTATTCAAATAAATGTTAAACTTAAATAATAATTGTTAAACTTATATTTTATGTAAATGCATTTAATTTCTGTTAATTTTTAAAATGGTTTTCATAATTTATATTTCTGTTTTTATATTTTTCTTTACTCATGTAGTCGTATCGATTGTATTATGCTTAACTGCAGCATAACTGTGTAAAATACTAAAAACGTGGCATTTTCTGTACAACGTGTAGATCTATGTTTGCCGCCGTGGAATGAACACGCAGAATAAAATTCCAGTAGATTTTGATAAAGTTTAATGTTTGAATTAAATGAAAACTCAACACACTTGAGTATTATTTAGAGTGCTATGAAGCAAGCACCTAATAACTGGTGACCCTGGATTTTTTTTTACTGGAAAATGACAAAATAGCGCATTGGCTAACAAGATCGTGGAGATGGCGCTAAGAACAATTGATGCTGCAGTGGTTCAGAAAAATTCCCCTAAGAGTGGATGAACTCCTCTCTAAATTAGTAAGTCTGGAAGAACAACTTGCCTCTTTGAAGCTACAACGAAAAGTTCGGAGCTCAAGCCCTCATCACCATCAGAGGAGTAGAAGTCGCAGCAAATCAAGGCGCCGCTACAATCCTCAGGGACGATATTGCTTCTACCATTTCCGATTCGGGAAGAAGTGCCTCCCTGGTAAATGCGTACAGCCGTGCAGTTTCAATGAGCCGGGAAACGAATACCAGCAGTAGACGCCGCGGCGAGTCCTGCTGCCGATATTTTAGGCCGCAAATTCCGGTTATTTGTCAAGGACAGAGAAACCGGATGTCAATTCCTTGTGGATAGTGGAGCAGACGTCTCGATCCTCCCTTGGACAAAAACGAAAAAGGTGAGTGCCAAGCCTCTCAATATAAACTGTATGCTGCTAATGGCACTGAAATTCCAACATATGGTCTAAAAATTCTCACGCTGGACCTAGGCCTAAGACGCCCATTTCAGTGGCCGTTTATTATTGCCAAAGTTGAGCGAGGAATCATAGGTGCTGATTTCCTTCAAAAATTCCAGTTGCTGATAGATCTGCACAACAGGAAATTAATCGATGGAGTAACAAATCTTTCAATTAAAGGAGAAGTTGCTACCATCCAAGAAAATAATGATCTCAGCACAGTCAATAGAGCCTCCAAATATTTCAACCTGCTTAAGTTGTATCCTGATTTAACCAAGCCAAACTTGGTTAACAGAGTTGTTAAACATGAAGTAAAGCACCACATCCTAACAACTGGCCAACCGGTTTATTCGAAGGCAAGACAACTAGCCCTGATAAGTTGAAGCTGGCGAAGCAAGAGTTCCAATTTATGCTGGACAACGACATTATTAGACCCTCAAAATCTCAATGGGCAAGTCCATTGCATTTAGTAAATAAAAAGGATGGCACATTAAGACCATGTGGCGATTACAGGCGACTCAACGCACAGACAATACCAGATCGATATCCAATTCCTAGAATTGAGGACTTTAATCACATCCTGAAGGATAAAAAATATTTTCCAAGATAGATCTAGTAAAGGCTTATTATCAGATACCAATTGCTGAGGAAGACAAAGAAAAAACTGCCATCACCACCCCATTTGGCTTGTACGAGTTCAATACTATGAGTTTTGGACTGAGGAATGCTCCTTCAACCTTCCAACGTTTCATTACTGAAGTACTGTATGGACTCGACTTTGTTTTCCGTATCTTGATGATGTACTTGTTGCCTCATCTACTGAAGAGGAACACAGTGAACACCTAAAAATGGTATTTGAAAGATTCCAGCAATATGGACTTCGAATAAATGTCTCCAAATCAGTGATGGGAGCTGCCCAAGTTGAATATTTGGGATTTCTGATCACTGCAGAAGGTTCTCGGCCATTGCCAGAAAAGTTCAAGCTATCTTCAACTACAAACTACCAGAAACTATTCATGACCTGCGAACGTTTCTGGGCATGATAAATTTTTACCGAAGATACCTAAAGGATGCTGCTAAGACCCAAGCACCTCTACATGAACTGTTAAAAGGAGCGAAAAAGAAAGACCGCAGAAAAGTGCATTGGACTGATGACACCAGGAGAAGCTTCGAAAAATGCAAAACTGACCTTGCCGAAGCTGCTCTTTTATCATTTTCAAGATCTGGACTACCCCTATCACTTTGCACAGATGCATCAGATTTTGCTGTGGGCGCAGTACTCCAGCAATTAGAAAACGAGCGTTGGAAACCAATAGCTTTTTACTCAAAGAAGCTAAATGAAACACAAACAAGGTATAGTACCTATGACCGAGAACTATTGGGAATATACCTTTCAGTGAAACATTTCAAACACCTGCTGGAAGGGAATGATTTTGTTATATATACTGACCACAAGCCTCTAACTTTTGCATTTAAGCAAAAAAATGAAAAAGCATCACCAAGACAACAACGACAACTTCAATACATTTCAGAATTTAGTTGTAACATTCAACATGTATTGGGTAAAGATAATGTTGTTGCAGATGCCTTATCCAGAATTCATTCAATTTCCAAAATCAACTTTGAGGAAATTGCAGAAGAGCAAACTACTGACGAAGAGTTGCAAATATTATTGCACAACAATTCTTTAAAATTTAAACCTTCGACATTGCCATCTGGGAAAAAACTTTGGTGTGACATCTCAACACAAAAAATTAGGCCTTACATTCCACAAAATTCAGGTTTCAAATATTCCAACTAATTCATGGCTTAGCTCACCCTGGTATTAAATCTACAGTTAAACTGATGATTGAAAAATATGTCTGGTCAGATATTAAAAAGCAAGTCAGAGAATGGGCAAAAGCTTGCATTAGATGCCAAAAATGTAAAGTCAGCAGGCATACGAAATCAAATTAGGAGACTTCGAACAACCAGATGAAAGGTTTAGTGTAGTTCACATAGATCTCATTGGAAAACTACCACCTTCAGAAGGGATGCAGTATTGCTTAACCTGCATTGACCGATTCTCTTGCTGGATGGAAGCAATTCCTATACCTGAAATAACAGCTGAAATAGTTGGGAGAGCATTTTATGAGAAATGGATTTGCAGGTTTGGAGTACCTGCCAAAATAGTCACAGATCAAGGTCGACAGTTTGAGGCAGAACTATTTAGAAGCATAGCTGCAATATGTGGTGCTAAAGTAGCCCACACAACATCTTATCACCCTCAATGTAATGGGAAAGTTGAACGTTTACATAGGACCTTGAAAGGTGCTATAAAAGCTCACAACAATATTAGATGGACAGAGTCATTACCCACTGTGTTGTTAGGTTTAAGAGCTGCCATAAGACCTGACATTAGTTACACAATTGCACAGATGGTCTATGGTACTTCCATTAAATTACCTGGCGAATTTTTGATTCCCCTACTATTAACATGGATCCACAGAATTTTGTCGCCAAATTACAGCAGCACATGGCAGAGCTAAAGCCACTGAAGTCTCCTAGCAACAGGAAGCAAAATATCTTTGTGCATAAAGATTTGAAATCCTGTTCCCATGTGTTTCTTCGTATCGACAGAGTTAAAAAAGCATTAGAACCACCATATGAAGGACCATATACTGTACATAAAAGTATGATAAATATTTCACAATCCTAATCAAAGATAAAACAATTAATATATCTGTAGATAGACTGAAACCTGCCTATTTGTTAGCAGTGGACAATCAAAATGAACAAACTAGTGTTGGACAAAAAAATGAGATTTCAAATTGGAAAGAACTTTCCCCAATGCCTGATGAACAATCTACTACCAGCTGTGGTAGAAAGATAAAAAAACCAGTAAGATTTAGAGAATAAACAAAATAGCAACTATTATGTATGTAAGTGTTAAAGTTTGAAATTCCTTTCACTTATTACTAGTAAACAGTTATTAAAAATTAGTAAATTTGAAAATCACCATTTATAAAATGTATCTAATTGATTAAATATATACTTGGTAATAATTCTCTTGGTAATGCAATTCATGTACATATAGTGAAAAGTTATAGTAAACACTGCTTTAAATGTTGTAGATATGCTTATAAAATGACAATGTATGTTTATTCCTGGATTTTAGAATTGAAAATTGACTCTTAATTGGTTATATATACATGTATGATTTTTATGCTAGTATTGTGAAATTTAAATAATTATTCTTCCACTATCCTGATATAACCTCATCAGTAAGTTGTAAGCTTAAGTAGAATTGTGTGTAATTTCATAACAGCGAGAACCTAAATCAAACAAAAGCTTTGTAAATAAAAGAAATTAAAGAGCATGATGTAAAATTTTCCATATATATTCTCGCATTCAAAGTAATATATGTTATACAAAGTTTTCAACTTTATGTCACAAATAATTATTTATTACTACTGTTTTTTTACATTGTCGACAGAAATTCTCTCATTAGTATTACAATTTGTGGGCATCTCATCTCTTAAATGTGTTATAGAATGTGTTTTTTTTTCATTGGAAAGTATGTATTTTAACAAAATTATCTATTATGTATTTAATAGTGAACATAAAATTTTCAGGATATCAATATAGATATATGTTAGCATCAAATTCTATGTTTATAAATAGATATGTGTTAGCATCAAATTCTATGTGTAGAAATAATATGTGTTAGCATCAAATAAAATGTGTATAAATAGATACTGTTTTGCATAAAAATGCTCAATTGTGGTAAATGGATTGTATTAGTGATTAACTGAGTTATAATTAATTATGTGGTGAATTGAAACTAAAGTTTTCTGATATTCTTTCTTGTAAATAGGAAGTTTTCTGTATGTATATATTATAAAATTACCCATTGTGTATGTAAATATGAAAATTGATTTTTAACACTATTGGATTTGATACGTTTCATAATATTCAAAATTAAGGTGTTGTCATTGCAGAGTAACTTGACATGTTTTTTTTTTTTTTTAATGGCATGTTAACTTTCATTGGAATATGAATGATTTTTTTTTGCAAAATATTTATGTACTCCTTAGTTTCCCATGTTCAAATATTGACTGAGTTTTGTGTATTTGCAAAAGCATTCTGTAGTTTATTATTTTTTTTTTGAGTTATTGCATATCTTATATATACTCTTTTTTTTTTACTTTGTTTAAATTTGATTGTTGTTCAGTATAAATATACATTTAAAGTAATTGCTGAACATTTTAGTTGTATTTTTCCATGTATTTTTAAGAAACAGGAAGGTAGCTGTGTTTTAATATTTTAAACTTGTAGCATATTTTGTGCATTAAGACTTCTGTAGCAATCCTGTAGTAGTAATTTTGTGTTGTGTAATGCAATGATTAGTAATAATTGTGTTAAAAGCGGTTTGTATAAGTTTAATTTGTAAAAAAAAAAATGAAATTATAATCTGTTCAATAAGTCTGAAACTGTCCCTGCCATATATTTTTTTCTTGTATCGTAACTTTGTTACTGGCAAGGGAGTAATGTAAAGGACAGTTTTTGTAGAGATTTTCTCTCGCTAGATGGCTGCACCTGTCAACTGTTTTTCGAATTCTCTAAACGGATATTGGCAAGATAGAAATTAATTCTATTCAAATAAATGTTAAACTTAAATAATAATTGTTAAACTTATATTTTATGTAAATGCATTTAATTTCTGTTAATTTTTAAAATGGTTTTCATAATTTATATTTCTGTTTTTATATTTTTCTTTACTCATGTAGTCGTATCGATTGTATTATGCTTAACTGCAGCATAACTGTGTAAAATACTAAAAACGTGGCATTTTCTGTACAACGTGTAGATCTATGTTTGCCGCCGTGGAATGAACACGCAGAATAAAATTCCAGTAGATTTTGATAAAGTTTAATGTTTGAATTAAATGAAAACTCAATACACTTGAGTATTATTTAGAGTGCTATGAAGCAAGCACCTAATAGGCCTTTAAAAAAATCTGTACTTCTCTGAAATACCAAAATGTATATAAGAGTTATAAAAACTTTAAGAATTATTAGAGATGTTAATTTTTTAGGGGATTGATTAAATATTTATATTAATGGTCAATCTTTTTATGCAATGTGTTAATGTCAAAAAATTTAGAAAATATTACTTGACACACAGTTCTATAATAGTGATATCCAAACCTGATGGTCACAATAATTAGTTTGACCTTTACTTATGAATGTAATTCTTCAATACATAATAAGGTATATTTTAAATATCATTCACACACATATATTACCTACTTATATTATGGTATGAATTGTGTGCCATAAAGGAATCTTTTCTTTTCCTAATATGAATAGCTATTGTACATTTGTTGAAGGTCCAATTACAGGTTTTTAACATTTATTTACCTTTTAGGTTTATCTATGATCTTCTAGGTGGTCCCATAATTCTTTTTATGGAGTAAATGCTTCAGTGTCACATGTGTAGTGAGTGATTCAGTGTTCTATAATAACTCAATGTCTACAGTACAATTCTCCCATAACCCACCTGTTAAACAAGTTTAGTGTTATTATCCTAAACAGTAGGAACACTATAAACTTATTTTCTTTGTGCCAAATGAACTCTAGTAGTATGAAGGAAAAAACAGCAACAGTATTCAAAACTTTTGTACTGGGAAAAGTAGTAGCAGCTATTGCTGCTTGCAAGTAATAAATTGCAGTGCATACATTCATATTTTGCATATCTTGTGTCTTTCATGATGTATTTTTAGAATCCAGCTATGTATAATATTGTTAATGTAACAACCTTATAGTTAGTGATATTTTTAATAGATATCTATTGAACAATTGTTATTTTTATGTAAAAATCTTTATTTTACTAAATATTTTTCCTATAAATCTAGGGATGATGATATTTTATATGTGTCCTCTGGAGAGCCATATATTGGTATGTTTATTCTTGTTTCATACTTGAATTAGCTTAATTCACTGAAAATTATTTAATTTTATGACATTTTATCCTTTTTCTCTGCAATAGTAAATATTTAATATGTAATATTGTTGACTCTTGTTTTCTTTTTTTAATTGCTTACTCCTTGAATGTGTGCTGAAAACTGTGTTATTTTATTTATAAGTTATGTTTAAAATGCTTCAAAATTTTTATATATAATGTTTGTGTTTATGTTTGAATGATACCATAATAAATAAAATTTAGGGATAGTGATTTTTATGAGCATGCATGATTAAAGCTTCCCTTTTATATATGAACTGAATTTGTATCGAATAATTTATACTTCCCAGTGACTGATGTACAATTCAAGTATCAACTTTACAAATTAGTATGATGTATTTTTGTGTTGAATGTATGCTTTCACAACAACAATAAAGAAATATATATATTTAAACATGTACATTCTGTTTAAAGAAAGGAATGATTATGCTTTGAAAAAGTCTCAATGCATAAAATTAATTCAAAAACTGCAAATGCAACGAACAACTGATTACATGATTAACTCATTGGAAAGAAATCCTTTCTTATGAAGCTGTATGGGGTCGTAGTCAAGATGTTTCATAATACTAGGAACCAAGTGATTAGTCTTCTCCAAGGACAGAAATCTTGTAAGGATGTAGTTGAAATCAGAACATTTGATTATGAATTATTTAGCGTACTATTAAAATCCTAAAAATAATTCAGTAAACTAATAACTTAAAAATGAATGATCGAAAATCAATCCTAAACATTAAATGAAGATCACTAAATATAATTAGTAACATTTAGACATTAAAGACTTGGAATTATAAGCAATATCATTAAGAGAAGCAAATCCATTTTCAGTGGCACAACACATGGCTTCAAAATGGAACTGAACAGAATACTGAAAAAAAAAAATGTTATTTTGGTCCGAACAAAAATCAGAACTGACCTGAAAAAATATTGGGTTTATTTCGGCTCGATAAATCTGCAGTCATTTTGTTACTGTAACTAACTTATCAGTATTTTCTAATTTAACATTAACCATCTTATTATCATTATTACATGTACATTGCTTTTCGTGTACATTTCCTGTTTTGATGTTCCCTAGTACTTTTCTGTTTCAGTTTCACATATGAAACTACTTGTAGAAGGCATACTTAATTCAGTTTAATGAACTAGAAGTACAGATGACTTTTTAAGAAAAGTATCTGTCTGAGTCATATTTTTCGGATCTTAACCTGTGATAATTCACTGATGTTTCTATTGACTGTTTAAACAGACAAACCAGAATCATGAACCTAGTTGTCAAATGCGATTTTAATAAGGGATAACAAAGGCAATGCTCGCCGTTCTCTGCTCACCGCTTGTATCATAGTTTATGCTGGTTAATTGTATCAATTTACATAGTGTACCAATTAAAAAAAGAATAAAATCTTCTAAATTTTGATAGAACTTTACATTTTTTATTTCTGATATAATTATATTTTTAGTTCAAATACGAATATACACATAAAATAAAATTATTCATGTGAAACTGAACCGAAAGCTGTTATTTTTGGCGAAACAAAAACTGGAACTGAACTAATATTTTTTTTAAGTTAAACCTGAACGAAATAAATTTTACATTTCAAAGTATGGGTTAAATAGTTCTGTCACTCTTAGAAAACTTCTAGTTAGGGAGAATTCCAAAAGAGGCTTGAAAATTTCCAAGGAACAGTTATTAGAAAAAGATCAAATGATCTAAAGATTATAAATTTACTTTTTTTTTTTTTTTTTTTTTATTTCCATCATGTAGTTTTGTTAGTTGATGGGTTAAGGCAGTAAACGTTTGAAGAATTACACCCTTATAGAGTTATTTTTAAAGTCTAAATGATGCATAATATAATTTGAGGTTATTTCTGTTGAACTAATGTATTCTAAATCACTTATGCAGTAATTAAATCTTAAGAATGTGTGAGCTTATGGAATGACTATTTCTCATCAGATTTTTTTTTCTTTAAGGTGATTTTGTATTTCATAGTTAAAAGCTAAAATTCATTGAGCTCGTGATGTCGAAAATAGGTTTCAAGGACTTGAAGAGATTCATATATGCATGTAAAAAGTTCTTCCAACTTAATTTTCATTTTGAATCTGTAAGTCATACAGAGGAAATCAAGAAATACAACATTACTAGCCATTCATAATGCTACATCATGGAGGACAAAACGTTTGAAAGTCTAACTTATTAGACAACATAGAATACAAAGGGGAAATGATTGAAACAACAATCACGTTCATTTTACGGAATAAAAAGAATTTTTTTTAGTAACCTCTGTGGCAATCAGTTACTACTGCACCGCAACTGGCCATTCAAAGAGAAAGTCTTTCAATGGATTCTTGAGCCAGGAAAAACAATTCCAAATTTTAAAAGAGCCTTTTGTTTATTCTTTATATAACACTTGTAGATGACTCTACTAGCACCCATCTTCAGGCAAAAATAATTTGTGGCAAAAAATAATTGTGGAGACTTTGCATTATTTAAGCTTCAATATCAGTTTGAATGTTTGTTATAATTCATACCAAAGAGAGAGAGTTGATGTAACTATTTATTAAAAGGTATTGGGAGTTTTTTTATGGAAGAGAGGAGTTAATATTTAATTTAAAAAGTTGTGTTTTAAATATATGTTAATGCAAATATGAATAAATGTATTTGAATTTTACTCGTAAAGTATTTTTTGTAAATATCTTGTGACGGATCTGTACAGCACTTTATCACTAATACTCTTGGGCGTCTTTGGGGATTGTAAATTCGCGTATATTTCCAACCAGCTCTAAAGAAAGAAACCGGAGTATGCAAATTAGTCAAAGTATTTAAGGAGAGTGTTGTAAGTTAGCAGAAGAGGTTATCCGCCAAGAGAAAGGTTGACGGAGTTCTAAGAAGATTCAAGTTGGTTGTGCGATTAGCGTCTCGCTGATTATTAGGCAGCGATCTACAATTGGAAAGTTTGATCCACCTGGAAAGTAAGGAAGTAAAAGGCAGGTGATATTTAAATTTAGATTATCGGATCATAAGAGTAAATATATAATAAAGTTAGTGGGAAGTTAATGAATGCTAGTAATTCTCAAAGTGCGTGTATCACTCGGCCCTCTTATTCCGGTAGTCCCGTTCGATATTGAGTTTAATATTTGATAAGTATCATATTTCGTGATTTAATTTAATAGTTAGGGTCAATCACATTGATGTAGACATCTTGATAAATCTTTGTAATTAGATGGTTGATAATTGATTCAAGTGAAATATAATTTGTTATTGTAAAAATGTCGCCTGGTCGTTCTTTGCCTCAATTCAATCTTGGTGCCCAGGGTGGAATCCAAGGGGATTCCCACAGTGGCGCCCAACGAAATATTAACCCCGAGTTGAGAGTTGGATCTAGTTTTCGAGTAATCCCCAAGCAATTTTTTTCGAGAGTTGAAAATGTGACGGAATTTTTAGACAACATAGATAACAATTTAACATATTACGAGATACCCACACAATTGGGTTGTGCGTATCTGAAGGGTCATCTCACGGGATGGGCACTAGATTGGTTTGATGTTTTAGGTTGAGGTTTTGTGGAGGAAAAAGCAACGGATTACGCGCACTTAAAGCAAGCTTTGACGGAGCTATTCCTCGTGGTTCGAAATAGGTCGGAGCTCGAAACGCGTTTCTATGCGTCGTACCAAAATCACAACCAGAGACCTTCCGATTTTGTGTATGAATTATTACAGATACACAAACAATTAAAATTAGAAATGGCGGAAGAAAAACTTCTGGGTCATATTATCAGTCGTTTAGAACCTCAACTTTTAGATTATGGGGAGGTACGCACCCGCAGACTACGTCTATTCTTCTACAGTTAATTGATAAGTACGATGAGAGGTTTCTAAATAGAATGACCAGGGGTCCGAGTCATGATTTCCGAAAGCGCGAATAATCAATTCACAGACAGGAATAGACAGGAGAATTGGCGGGATACCAAAGTTGAAACCCGATACCATGACACTAGCAGAGCGCAGAGGGAATCCAACAGATTTGGAGGTCAAGGTGTTGGTGATAATCGCAGGTGCGATAGTCGACGCCGAAGTGGTCAATCTGATCATAGATTCAATAATCACGGCGGTCGACAAGGTGGTTCGAGGAACGGTGCTTTCCGGGGTCAGAATGGTCGAGACAGGTATTTAAACTTTTAAGCGATCGAGGCGAGTCCGGGGTGTAATCGATCGCAAAATACAGCAAATCCTCCTGATACAGAACGACGTACTATTAGGATTTCCTCATTAAGGATGACACCCGTGGATCTTCCTTATGTTCCCATTCTTTTGAACGAAACGTTCATCACAGCCGTGTGGGACACGTGAGCAGAAAAATTTATATCTGAAGAGGTCTACCGCAGATATTTTTCATATCGAACACGTCAAAGGACTAAGGACAGAGTAGTGACGGCCTCTTGTTGCCACTTAGGTAGGGTTGAATTGCAGATCCGGATCCGAGATTTTCAGAAAACCTGGGAATTTCATATTCTTGATAATATGCAGTACCAATGCATTATCGGAATTGATTTTATGAAGGATTCGAGATTAACTTTAGATTTCGATAAGAAATCATTGGTTATTCCAGATGACCAAATTAAACCGTTGTCAATAGTGGAAAAGCCGGTCGAAATAGATCTATCCAATACAAAGCTGAGTGAAAGGCAAAAAGAAGAATTACAAGATTTATTTAATAGTTTTAAGGGTCTATTTTCAGACAAACCTGGATTAACTCATGTATTATATCATGAAATCGATACTAGGGACCAGGGCCCGGTTATGTCGAGACCTTATCGATATGATAGTCAAACAGGGGGTAGTCGACTATCACATTCAAAAAGTGTTAAAGAGGGTACAATTCGGCCTATTCAATCACCATACGCGTCTCCTATAGTATTAACACGCAAAAATAACGGCCTTCCTCCAGATTCTCCAGAGGCGTATCGATTCGCGATTGACTATCGCAAACTCAATGCGATAACCAAGTATCCGAGATATCCATTACCGTTGATAGATGAGCTGCTCACAAATATCCCTTTTACGACCATTATGTCGACTCTCGACTTAAGATCGGGTTACTTCCAATTAGCCGTAAATCCTAGAGATATAGAGAAAACCGCGTTTATTACGCGAAGTGGCACCTTTACTTTCCAACCGCATGCCGTTCGGCCTTTCTGGGGTGGCGCCAAATTTTCAAAAAGCGATCGATATTATACTTAAAACTGTTCTAGGGCGTTTTGTTAGTGTTTATATGAATGACGTATTCATCACGTCATCATTTACTGAACATGTAGATCATTTAAAGCAGGTCTTTACATTGTTGCAAGACGCAGGTCTAACACTGAATAAGGATAAGTGTCACCTTGTACGTGACAAATTGAAATATTTAGGACTAATAATTAGTAAGGGCGGAATTAAATTGACGATAACAAGGTCAAGGCGATCACGGAAACGAAGCCACCTAAAAACAATAGGGGAGTGTCGAAATTTTTAGGGATGGCTGGTTGGTACCAGAAGCTTATTCAAAATTATGCAGATGTCTGTGAACGATTATATATGTTACCGGCAAAGTATGAAGTGCCCGATGTTTTTAGGCAAAGTATGAAATATGAGAATTATTTCATACTTTGCCTAGGCATTCTATAGAATGACCAAAGCTTTTTAGGCAAGGTATGAAATAAGGCTATTATATCAATGATGTACATTTTTAAAAAATACAGTTGCTATTCTGAGAAAAATAATGAGAGTGCCATTAAAAAATTATTGAAATTACGTAATGAAAATGAAAGCTGTACCAAACAAAATGTATGTCTTTCTTAAGGAAAACAAAATTTTCAAATAAAAAGTAAGAACTTGAAATGAGGTTGATTCACGACGCCTAGTCGAAATCACGTGACGAGGACCCCAACATTTCCCCACGTTTTGAATCAGTGTGTAAATTTCGTATGCTTGATATGTTTACTTCTTGTGTGGGAAGCTTATTTCTGAAATTTTATTTATTTTTATTATATTTTTGCATTACCCTTGTTTAATAATTAGGTAGGAAGTATTTTTCATAATTTTTTAGCATAATTTTTGTTTCAGTTTAGTATATTTGTCATTTGGTGTTAGTGTGCGAAGCCGGTAGCTTCTTGCAGTGTTTGTTTATATATTTATTAATAGTTCTAGATTATTTTTAGCATCCTTATAATAAGTCCTTTGTTCATGTAGTTTATGTTTATTTACGCACGAGAATGATTTACAATATAGAATTGAGACCATTGAATTTGGAAAAACTTCTCATATATGTACAATTACTTATTGGTACATAGTGTATCACTCCACATAAATTCATAAAACAGTGTAATTTATAAGAAACATGTAGATATGAAATGGTCCCATTTTGTGAAATGTTAATGCTTATACCTTTCATTGTCTGATTCCCTTAGTAATTACCAGCTACAAATATTTAATGTTTTTAGAAATACTATCTCTATAATTTCTCATAGAGATAGTATGAAACATTCAGAAACATGAAATGCAAGTAAATATAATTTTGGAAATGAATTTATACTAAGATTTGTCAATGACATGGATATATTTTTGTTTATTTAACATTTTTCATACATATTTCTAATGTTTAACAAGAGATTTATACTTTTAGAGAGCAGTGTATAAAATAATAGTTGGTTAATAATGAACATTTTTGATTAAAATAATTAGGAACTCTACTGTGATGGAAATGAAATTGTTTTTAACATTATTTAAAGGTTTGAGATATCTGAAATAATCTAGTTATAAACAAACATTTGGATAAGTTTTATTGTTTGACTTCTTTTGTAATTATTACCCTTCAAAAGGTTTGAATTTTATTAGAAATGCCTGTATCCAACATTCTTAAAGACATGAACTTGACTTTTTAAAAATAAATTAAGAAACATGCTTAAAGAAATAGGCTTTTTAATAAAATTATTTTATAGTAGAACAAATTAAATTGTTTTCATGAAAATTTCTCATATAATGAAGCAGAAGATTCTTATCGGACAGTTTTATTCAAAAATCATACTCATTTTAATATACATTATTTATTGACACTTAATTTTAACATTACATGAATATACTAAAGGGTGTTTTTTTAGAGGTATAGAACTTTAAATTGCAATAAAACAACGATGTATTATTCGATTGACATGAATTTTTTTTTATTCGAAAGATAATCTTGTGGCATTACATTTTAAATAGGATTTCTGGCATAGGACTGCCACGGCTGGCTCGGATGTAGTCCAATCTGGACGTCCAATTTTCGATGACTTTTTCCAACATTTGTGGCCGTATATCGGCAATAACACGGCGAATGTTGTCTTCCAAATGGTCAAGCATTTGTGGCTTATCCGCATAGACCAATAACTTTTACATAGCCCCACAGAAAATAGTCTAGTGGTGTTAAATCACAAGATCTTGGAGGCCAATTCACAGGTCCAAAACGTGAAATTAGGCGGTCACCAAACGTGTCTTTCAATAAATCGATTGTGGCACGAGCTGTGTGACATGTTGCGCCGTCTTGTTGGAACCACAGCTCCTGGACATCATGATTGTTCAATTCAGGAATGAAAAAGTTAGTAATCATGGCTCTATACCGATCACCATTGACTGTAACGTTGTGGCCTTCATCGTTTTTGAAGAAGTACGGACTTCAATGATTCCACCAGCCCATAAAGCGCACCAAACAGTCAGTTTTTCTGGATGTAACGGTGTTTCCACATACACTTGTGGATTAGCTTCACTCCAAATGCGGCAGTTTTGTTTGTTGACGTAGCCA
Organism: Trichonephila clavipes; assembly: GCA_019973935.1. NCBI lineage: Eukaryota > Metazoa > Arthropoda > Arachnida > Araneae > Nephilidae > Trichonephila > Trichonephila clavipes. The sequence continues at coordinate 302,377 of BMAU01020294.1, read as the reverse complement.
TTCAACCAGAAGTGCGCTTCATCGCTAAACAAAATTCTCTTATGAAAATCGGGAACAACGGCAATCTCGTTTTGGACCCATTCGACGAATCTACGCCTTGCTTGGTCATATATTTAAAATGTAATACCACAAGATTATCTTTCGAATAAAAAAAAATTCATGTCAATCGAATAATACATCGTTCTTTTATTGCAATTTAAAGTTCTATACCTCTAAAAAAACACCCTTTATAAGTAAATAAAGCTGACTCTATGAATGTAACACTATACTACAAGGACAAATAGAGGATCTAACTGCCAATATTTAACGTGCATAATATCTTGTTATTATCAATAAGATAAAAATTGAGATATGATATCTAATAAAATTATCTGGAAACCTTATAAATGGCTTTTTCAATTTATTTACAAGAAAAAAGTATTAAATATCATCAACCCAAACAAATAAAATGATACTGTAAAAAAAAAAAAATTAAAGAAAATCCTCTCCCTAAATCACAGATTAAATAGCTAAAAAAAGGTCAAAGTATGCAGAATTTCTGAATTTTTCTCTCACTTTATTTATCTCATTAGGTTTATGACATAAAAATTTAAATTTTTAAACACCCCCATGGGCAATTAATAGCAAACAAACAAGTAATTGGGTTGTCTGTTCTTCAAAATTAATTAAATCTTCAAGAAAAACAACCAGCTATGTGACATTGGAACTAGAAAGCAAAAACAGGAGACTGCATTATGTTTGTAGGTTGTCAACAAAACTTTTCATAGTATTTTTGAGAAATTGTATATGTGTGGTATGGATCCAGATTAAATGAAATATCCTAAGAATTTTAAAATTTCAGATCTTAAATCTATGCGATCAACTTTCTGAATTTACATAAAACAAATTAGAATACTTAAATCATGCAACTTATAGCAGGAAGTTTTGAATAAAAATAACAAATACACATATAAAATGGCAATGTAGCAATGTTTTTATTAATAAATCTTTACATTGCATATACTACATCAAAATAAAATTGACAAAGGGTTTTCTTTTTTTTGAATTTCACATTAATTGCAAAATTCCTACAATCTGTTCCTCTAAAATACACGAAGCATTATCTTCTGTTTTAATGGGAATATTTGATTTTTTTTACACTGAACATACCAACACTTATATATATATAATGCATACTTATTTCTATCAGTTATTGTATGTATAGTGTTAAATATACTTCAGTTCATCCAAACTTAAACTTATTTGGATTAATGTATTAACATGTTATTTTGTTATCACTGATTATGCATCTAAGTATCCTAAGTCCCTTTATGTCAAGTTATATATAATTATATTTATACTAAAAAAAAAATTGAAAATTAAACAACATTAAAAAAATAGATTCAGAATTCTTGCTCTGAAGTTTGATATTTGAAAATATAGTAACTTCAAATATAAAATTAATTACTTCAAAGTTTGTCTAAGAAATGCTAAATCAGTACTCATACTATTCCAAAATTTGGAACATACGTATTAAACTGCCAACTAATTTCGCCAAGCAAAAAGACATCCGAATTTTAAAAAAAATTATATCACTATAATTACTGTGTTCAAACATGAACATGAACAGTTTCCACTATTGGTTGTATATCGTAGCATTTGGCAGTTTTATGATTTGAAGAAATTAGTCGATATTATAATATACAAGTGCTTCAAATTCGCCCTTTCAACACACGTCACATAAAAATATCAGTGATTGTGGACAATTAACCCATTAAAAATAATTTTGAAATTTTTTTACTGAAATTGCCTTTATTTTTACTGAATGTTGCATTAATGTAGATTATTGCGAACAGCAATTTGTCAAGTTATTCATTTAAGGGTAAATAGAGAATTGAAAAAGGTTATATTAAAATTTTGAATATTTCTATTGCTTTTAGAAAGTAAATATCCTACAGAATCAAATGTCTATATGTAAAATCATATTTGGTTTCATGATCTTAATTACTGATAAATATCATAGAACTGATCTAAGTACACTTCTTGGGTCAATATTTGTAAATAACTCAATACAAAAAATTTATTCAGGACTGAAATTTATAAGCGGGGTAGTATCAATACAGATGAACCTTTTAGACTTTAATACTTATGTAAAAATTAAAATCCAGAGTATTCTTATGTTAAATACATTCCAGCTGGGGTTACATAGATTTCTTCAATACACTGTGTTATGCTTCAATAATATGTGTATAGTCTATATGTGAAACGTATCATCAAAATTAATGAATTTTACATTTTGATAACCCTTGTGCAAATATCAATAAATGTTATCCATAGTAAAAGAAAATTGTACACACATCTTTGTGACAAATTTATACCAGTCCAATTCTGAAAAACAGATGTTGTGTTAAGAAATCCCTATACTACATAATAAATAGATACACCACACAAATATTTTATAATTTTTATTTTTTTGTGTAAAAGAATTATGGATTCAAAAATGACTTGTTATTTTGACCATGCAGGAGAGAACTGGACTTTTATATCTATATATATATATAAAGGAGAAAAGCGACTCACTCACTCACTGACTGACTAATCACGATATCTCCGGAACTATTAAACCTACAGACTTGAAATTTGGTAGGTAGGTTCCCTTCATGGAGTAGACGTCAGCTAAGAACGGTGTTGTGAATAAAAATGATTTGTGTGAATGAGTGGCTGGCTGGCGCCACGTTTTTGTAACTGTGAAGAGATTGTGTGACGTCATTATGTTCTGTATATAAAAAGGGTGAAGCAATCACGTGCTCACTCTCACTCGGTAGTTCTGAATAAACTAAGTTACTTTAATTGACTGGCTCGAGACTGAATTTCTTCCTCCAACGCCGAGCATCGGGTAGATGCAGCTCGCAGAATTTTAGAATTGAAATTGTTCTTTACATAAGTTTTTGGTACCCTCGGCGGGACTGGTTGTTGGTTGGAAGCGAAACTGAAACCGAGAATTTAAATTATTGAACTTTGAACTATTGAACTTTTTGAACTATAAAATGGAAGTGAATGCTTTGAAAGCGGCAAGAAAAGGACTGAGAACAGCATTTTCTCTCAGTCTGAAAAAGATTGAAACCGAACTCATAAAAGAAAACATCGATATGAATGAACTTTCGATTCTGAAAACTCAATTTATCGATAAATTTCAGAGACTCGACACTTGTCAGAATCAAATTTCTGAACAACTCTTGGATACAGAAGATGCCGTGCAAGAATATTTAGATGATATGGAAGACGCAGAAAACTACCGTGACCGCTACATCGAAATGTGTACTCGAGTAGATTTGAAAATACGAGAAACCGTTGTTCCTACCGAAACTGAAAAGAGAAGCTTTAAATTATTGAAAATCGAACTGAAGAAGTTCAGCGGTGAAGCTAAAGACTTTTTGGCCTTCTAGAGTCAGTTTCAGAAAATTCACAATGATAAAAGCATTGCGGAAGAAGACAAAATGCAATATTTATTGCAATCCGTGGAACCGAAATCGAAAGCAGAACGATTAGTGTTGAGTTTCCCTGCAACGGCGGAAAATTATCCTAAAGCCATCGGTCAATTAAAAGAGAGATTCGGTCGTGAAGATTTGTTAGTACAAATTTACGTACGTGAACTTTTAAATTTAGTAATGAAGAACGCTGTTTCTGGAAGAACGAAAACTGATTTGTGTGTCGGCCTTGTACGATGAACTTGAAGGGAAATTACGGTCGTTGGAGAGCCTTGGACGAACACAAGAAAAATATGGAGATTTCCTTACACCATTGGTAGAGTTCTGCTTACCCGAGGAAATCCTGATGTCCTGGGAAAGAAAACGGAATACTGAAACAGACGCTAAAGGATCGCGAACTCTAGAACACTTAATGACTTTCCTTCGCCTGGAAGTCCAAGGGGAAGAGATGGTGCAGCTGGCAAAATCCGATTTTGGAACTCCTATCCGAAAAAAAGATTCCCCAACTGAAAGGGTTAAGGCAACTGAATTAATGACTGCATCAGCTCGCGAGTTCCGTAAAGTCCTCAGGTAAGAAAATCAATAACTGTGTATTTTGTGAGAAATATCATCCCAGTGAAAATTGCTTTAATGCTAGAATGTCTTTAAATGCTAAGAGACAATTGTTATTAAGAAAAGGTGCTTGTTTTATTTGTTTAAATAGATCTGGATATTTGAGTAAAAATTGTGATATTAAAAATGATATTAATTGTTCTAAATGTAATTATTCTCATTTTGAAATTATGTGTCCAAAATTAAATAAGAATTATGATCAAAAATTGTGTTCCATAAAAACTGAGAACTCTCTATCAAGTAACTGCAACAGAAACCAAAGTATTTACTTTCAAACTCTCTGCGTTTTCATTCGCATTAAAGATCAAGAAAGGAAAGTTAGAGTTCTGATTGATACCGCTTGTGAAAATAGCTACATTAGTGAAAGTGTTACTAGTATTTTGAAGGCCACTCCACTTAGAGAGGAAACTATAATTCTCTCTCTCATTCTCTATTCGGGGCAACGAAACTAAACCGAAACATCACAGCGTATATTCTATTGAGGTCAGTGATATGAAAAACTCTTATGCATGTTGTTTTGAAGTGCTATCCGAAAAGAAAATATGTGGATTTATTTCTAAGATTGAGGATAAGCATATTTTAAATGAGTTAAAAAATAAAGAAATTATTTTATCGGATTTAAATTGTAAAGAAACGGAAATTGGGCTTTTGATTGGGGCTGATAATATAGGAAAATTATTGACTGGGAATTTAATTGAATTTGATTCGGGTTTAACAGCTATTGAAACTAAACTAGGATGGAAGGTAATTGGAAAAGTATGTTCGAACGATAAAAACGTCATGTTAACGACATCGTCTTTGCATGTGCGGAATGTTAGCATTAAAGAATTATGGGAACTTGATGTTTTAGGAATAACGGATCCCTTACTTAATGAGAATACGAAAGAAAATTTTGAATTAACCGATTTTAAGAATAAAATGAAAATTCTTCCCGATGGAAGATATGAAGTCAAACTCCCATGGAAATGTAACTCTGAAAATTTGCCCAGTAACAAAGAACTAACATGGAAAAGACATCTACGGATGATGAATAAATTAAGAAACGGTAAATTTTTTGAGGATTATAAAAGTGTGTTTAGGCAATGGGAAGATTTAAATATCATTGAAGTGTGCCGGAAGTAGAATTGAACAATGAATGCCATTATTTACCGCATAGACCCGTGATTAAATTAGATAGTGCGACTACAAAAATCCGACCCGTATTCGATGCTTCGGCCCGTGAAAAAGGGAAACCATCTTTGAACGACTGTTTATATAAAGGCGTAAACCTTATTGAACTGATACCTGACATTTTAGATCGTTTTAGAATTTATCCAGTCGGAATTGTAGCCGATATTGAAAAGGCGTTTTTGATGCTATCTGTTGCACCGAAAGATAGAGATTATCTCTCTCAGATTTTTTTCCCATGCAATGAAAAACAATTAGTGTACAGGCATTGTCGAGTTGTGTTTGGGGTGTCTTCAAGCCCTTACTTATTGAATTCATCTATTATGCATCTTTTGGAAAACTGTAATTCCGAATGTAAGGAAGTTGCACAAAAGTTAAAATCTTCCTTTTATGTTGATAATTGTGTAACTGGTGTTTTCAGTGCTGATGAAATAGAGATATTTATTGAGAGAAGACTAAATTAATTATGTCGGAAGGATGTTTTAATTTACGTATTTTTGAGAGCAATGTGGCGAGTAAAAGTGTTGATAAACACTCAGGCGAAACTTTTATTTTGGGTATCATCTGGGACTTGGATAATGATGTTTTGAAATGTTGCACGAATTTCGACTCATTAACGTGCGAAGTGAAAATAACGAAACGATTAGTTTTGTCTACGGTGCAAAAAGTTTTCGATCCCATTGGAATGTTGGCGCCGTCTACATTGCTCCCAAAATTACTATTGCAGGAAATATGGAAAATGAAAATAGCATGGGATCAGGAACTACCTCAGAATATTGTAAACAAATTTATGAAATGGTTTAATGAAATTCAAATTTTGAAAGATGTAAATGTACCACGTTGTATGAAAATTGATATTTTTACTGAATTACATGTATTTGTTGATGCAAGCAAGGGGTCATATGCGGGATGCGTCTTTGCTCGATCAATAGTTGATTCTAGAGTTAGCGTAATTCTCGTTAGAGCGAAGTCTAGAGTAGCTCCTCTCAAACTTTTGAGTATACCGCGTCTAGAACTAATGGCTTGTTGTGTAGGTGCTCGACTTTTAAATTCTATTTTGAAAGCACTTAATATGTGCCGGACTTGAAAGTTACTCTTTGGTCCGATTCCACAACAGCACTTTGGTGGATTAAAGAATATGGAAATTGGTCGGTTTTTGTAGCTAATAGGGTAAAGGAAAGTAGACAATTAACTCAAATTCAGTCATGGAAGTATGTTCCAGGAAACATGAATATCGCGGATTTACTATCTCGTGGTTGTTCTCCACGACAAATGCTTAATTCTAGATGGTGGGAGGGGCCTTCCTGGTTGAAACAAAATTCGGAATATTGGCCAGATGGTGAAATCAGTTGCGAGCCTCAAGAAGTTAACGTAGAGAGAAAGAAAACTAAAAATGCGAATGTTGATCTAGCAAACGATGCACCCCCTTGCTTATATGTAATGTGTCTGATTATGATAAAATGATAAGAGTATTTGCATGGATTTTAAGATTTGTAAATAATTGTCGCAAAGACTATAACAAATGTAAGGAACATGAACTTTTTCTGTTGCTGAAATTGAAAATTCTGAGAAACAATTGATTTTCGTTTAAGTCAAACATATTATTTACCTGATGTTGAATCTTTAAAATTTGTTACTTTTATTGATAATGATAATATTTTAAGAGTAAAATCTAAAATAACTGAACGAAATGATGAAAGTTCTTTTTTGTATCCTATATTGTTACCTGATAAATGTGAATTTACAAAACTTTTGATGAGATCTATACACAAAAAGAACTGTCATGCAGGAATCCAAACAATGCAATCATTAATTAGAGAAAGGTTCTGGATTATCAGAGCTAGAAAAACTATTAAGAGTATTTTGAATGAATGTTTTATTTGTGCTCGTTTTAAAGTGAAATCATTGTCAAAAGCGGACCATCACCTTTACCACCAGACCGTGTGAATGATTGCGCGATATTTGAAGTTGTAGGAATTGACTTAGCTGGACCTCTCTCTCTCTCTGTTTTTAAAAACTGGCGAAAAGGTATGGATTATACATTATGTACTTGCGCCGTCTATCGCGCACTACATCTTGAATTAGTAAACGCTTTATCTTCTGATGCCTTTTTGCTAGCCCTTAGGCGTTTCATTGCCAGGCGCGGGAGGCCCAGGATATTTTACTGTGATAACGGTACTAATTTCCGAGGTGCTTTCAATGACCTTGCGAAATTGGATTGGCATAAAATATATATCGAGAGAAACATCAACTCAAAAAATAGTTTGGAAATTTATACCACCCACCGCCGCATGGTGGGGAGGCTGGTGGGAAAGGTTGGTTCGCATTATCAAGGAACTATTGAGACGTTCTCTTGGAAAATCAATATTGTCCTATGAAGAATTGTCTACAGTGATTTGTGATTGCGAATTTTCAATCAATAGTAGACCTTTAACTTATATATCTGAAAATCTGCAGGAATTGATCCCTCTTACTCCAGCAATGTTTTTAATAGAGAATCGCTGTTCCGATACTATCAATATTGACGAATTGAATTCGAGAGACTTAAGAAAAAGAATGAAATATAGAATTAAACTTTTAAGTGATTTAAGACAACGTTTCAGGAAAGAATATCTAAGTGAGCTAATACAAAAACAGAATAATAATCGGGTGCGGGAACCCCGAATTGGGGAAATGGTCTTAATTGGAAACGACAATAAGAAACGTTTGTCTTGGCCTATAGCTAAGATTATAGAATTAATCCCTGGTCGAGATGGGGAAATTCGAACAGTTCGGCTAAAAACTCAACATGGAACAGTAATACGCCCCGTGCAACGTATCTTCCCTTTGGAAGTACAAGCGATTGCTAATAGCGATAAGGAGTTGAAAGAGGAATCAATTTCTGTTAAAAGTACTAAACCTGAAAAGGTCTTGAATACTAATGATGCAATTGTAAAAAAATATACTTCTTCTGGAAGATCGGTTAAAGAACCGAAGAGACTTGATCTTTTGAATTATAACGGTTATAGGTTTGAGACTCTCCCCAAGTCTCAAAGGGGGGAGTATGTTGTGAATAAAAATGATTTGTGTGAATGAGTGGCTGGCGCCACGTTTTTGTAACTGTGAAGAGATTGTGTGACGCCATTATGTTCTGTATATAAAAAGGGTGAAGCAATCACGTGCTCACTCTCACTCGGTAGTTCTGAATAAACTAAGTTACTTTAATTGACTGGCTCGAGACTGAATTTCTTCCTCCAACGCCGAGCATCGGGTAGATGCAGCTCGCAGAATTTTAGAATTGAAATTGTTCTTTACAAACAGATTTTGCAAAGTTCGAACCCCAAGGGGCGTTACGGGGGTTTAAGGGGCGTTATAGATAATTCCATTATTAAACTATTAGATGTACAGTCGTGAAAAACTTGGTACACAGATTTCTTTCATAAAGTAGAGATTCCCTACATAATGATTTTTACGAAAATCGACCTCCAATGTGCGTTGAGGGCGCTTAAGGGGCGTTATACATAATTATTTCCATTTTTAACCTATTAGTCGTATAGTCTTGAAATTTGGTAAGCGGATTCCTTTCATAGAGTACAGATCCCCTACAGAATGGGTTTTGGGAAAATCGACTCCCAAGTGGCGTTGTAGAGAATTAAGTGGCGTTATAGGCAAGTAACTTCTTTTTTAAACTATTAGACGTAAAATCTTGAAATTGAGTAACCAGATTCCATTCACTGAGTAGAGATCTGTCATAAAATGGTTTTTGTGAAAATCGTTTCGTAAGTGGCGTTGCGGGGGCTTAAGGAGCGTTATACATAATTATTTTCATTTTTAAACTGTTAGACGTACAGTCTTGAAATTTGGTAAGCGAATTCCTTTCATGGTGTAGAGATCCGCTACAAAATAGTTTTGGGGAAAATTGATCCTCAAGGGTCACTGAGGGGGATTAAGGGGCATAATAGATAAATATTTCCGCTTTTCAACTAATAGAAACACCTGCTTGAAAATTAAAAGATATGTTCCGTTCATGGAATAAAGTTCCTTTTACAAAGATTTTTGCGAAAACGGACACCCAAAGGAGTGGGGTTGCGAGGTATTAAGGCGTGTTATAGAAAAATTCCTGTTTTTGAATTTAACTCATTTACTTGAAATTTGTTAAGCACTTTTCTTTAGTTGAATAGAGTTCCACTAAGAATGGATTTTACGGAAATCAACTCCAGGGGGAAGCGGGGAGAGTTATGGGGGCGTATTGATAGACAAAATTCCCGTTTTCGAACTGCTAAGACTACAATAATAAAATTTGGTTTGCATGCTTCTTTTGTTGAATTGGAATCCGCTAAGAGTGCTCTCAACGAGGTATTGATGATAAAAATTTCGTTTTTGCTCTGTTAGATTTAGACTTGAAATTTAGCACGCATGCTTATTTTATGGAGTAGAGAGCCACTGAAAGTTGCTTTGGTGGAAATCTACTTGATTATTAGGTTAAGTTAGCGAAAAATATCTTTCTCCTTCTATTTTAGATATAAATAGAAATTAGATATTATAATTTATGTTCTTTGTATATCAAGGGGCGAGAGTGTAACAGCTATAAATATATTTTTCAATACAATCGAATTCTTAATGCTAGATATCAATAATTAATATATATGTAAACAGTATACATATATACAACATTGTGAAATACCCAGTGAAGCGGGTGGGTAACGGCTAGTTCAATATATACACACAAATTTATCTTCTATAATATACACAATTTAATTAAAAAAAATTTAATGCCTTAATTTTTTACCACATTCAGAATGAAATTCTCGATAAATAATATCTTTTTACTAAAATGGTGCTGCGAATAAAGGCTTTAAAAATGTTGCATAATTTTTTTTACTTTACAAAAAATATTTACATTCCTGTAGATATCTATCCAAATTCCTTTTAGCAGAAGTTTCTTTTGTGAACACAAAAATAGTAGGAAGGGAGCTGGCGACGATTTCTAAATGTTTACTGTTGAAAACAAGCTTATTCTCTCAAAGTGGTCAGAGCATAATAAATGAGATGATTTAAAATCTTTACGCTTCATCATGTTAAATAAACACTCGAATTTTTTTACCGGGATATTAAAAACAGATTTTTTTCCTATACAATCATCTGATCTTTTACTGTAATCGAGTTATAATGTAAAAGAGCAAAATAGTACACAAAAGAAATGTTGGGTTAGAGTTAAGCGGGAAACAAACACTAGCGTCTCGAATACTAAACGGTTGCCAATGGGACTTTTTACTGCGCATGCGCTTGGAGGAGTATATTCTCGACAGCAGGAGAAATGGGTTTCTGCCAGCCGTGTTGGATTTGAAACCATACTGTGTTGTGTAATATGAATAAAACCCGCGTTGGTTTGAATGAACTAGTTTTACTTGAAAAGAACTTGATGTGTATCCAGAAGAAATGTCGTGTTATAAGTTGAAAAGCTGTATTGTTTTGAAAAGAATTCGTTTCTGCGTAACAAAATTTGTACTTTATTTTGAAGGAATAGGGAAAAATAATAGTTCATCCGCATGTGACATTCGTTAAAAAATTCTAACAATGAATTAGTTTTTTCTTTATCTTAAAGTAATCTTCAAAAAAATACTGGATGTACGATTATTTTAAATATCTAATATTTTTAAAGAATTTTAATTTTCTAGAAATTGAATGAAAATTGGTTTCTCTACCAATTTTTGTCCTATGATTCAAAAATGTATGTTTGAACTTTTTAAAAAAAGTCTTAGAAAACATTTTACTGCTTGGAAATAAAATTTCATTTCATCGAACGCATAACGACACAATAAAAATGACTTAATATTATTTTATTGATTTTAACAAAGGGCAAAAGTCAATCATTTACAGTCACTCAAATACCTACTGATATGAGGTTGTAGCTCGAAAGAGCTGGGTATTCAAGTCATCCACCCAACGATATATTTTATTGTAGTTTAGTGAGAAGAACATTTTGAATGTGTGTGTGAAATCTGCTCATGCGTAAGATCTTGCATTATTTGTTTGCATTCATACAAAGAAAATTTATTTAGCTTATGATAAATTTTATTAATATTGAGACATGTTATATTCTGAAAATTGCACAAATGTGTTTTGTTAAACAAATAGTATCATTAAAACATTTTGTAAAAATTTGTATCTGAATTTTATTTTATGTAAGCTAATACTCTAGAATTTATAACTATTCCCCACAAAACATTAAAGTTTAAATTTTTAATTCCTAATGTGCTTTTTTAAATTGAATATTTTCTTACAAATTTCTTTTTTCAAGTACCTCATGTTATACTAATTATAATGAGTTCCATTCAAAGTCTCCGATTGAGATTTTTTAACTTTGAGATGGTCTGACAAAAGGGATACCAGCAAACATCGTAATGTTGACATTGTGGATATGGGGAAAAAGAAAAGTTGGAGAATGTTTTAAAACCAGATTTGTGTGACTGAGTACAATAATGAAATGGGAGGCATCTAAAAAAATAAGCAACAGTTGGTGTGTTTTCTGGATATGAAAAAATATTGTGTAGCGTGACTCATTAATCCCTATTTCCTACATGGAATTTCAACTTTTAAAATTTTCATTATTGAACTTATATAACTGTCGAAAGAGTAATATTTTTATTTTATGTATCAGTGTTCAACCCAACTCATTTTGAGAGTTTCAACTAACACCCAATGTCTTTTCCTCAAAAAACCAGTGTAAAAAGTTTTTGAATTGTAAAAGAGAAATACGTTTCCGTTAACGAAAGGCCTGCACGTTGCAATAAACTAATTTGGATAAAAAATCATGCTGAAATTTCAACTGCATAAGTTTTTTAAAATGTCTTTGCAGTTATATATTTATTTATTTAACATAATATTTAGCATTTACATTAACATTTTTAAATCTCATCTATACTAGACGGCTACAAATCTTCATTCTAATGAAAATGGTATCCAATGCTACTTTAAAAATTAAATAAGGGATAAAACATGTGCTCACGGCATGCCTCAAGGTTAAATAATGCAATGCTAGATACTCTTCATGATAGTTAGAGTAGAAAATTACATACATTGCTTAGCAATCTAAAGCAAAATGTAGAATGAGTCAACAGATGTAATGGGATGTATGTGTCCTAAATTAATAGAATTTTAGACTTTGCTCCAAACTTTCTATCAATATTATAAAGATTTGAGCATTTAAAGTATCACCATGAAGTTGGGAAGGATTTTTAATCACCCTGTGTTACAAAAACTGTAAATGATTAGTTTGAAACATTTTTATGAAACCAGCACCATTTCATTAAAAAATTCCACATTTTTTCCATACATGTATTATCTATAATATGCAAATTTTACAACTAAACTGCCTTTTCTCTTACCTAAGTATAATTACAATTTTTTTTAAAGGAAGGAAAAGAATTTTACGTACAATATTTAAATAGTTATTTAATTAAAAATTATTTTTAATAGTAAGTTTATCAGTATTTGCATACAGATTTTTGTATAAAATCAAATTAAAACAGAATATGTAGAGACTGCATTTAATCTCAATAGACATAGATTTCGACAGTTTGTGTAAAAAATACGAGCCTATACCCCAGTTACTAAATATAATGCACAGGTAGGTGACACTTGAATTACAAATTATTATTAACTAGCTACATGGCACGGCGTTGCACAGGCTTTCTCTACTTTCAAAAGTAAAAGCTTCAGTAAAATATATTTTTTCGAAATTTCTTTGCATTATACAGTTATAAGAAATATTGCGTATTTTTCAGAATAAAAAATGCTAACACTCATATGTGCATTGATAAAGTAAATGTAAAGCATGACAAATGAAATTGATAAAAGTGTCATTTTATTTTTCTTAACATTTCAAACAACCTTTTTTTAAAAAAAGAATTAAAGATCATCAGTTTTATTATAGTTGTCAAAAATAATTTATGGTTAATTATGTTATGTTCATTATTTTACATGTGTGTAAAATGAATTTAATATTCAAGAAATATTTTAATAAGTGGTATGTAAATTAAAAAATGTAATATAAAATTGTATTATGTTCAGTAAAACAATGGAAAAATACTTTGAAATTAAAATTACTTTTGTAACTTCAGGGAATGTTTGAAGTATCATAAAAGGCATAGAAAATAAGGATTGCAATTAATAATGAAGCATAATATATACATTGCTTTTATTTGCTTAAACTTGTAGTGGGTGGCATTTTATGTTAATAAACAGCTTTTTCAAACATAAATTCATTTATTAAATTAAAAAATATGGCAACAAAAATAATAGTCCAACAGCATATATAGAAAGGAAAATTGTTCGTTGTGTCCCTGTAGCTCAATTGAAAAATCCAAAGGTCATGGGTTCGAATTCCACCTGGGATGACCTATTTTCTGAGAATGTAATTTCTGTTTTACTATAATAATTAAAAATTTAGTTAATAAATAAACAGTAACAAACACAAAAAAATAGAAATAAAACATACATAGTAAGTACATTGAAAGGAAAATTGCAAGAAAAATAACTTTATATTTTGTCACTAAATATTGTGAATTTGTCATATGTATAAACATATTTATATTAATTGTGACTATTTAATAAAAATTTTCTTTGTTGACCTAAGTAGGAATTGATTTAATTTTTTTTATATTACTTGTTTCTATGGAAGTAATGTGATAGGTGCATTGATAAAATAAAAGATGTGAAAAATGAAAGTGATAAATGTGTGAAACTTTTTTAAAAAAGGTAATTATAAATGTTAAAATAAATATATAAAGGTTATTTTTTTTTATTATATTTTTGAAAGATAATTTAACACATTATGTGTGTAAAATATTTTTCATATTCAAGACATTTTTATAAGATGTGGTATGTAAATGAAGAAATGTATTACAAAATTCTATTATGTTCAGTAAAACAAAAGAAAAAATATTTTTAAATGCATTAAGAGGGAGGGGGTACATGTATCAACTTCCTGTAATGGCAAAATTTTTCAGAATAAAAAAATGCTAACACTCATGTGTGAAATTTGTAATTAGTCAAAAATTTATTCTAATACTTACACACATTTTAATAGCAATAGTTTTTAGGGAATAGAAATATATTTGTGTACATTTAAAAAGTATTTAAATATTTGAAATAGGCATAGATATCTAATAATATACAATTGAAAAGTGAGAAAAAAAAAGAAACGAGCCTCACAGTAGTCGCATATGATGTGTAACATTTGGTAAAATATGCAATAGTAACTTAAATCCTGAAGAAAATGAATCCAGTATGGTTGGAAATAATTTTCTATCAAATAATTATATCTTTAATGAAAATTTTATTTAGGAGTAATGCAATTTTTTATCAAAAATTTTTATTCTTCAATTTGGGCAAGAGTGGATACAATAGACTTATGATAAGTAAAATACGACACATATACTTGTGATTTCAAAGTATTTAAAAACCGTTGAAAAACAGCGTCAATAAGAGTACCACTGTTAGTCGTCGAAACATTTTGATTTGTATTCATTTCGAGCTTTAGTTCGTCAGTCAAAAAAGCTATGAGCACCTCAGCTTGTGACAAACTGTAGTTAACGTTGAAATCACCACTCAAAATCATCGGAAGTGCGTGATAGTTTGTTTCTAAAAGAGTAGAACCATCCTCGGTATATGGTAAAAGTACAAAATGCAGGAGATCTTCAATTTTTTTTTAAAGTTTGATTCGGAGAAATGTATATGGGCATCAAAATCACTGTTTGACCATTTTTGAATATGCTTCTGCCACACATAAGTCCCCAATATCTTGACTAGCAATACCCAGTCCACTTGTTTGACGATAAATAATGTCCATCTGAGGAGTCACAACATGCGAGTTGTTCTGTTTGCGATACATCGCAACACCAGCTGCTCTGTGGCCTGGTCGTTTAAATTGTACGCAGCAATCAAAGTTAGGTATCGAAACTCATTCATCATTATCTAACCAAGTCTCTGCCAACATGAGTAATGTACAATTTTGTAAAATAACCTCTTCAAATTGCAAATTTGCGTAAGAAAACGAAATCGAGTTTTAGAATTCGAATCTTTTGAAATACTAACTTTAACAACATAAAAAAACAAATACTAGAGTTGGATTTTGCATATATTCTGCTCTGGATTTACCCATCTCTGCAAATCACAAAAAAATTAAAATAACTAAAATTTGCAGGACAATAAAACAAATTCGTAAAAATGTAAATACAAGTAAAAAAATATAAACTTAACATTATCTTTAACATGCAATAAATATAGAACTTATATATTCCAGATTTTCTTTTTCTAAATAAACACCATTTTCCACGTCACCCAGGAGGTATGGTGCAAAGACGTATTACCCTTTTTATCCAAATACTATACTGTTCGAATTCATGCTTCGTATTAATACAAAGAATTTTCAGTCTACCTAAGGTATGTAATGATTAAAAGCTTAGAAAAAATAGTTTGTCCCAATTAATTCGAACAGTATAGTAGGAAAGGCGGGTTCCCCAATAGGTCTATTTCCTTATACAACATGAACAATAAGTAATTACGTATTAGCCTGTCACCAATGGATACTATAATATAAATTTCACAATAGCTTAACATTACTTTAAACAAGTTTAACAGATGTTTATATATAGAAACAAATGCATAAATTTAATTATAAACAATGAAAAAAACTACTTATATTACTTGATGCTTATTTTTGAAATAAAATGTAATAAATGTTCTTCTCAATATACAAGGCAGGAAAAAAAATCCCCTCTCCAACATTTCTGTAAGTGAACTGGCATCACTAGTTTTTATATTTACTGCAGGTTTGGTGAAACTTATTTACCTTAGTTACTTCAAGTTTAGAACATGCTAGTTATATAATAATAGAAAATTACAGTAATAATCCACCATTCTGCAAGAGAGAAACATTTCATAATTTAGTTTTCACCAATCATATTGACATGATATGATGCACAAGAGTGGTGCTAGAATTCATTATTTTAAGTTAAGTATTTATAGTATTTACATATTATTGTTGTTTTGCTCTCTTGGAACCTTTATTCTTTTTAATGAATTTCCTTTGCTGATCAATATTTTTATTTGAAGGAACAGTAGCCATTTCTTGTTGGACAGGTGGTAAACTAGGTAAATTTGTAACATTATCCAAACTCTTAAAATGTATTTCTATGGCAGTAAATGCTTCTTTTAGGTAACGCACTTGATCAATGGATTTCACTTCCCTTATTAGTCTTCCAATGTTTTCATATTGGGTTACAATTGTATTCATTTCTGAATCCATGGAAGCTTTATGTAGATTAGATATTATTGCATTTTTTTCTATTTGATGCTGTTCTTTATTATTTATATCTATTCTAGGATTATGCTGTGTTTGTTGCAAGTCTTCTGTAACAGAATTCATTAAGTTGTTCTTTTGCTGTATGAAATAAATGTGCTTGCAAATCAAAAATCTTATGCAATAATCTACACAAGTACATGAAAAAGAATGAATGTGCAAATATTGCATTCCTCGCACCTGATAGGGCAACAACACAATCTATTTCCCTCGAGAATGTCATAAGTGAAGATTGATGATTCTTCACTTTTTGTTACTATGTGTTTTTCATTACATTGAACGTAATCATACGTATTGTTCATTTTTTCACTCCCTCTGTGTCTTTTTCGGATCAGAGCAACACGCGAGAGGTTAACTTGCCACGTTCAATACTAATTACACGAGATAATTTCTTTGCAATGGCGGCTAAAAGTAATGAAATTGTTTTGTCTAACCTTTTCATTACTGTGCCTCCTGCCCATCATCTTATTAAATGTGGGAATGTGTATTTCATTCAAAATATCTTTTAATTGAAATTTAATTTCTTCTTTGAACTTTATAACTTTGGTATTAACATTTGAGTTCCAGTTTCTGATTACATGCCAGCTACACAATAAATGTTGGAAATCATTCACAAATGCCTCCTTCCAAGCATTTGGAAATGAATTCGTGTCATCGCTCATCAATACGTTTGGTTTAAAGTTGGGCACTCGTTTTTTGATTTCGATGAAAAATGGAATGAGTATTTCAGTTGATACTCGTGATGAAAAAAAGTGTAGCAACGGGCATTCCCTCGTGATTTTCATCATGCACCATTAAGGTTGTCAACTGAAAATTATATATATATATATATATATATATATATTGATTGGTTCCATGGGTGGAATCAATCATGACACAATTTTTACCATACAGTTCGAGAAGTTTTTCTTGGGCGTCATTCATTATTGCTAACAAGAAATCTCTTTTGTCAATTCTTGAATAATTATCCATTTCCCCACCAACTGGTTTATATAGTAATACTGGATTCTTTGTGTCACTTTGCATTTTTTTCACTATAATATCGACTGAGGTTGCATCATCTGTATGCAGAATAACTTTTTTCCCAATTTGTTTATCTGTGCAGATGTTATGAAGATCTTTTCGTGTAGTTAATCCAAATCGCTTTGTAGGTGAATATTCCTCTCTCGCTTTGTCTAATATTGTAGCCATTGGTATTTCAAGACAGAGTGATGATGCAAGACTGGATTTTTCTGCTTTAGACAGATTAAGTTTTCCGACTTCCATATCATGTCCAACATGAACAGATTGATATTGAACAGTTATTTCTTTCGCCTCTTCTACAGTGTGTGTAGAAACATTAATGACAGCTGGGCAGGTGCAACCACATCTGACAGAACCAGAAGCTTTCATATGTCGAACTCTGTTCAATTTCGGTTTTGAGTATCCACTTCGATGACACACATAATATGAAAATTTTACTTCCACTTTTTCTGATGCACTTCTTAAACGAAAAAATGATCGACTGTCCAACTCGATTTTCTCTTTCCATTTTAAGAAATCTTCTTCTGAATAAAACGTTTGACTTGAAAAGTTCAGTTTCACATCGTGTTTCTTTTGTAAATATTCATGTAAATTCGCAATCGTGCGGAAGGTTTCCTTGCACAATCCGCAAACTTGATTTTTAGAAATTACAACATCTTCCGGGAGAATTTTTCTCATATGAGCATATAAATTCTTATATCCTAGGGTTATACCACATTTTTTGCAAGAAAATGTAGGTTTATTTGGCCCTGAACAGGGCCTTTCAATGGAGCTTTCTAAAGACATTTTCAACACGTGAGAGTAACACGGCAAATAAATCCGATACGACTACTAGAAAACGAATTCTCCTGCCGTCGAGGATACTCGTCTAAGCGCATGCGCAGTAAAAACTCCCATTGGCAGCCGTTTAGTATTCGAGACGCTAGTGGAAACAAACCAAAACATATTCACGTGCTCTCCTCAACACGCGAACGTGACGTCACATGAATCAACCTCAATGAGGTTGCAACATAGTAGTCTTGAATGGCATTTTGAATTACATTTCTTCACATTTTTCACGCTAAGACAATTCTTATTTTAGTACTTTGTTTTACACATACATTT
Organism: Trichonephila clavipes; assembly: GCA_019973935.1. Taxonomy (NCBI): domain Eukaryota; kingdom Metazoa; phylum Arthropoda; class Arachnida; order Araneae; family Nephilidae; genus Trichonephila; species Trichonephila clavipes. The sequence goes on along the minus strand of BMAU01020294.1, from coordinate 283,660 downwards.
GACGAATCCTTCACCGCTGCCATTGGAATGTGCAATTGCAACTGACAGAAGAGGAATTTCGTGGTGAGCAATGTCTTGAATCCTAAGCAAGTTCTTGAATCCTAAGCAAGTGGACACGAAGTAAATCGTGATTTTACATACCTGCTTTAAAATTCATTCAGAAGTTCCAAGCCGATAGAGAGAGAGAGAAACTTCCCCATATTCAATACAAGGTCCAATATATTGGCATTCAGAAAAAAATCAGAAATTTCACAACAATGGCTTTTTAAAAATAATTTTCAATTTTTTTTTTTTTGGAAAGGTTCCCAAAGGTGGTACAATTCAATATCATAACATGTAACGTTTTTGTATTTGGTTGAAAGTTTTTTCAGAATTCTATTACGTCCCCGGTATCCAATAGTCAAATGAGCTTAATGAAGTACGTAAAACAACTCAGAATTCGTGATTTAGTACTGTATAGAAGTGCTTCTCAACCTTTTTATCCCTGCAGACCCGTCAACGTTTGATAATTTTATCGCGGCCCGCTGAGGGTGGACGTTGATTGCTTATATTTTAAACTGTTCTGATTGAATAATTTAATTGTATTTAATTATGCCTTCTGAATAAAAATCAGTTACACGAAAAATTAACATAAAGGGATTTTACATGAAATATATAAAGTGATTTCCAGGGAAAGTCACACAAACTCTAGAAAAAAAATAAAATTGTAATAATTTAATGCTCCTTGAGTGGCCCGATACCATTTGATCCATGGACCGTGGGTTGGGAACCATTGTTGTATAGTACTGAAGTCTTTAATAGGTTACATGAGTTTTCTTTTACTTTCCACAAATATCACATCATAGCTATTCAGCAACCTATAGTCCCTGTTTTCCTTTTTAGTAGTCATTTTGGCTTTTTGTTCGTCTGTTATTAACTTCTAGTAAGTAATTTCAGTTAAAAAAATACTTATTTCAGCATTAACTCGAATTTTGGATAGCTCGCCGTCCAATAGTTGTTTCATGCCTTTAGACCAGGAGTCGGAAACCTTTTAGCTGTGGCATGTCAAAAACCAATCAATCCAATTATGATTCAGCGTGTCACACAGTTGCGCATTTTTGAAACAATTCGATTCCCGCGATAATGCATGCAGAGTTATGGAATAGAATTCAATAATTTAGATTTACAGTTTTGTCATACATTAATTTTGCATGAATTAAATAGATTTCTTAACTTAAAAATAAACAGCATAAAATATAACTATTTCTTCAACAAAAATATATAAAAAAACTCGAACTTGTACATATATTATGTATTTTTAAACAAATTTATTAAAATAAGAAATATGCTCAACGTAAAATATATAAGTATATCCCTTCATTAAAGTTAAATAAAAAGATAAATAAAATTTCGCTCTACACTCATATCACAAAACCTGGGATGTAATTTGTGACTTTCACTTTGACATGATTATGAGCATTCAGTTGTTAAACAATTTCTTTGCGGACTCGAAATATTTTTCGTATGTGGAAAGGTATCTTACTTTGATATGTAGAGCGAAAAGCAGAATACAGGCAATTTAAAAAAAAGCTGTAAATTGACCTTTAGTATTATCTTCCAAATTTTTTCATATCTCCACAGTTGTCTATAATTCTGGAGATGTTTTTCAAATAAGGTCCATTACAAATTTATCAAGCGCCATCCATTCAAAATTTGATAAATTTGTTGAGTAGTGCAGAGTGACTCTGAGAAATGTAACGCGTGGCACGCGTGTAATAGTTTGCCGACCCCTGCTACAGACCATGATTCCTTCTCCACAACTACAGCTTGTTCCTCCATTTTCCTGCAGCACAGGAAAAAACTAGTTTTTTGTTGAACAAGTTTAAGTAAAATTGAGAAATTTGACACTCCCGAACAAACCACAATTTGCAACTGACAAATTCTGAGTCTGAAGTCTCGTGCCTTGCCACTCAATATTCGAAACGAATCGGAGATGTATTTCATACTTTGCCGGTTCCTCATTAGGCATTCTATAGAATGCCTAATGAGGAACCGGCCTAGGCATTCTATAGAATGCTTAGGCAATGTGTGAAATAAGAATCATTTCATACATTTGCCGGATTTCATACTTTGCCGGTAACATATAGATTAAAGAAAAGGGGGGCAAAATTTTTAATTGGTCGACGGAGGCACAGGATTCCATTAATAAAATTAAACGAGCAATAACAGAGGTGCCAGTTTTACAATTGCCGAATTTTCAGGAGCAATTTAACTTATTTACGGATGCTAGTGGGGTCGGAATTGGCGCTGTGTTGAATCAAAATCAAAGATCTATTGCATTCGCGTTTCGAACCCTGAACAAGGCCGAAAGAAATTACACAGTTACGGAACGCGAATGTTTAGCGGCGATATAGGCGTTGAATAAATTTCGGACTTATTTTGGGGTACTACCGGTGAAAGTCATAACAGATCATGCGGCGTTAACATAACTCATGAATAAGAAAAATTTATCAAGTAGAATGATTAGATGGGCGCTTAAGCTATCAGAGTTTAACATTGAATGGGAGCATCGGCCTGGTACTCAGAACGTTGTCGCGGACGTACTATCTAGGAATCCGGTGAACAATGTTAAAGGATCACAAATTTCGTGAACAGCTCTTAGAGCCTTAGTTTTTAACTCCAGGGAACAATTAATTCAAGAACAACGAGAAGATCCCGAGTTAGGGCATATATATCGCTATTTGAAAATCCGGGAGATGGTTCAGTTAATGCAACTGTATGCGAGGGTTGGTCCCAGGATTTTAAGTTAATTGATGGTTTACTCTTTTACGCGCGCGCGAGAGAGAAGTATTGTACAACTCTTAGGGAACTCAGAGTATACATTCCTCAATCTCTTCGCGAAACAATAATGAACGAATTTCACGATTAACCATTAGCCGGCCATTTAGGAAAGAAAAAGACATATTTAAAATTACGTAATACGTGTTATTTTCCGTATATGAGGAAATACATATTTAAACATGTATCAACCTGTGACCGGTGTCAAAAATTCAATAATAAAAACGCGCTACCAGGATCACAAATTAATTGGTCGATTAATTTCGATAGTATCTAATTACCCCAATGAAATCGTGACATTAGACTTACTAGGCCCCTACCCAGCATCCCGACCCGAAAGATATAGATTTATCTTAGTAATAACTGACCACTTTACTAAGTGGAGTGAGCTTATACCTTTAAAAAAAATCTTCGGCCCAGGCCATAGCTACGGCCCTTTTTGAAAATTATATTTCACGATATGGAGCTTCTATTTCCTTGATTAGTGGTAATGGTCCCCAATTTATATCTGATGTCTTCGAACACCTAAGTCACAGGTTGGACATAAAACATATTAAAACTGTAACGTATCGGCCGCAATCTAATCTAACGGAAAGAATTAATCGCACTTTAGTGCTGATGATAGCTTGTTTTGTAGAAGAAAATCACGATAACTGGGACCGATTCCTCCATGAGTTCTCTTTCGCGTTACGAACAGCAATTAATGAAACTACTGGTAAAACTCCAGCTGAATTATGCTTAGGTCGAAAAATCATCACGCCTTTTCGTAAATTAGTACTGGTAACGGATGGTGCAGAATATGTGGGAGGCAATGTTGAAAAATTATTTGATGAGGCGAGGCAGAGACAGCATAAAACGTGGAAGAAATATTATAATCGAAAAAGGAGAGCGGTTAACATCAAAGTCAATGATTTGGTCTTGGTACAAACTCATTTTATTAGTGCAGCGGGCAGGAGAGTTGTGGGAAAATTTATGCCTAAATTTGCAGGGCCCTACACAGTGTTGGAAGTTCAAACAACAATTTGACCATTTGGAAAAGAGGAAGAAGCGTCACGGATTTATCATCCGAGAAATTCGGAAACAAGTAGTTATGATAACATTAATAAGACAACATATGAGGGAAAGGAATCGAGTAATTGGTCTAATAGGTCGAACTCGGAAAAATCCAGACGTTCTAGAAAACCCTCGGGTAATGAGAATAAGAGTTGTAAATCGAATAAGGGAAATGCCGGATTGGAGGATCTGAAAGTTAGACGTGATAGAGCAGTAGAATCGACGGGTACATCGGAGAGGTACGATGGAAAGAGGCCAAAAATATGCAGGAAGAGATCATTTAGAGGGTCTGACTATGAACAGCATAGAAAGAGGAAAGTGCCTGTACTGCCCCCCAGGGTCGGAAGAGTGGGGTTCCATCGTCCATATATTCTAGATCACACAAATATATGAGGAAGGACAGTAATAATCATCCTCTGCAGGAGCCTGAGATACTTCCAGGAACATCAAATCAAGGACAGGCTAGTAGGTCCAATCCACCTAAACAAAAGAGCAGTCGAAAAACAAGAATGGAGTTTGATAGAACCCAAGAGACCAGGCCAAATACCAACAGAGGACACAGTACAGCTGAGGGGAGACCGGTCCGGCCTAGAAAGAAGCCAACAGTGTGAGACCTTGCCCGTATTATCTAAGGAGCCGCTTCAAAGAACCAGAAGGACTACCAGAGGAGTACTGGGATCAACAGCCTACCACAGAACAACCTCAGGAGAAGGAGCCTCAGTGTGGAAGCATTAGACGGAAATCCGGCAGATAGGAGCACATAAAAAAATCAGGTTGTATTGTCTTTTTTCCGTTTTCTTGCTGACAAGCAGTCAGGTGTTTTTGCATTACCAAGTCGAGATTTTTTTAAAAATATATTATATGTACAAGAGTTAACACTAAGATGTGTGCATTGTTCAAGTCAGAAAAATGAATTTTTGTATATTAATTTTTTTCCAAAGTATGGAAACAATTGTTTGTGGACATTTGTTTTGCAATTTCTGACTTGATGGTTCTGCGGGAATATCTAGCATTGTTTGTTATATATATTGTAAATTTTATGTATATCTGTAAATCATTCAGCGTATGTATATGTATATTTTTAATTAACATCTGGTGGCTTGGGACGTGGCGTAGTTAGACAATACTAACAATAACATTAACAGGCGCAGCACGCATGGAATTGGAGTTTTTTTACAGAGCCAGATGTATTGATGTATTATAAAATGATGTGTGAAATGTGAAAATGTATTTGTGCATAATGTTAATGTTTTTTTCTTAGAAAAGATATTAAAAGAGTTCTCATTTCAGGGTAGCTGACCCTGATCATTGTATCGTAGGCAGTGAGACTTCTGTAAAACAAGACAGTATGTTACAATGTTTAAGTAGTTAAGTAAAGCCCACGGCCAGGTTTTTCCACACTGTGGTTTTTCCCTCGGTCCGTAGCCATAATTGAGTGTGCTGTAGGAAATTTTAAATATATAAATGTCTACGTCGAACTTTAATAATAAGCAATTTAAAGCGGAGATTGTGGTTTTCTTTCTTTTCTTTCCCTTAGCGTAGGAAACATCTTAAAGTGTCAGATAGTTAGGTATATTAAATTCTTAAAGACCAAAGATTCAGTTTTTTATAATATCGCTCTACGTAATTTATTTCAGGCCATTTTAGACCTTCGAATAAATCCTGTTTTCTTCTTGGAGAGGGTTTGTGACGGATCTGTACGGCACTTTATCACTAATAAATACTCTTGGGCGTCTTTGGGGGTTGTAAATTCGCGTATATTTCCAACCAGCTCTAAAAGAAGAAACCGGAATATGCAAATTAGTCAAAGTATTTAAGGAGAGTGTTGTAGGTTAGCGAAGAAGGCTATTGAGCCAATAGATACATAGACGGAGCGCTAAGAAGATTCAAGTTGATTGTGGGATTAGTTTCTATCTGATTATCAGGCAGCGATTTACGTTCGGAAAGATGAGCCGAATGGAAAGGAGTGAAGTAGTAAAAATCAGGTGATATTTAAACTTCATTTATCGGATAATAAGAGTAAATAAATAAGAGAGTTAGTGGGAAGTTAATGAATGCTAGTAATTCAAATTGCGTGTATCTCTCGGTCCTCTTATTCCGGTAGACCCGTTCGATATTGAGTTTAATATTTGATAAGTGTCATATTTCGTGATTTAATTTAATAGTTAGGGTCAATCACATTGACGTAGGCATCTTGATAAATCTTTGTAATTAGATGGTTGATAATTGATTCAAGTGAATAAATATAATTTGTTATTGTAAAAATGTCGTCTGGTCGTTCTTTGCCTCAATTCAATCTTGGTGTCCAGGGTGGAATCCAGGGGGATTCCCACAATCTTACAAAAACTATTTGAAAATCTAGACTGTGTTTGATTCACCATTTAAAAAAATGGTTTTATCCTTAACAGTTGTTTTATTGAAGAAGCAATATAGTGTTTTTTTCTTTTCTTTTTGAATGAATTGTGATTTAATTCTTCAACAAAGCTAACAGTGTCAAGTATCAGAGAGTTTTAGGTGAACATAGATAATCAAGATTTTACCATGTATTAAAATAAGTTACTTTCTACATCGTATATTCCGTGTTTTATGGTAAATATATATTTAATTTGAATTATTTCCTCTTCTGTATTATTTTCTTTTGGAATTACTTTTGAACCTTATTGTACAATTTTTATTTTACTGTCTATACAATTATTTTACGTATAGTGAAAAATATAATCAGGAGAATATAAAAAATATAATCATAAATATAAAATATAAAGGTTTAAAATATAATCAGGATTACTACACTTGAGAGAGAGATGTTTACCAATGTGTGAATGATTTTTTTAAAAAATATTTTTCTTGTAGTTCACAAAATATGTTATTATTTGGTTTATTAAGTAATTCCTTCTTTAAGTTATTAAATATTTTTAACACTATGCAATATTTTACAGATGTCAACCAATCATCGACTCTTAGAGCTACAAATCAAAAGATGCCATTAAGACATGAACTGCCTTATGCTACTGTACCTGGTACATCATTCCCAAATCCTGATTGGTTACTTTTAAATGTTGGTGGCAGACATTTTGCAACTACCAGGTGCGTCTAATTTTTTTAAAGGGGCGAAAAAAAATTTATTTTTCTGTTTGCATGAAGAAAAATTTTACTTTTCCCTTTGATGATTTAAAAAATTATATTATAAACTAATATATGAATTACAATGTTCGAAATTATAATGAAAATTAAGGCATTTTTTTCCTGTGAAAATGTTTTCCGTGTTTAGTTCACTAACGACCCGCCGTGTAGGGCAGCGATGCACGTTAAATCTGCTGAGAGCTGAAACGTCCTCCCGTTGGTGTGGAGTGGTAGTTAGGAGAGGGGTGCCAGATCAGGTGTCGTCCACGTCACTTGACCATGGTTCAAAATTACGTGATCCGTCGCCAAAAGCCCTCGTGTAGCTGAACAGTGCGACGTTAATATTCAATCAATCCATGTTTAGTTCAGGTTTTTGTGCATTGGGCGAAGACAGCTGTAATAAAATTCCCATTCTTTGATACCTGCCTGGACCTGTCAGTGTCACAAACTTTAGAATTAAAACTGGACAGAACTATACATTATGAAACATACATATCTGCATAGATTTAGTTTAGTAGATTCCTCACTTTCTGCTCTTTATGTAAGGCTAATGACGTGTGCGTAGACAATTTAGCCTCTCATGTCTAGGTCTGGCATAGCTTAAAACAATAGTATGTATTTTTTCATCCATGTGAAATACTGTTTTCAGTTTAATTGATTTCATTACTTGACCAACTACTTTATTGGTGGTTATTGCAGTAATATTGATGTAGTTATCTGATTCAGTGTAGTAAAATATATAGTAGTTAATTATTGACATTAAAGAGTGGGGATCAAATTTTTTGAAATTCCTCAATATCTTTTAAAAGATCAACTTGAATAATTTGAAGTTTATCAACCAAAATGAATATTTGAAATAAGTGTTAATTAGAAGTCTTTTTCTTCCATTCATTGTTCTTGGTGAAGGTATTTAATTTATGTAAACTATATGTTCGTTTAATAATTTTGCAGCACATTTATTAACATTTTAGATACCTTCATTTTATAAATGCTATGAAGCGTCAACTTAGCTATTAATATCTAGTCCATTTGAATTATGTGTATTTTTACTACTTTTTCATTCTATAGACCTGGGGTGGCCAACCTTTTTAGTAAGAGTGTCACTATGTGATATTAAATCATTATGCGTGCCAATTCCAACTTTTCTAACAAACAAAAAGAAGGTGAAAATATAATACTTATTAGCTTATATATGGGATTTGCATGCAAATGGCATATTTTTTATGCGTCTTAAGTTGTGAAAATTTAAAAATAGTATACTAATAATAAACTTTCAATTTTTATAAACTTTTTTAGGTATACAATAAGAATGAGTAACTTTAAGCATTTAACTCTAATTTATTATTAAACAGCAAGTACTTGCTTAATGTGGCTTTGGAATTTGTAGCTTTTTTACCATGTCATCTATATTAGAATTAGTCCTTGGAAGATGCTAACAAAATTAAATTCTTTTATGTGTACATCAGTTAATTTTCAGCGATATTATACTTATATATATATGTCATGATTTTAAAGACAGAATCAGATTAAAGTTTAAAAAGGAAGGTCTTTATTCCATCGTTTCTACATCCATTCTCATGCTAAGAGCAGGGAGTAAAAAACACGCCATGGGGGGTTTCACGTGAATAACACGTGAAAAACATCTGGTAAGTGTCGCTGCTTTGAAGATGGTGCTTGCAAGTTAATGCTGACATATGTTGACTATTAAATCTAACGATCTAGAATTAGACATGTTTATTGGCTAGGCCATATGTTCGGAAGACATAAATGGGCGATTAGTTTGATACTTGAATATGAGAACGGAGACAGATAGAGTCAAGTGCTAGATAGGGAATTTAATTTTTAATCTAATTTAATTATCCTTACATATATATATACTGTATTTGTAATAGAAAACATTTATTCACAAACTTATGTTGCCCCAAATCTACAACAATATTTGACAGCCAAATCTTGTAAATTTGGAAAATTTCCCGTTGGTTCGAATTTCCAGCATTTGATATACACCCAGGAACATTGAAAACAGCAACCCAAGAAGGAAGCTAAGTACAATCGTGAAACTTTGCAAATAAGTACAGCGTAATGTGATATGCAAATGATCCAAGTTTTGTGCCAATACACATGCTCATACTCGCCGAGGTGGCGCTACAATCAGGAAGAGGGTGCTATATAAGCCAGCGCAAATTCGAAGATTCATAAACGTGACGATTACCCGTCGATTGTAGGAAGACTTTGGTCAGTGAAACATGCCAGATAAACGCGCTAGAAGACATTTCTCACAGTTAAGCGAGTTTGAGAGAGGACTGATCATCGGGATGAAAACTGCAGGCTGGTCGACGCGCCTTGTTGCTGGCCAGGTGGATAGTTCAGAGTGTGCCGTTAGAAATTGTTGGGAGCAGTGGACACGAGAAGGTACCCACGCGCGGAAAACCGGGTCTGGAGCGACCAGGAAGACCACGAGGAGAGAGGATCGAAGGATCGTGCGGCAAGCACTTTGGGACCCCACAGTGACTCGTTCAACGATACGAGCAGACGTAGGCGTAGCAATTGTTCCACAAAAAATTCCAGACACCTTGCAGAAGCAAATCTTAAATCCAAGCGCCCTTTCCGTGCACTCAGTTTAACACCGGAACATCGGCAACTGCGTCTACAGTGGTGCCAAGCGAGATCAATGTGGAATGTCACAGATTGGCAAAAAGTTGTGTTTAGTGATGAATCCCGGTTTGTTTTGGGGACAGATGATAACCGTGTATGGGTGCGGAGGAGCCCTGGTGAGCGGTACAATTCCCCCCACACTGTTTTACGTCACACTGCCTGCACAGCTGGTGTAATGGTCTGGGGGGCCATAGCCTATGATAGCCGGTCCACTTTAATTGTGATGAATGGAACCTTAACGAGCCAACGTTACGTTGATGATGTTCTTCGACCCCATGCATGATCTTTTCTAAATGGTCTCCCAGGGGCAATTTTCCAGCAAGATAATGCTCGTCCGCATACAGCAAGAGTTGCTTAGGACTTCCTACGTCATTTTCAGACTCTTCCATGGCCGGCCCGCTCCCCCGATTTGTCCCCTGTAGAGCACGCGTGGGATCAGCTAAAACGGCAGATGCCATCGTGTCACTCTGTACATGATTTAGAGTTGGCTGATTTAGAGTACATGATTTAGATTTATGGGCCCATCTGCCTCAGGACAACATAAGGTGTCTAATCAACTCAATGCCGGACCGTGTGGCGGCATGTATTGCAGCTGGAGGTGGTCCAACGCGCTATTGAAGTTGCCCAGCATTTGTGTTGTTGCACACCCTGTATTCGTTTAATTGTCTTGTCTTTGAGAAAAAGTGAATCTCTCATCTGTGTCATTATGTGTATTAAATTTCATTTCAATGCGATGCTTTCTTCTTGGGTCGCTATTTTTAATGTTCCTGAGTGTAATTTGGATCACTTGAGTTGAAATAAATTCCTTATGTTTGCTTTAAGTCTGGTATGGTGCTGTAGGTTAAGGTGCCTGACTAGTTGCGGGAACATTTTTTTGAAACAATACTGAAAATACATTTTTAAACTAATTTTTTTAATTATAACTGAAAACTTATAAAAATACAAAGAAAAAAAAGTTTCAGTATATTTTTGTAAGAAAATTGACAATTTTAGGTTAAAATTAGGCATTTTTTTGCACATCACGGCAAACACTGAAAAACTCTAATGCATAAGATAAAAAAAAAGCTCTTTGAATGTTATTTAGACAGCGTTAACCTATGTTTTGCTCTATCATCTTTGAATAATTTCACTTTATCACAAAATAAGGGGTCAAAAAGTGCACAAAAGGAACATTTTTCAAAAAATTTGCATTTATCACAAAGAAAAACAATCATAAAAAAGGTAAATATATTGTTTTTTCTTATTCTCTAGTGCACAACATGCATACTATAATAATGAACAAGGATGCAAAATTTCATGCAATTATCTCAAGGACTTTTTGAGATATCACGTTTTCCATGCGATAAAATATGGAAAAATCTGTTTCGGAGAAAAACGCATTTAAAGATTTAAATCTAAATCTTAAAAAATTATACTACTAAAACAACCTAAAACCTCTCTTTATATCAAAAGAATAAACCTTTTATAATCCCACATCAGTATTATATATTTATTTCACACACACAAATTCTTTTTTTAAAAATTTTGTTACCAATTTTATAGAGTCAAAAAAAGCTTTTCTTAACGTCGAAATGCATAGTTTTTTTAAGTACAAATTAGAGATATAAAAAGCAGATGGGTAACAATACTATTGAAACAGGATTTATAAAAAGATCAACATTTTTTTATCGTCTTGAAAATCATCCAACCTAGGACTGAATGAATCCTGCAAAATGAATATTAATTTTTTAAATCTATTATAGCTCAGAGCACATTATTATAACTTTGATAGATGGTTAATAATGCTCGACATTCCCTCCCCCCCAATAAAGATAAAGGTGCAAAAGTTTGTTTACAAAAGATGTACAAAATATAAATGAAGCGAATTGTTTCTAATTATTCAAACAATGTTCCTAAATAACGAAGCGAAATGAGTGTGTATCCAAGTATTAGTTAGACAGTCCTTTAATAAGTGGATATCCACAACACACATAATTTAAATATAGTAATATTTAATGAGATACGAATTTACTGTGATGCGGCTTACACTCTACAAATCAAGTTAAACACACTGACAATATTTACATTTTAGATACTGAGGTGCACACAACAGCGCCCTCACATGGCCAATATTTCTGTGCACACCCTACCGGTGAACAGAATGTTCCCCCAGTAAATATCAAACCAAAATTAATACAAACAATTATTCAAATGCAATTCTAATAAAAAAATTTAATACTGATATATAATACTACTAATCAAAATCTGAATTATACATATTGCAATGAAAAAAGTAAGTACACATTACACACAAATATAATGAAATTTAAAGATGACAATAAAACTTCAATTTACAAATACTAGGATACATACCTCAAGACTTCACAACAAATAAATTTAACAGAGATTAATAAATGTGCTATCTCCTACCATTAATCTGAAAAATATAAACAAAATTAGTTCAAGTATATTATTCAATTTCTAATGGTTACAACAATTGAATGGGTTTTTTGAAATGATTAACTGGAGCAAATACTGTTCTTTCCAGTGTCTTCTAAGCTGTTTTAAAAGAAGAGTTTGGTAAGTCTTTCTTTTTTTGTACGACTTTTTTGCTGTTGTGGATTCAATCATTTCGATGAAATGCATAGGATATTTAGTCACCATAACCCAACTTAGGGAAGCGGGCCGGTGTGAGTAGTTCTGGCTCTCCTGGATTATTCTCCTCATATGTTAGTGGCTGATTGTTGACGATAACTTTAACTTCTGAAAGTATCGTTGAAAGTTCTTCAAACATTAGAAGAGCCTTGCCAATCTCTCATTCATCAATGTCTGGTCGAATAAAATATGCTTCATAACAAGCATCAATTTTGAGACAAGATGGCACCTGTTTGGCCAACCACCTAGTTGGCAATAAGTTCAAGACGAGGAAGCTTCAATGATTTCACAGGTGCTACACAACTTTTTGAGCAAATAAAACTCGTTTCGATTTCGTTATTGCAAGTAACAAAGCGCAAATACAATATTGTTCCATAGGCTGATTTACTCGTGTCTGAGAAACAGTGTATTTCAAAATTTCATATTTCTTGATCTATGTCACCTAAATAAAACCCTGGTATCTTTATCTCAGTCAAGCCCTCAGCTTCACTACTCCACTGCTGCCACTTGTGTCGTAGCTTTTGGGGGAGTTCATAGTCTCAGAGAGTCTACTCCCAGAATACAAAGATCCTAAAGAAGACAGTTTAATAACGAATAGGCCAATATACACTGGCCTCAAAAAGTTAAGGTACAACATGTTTTTCGAAGCTCACCATAAAAAAATGGCAGTAACAATAAAATGCATAGTTTACATGAATGATAATAACAAACTTTAAAAACATTAATGCAAAAACGATTGCTACAACTTTTATTTTATAGAAAAGAACGTATATTTATGAGTGAGAGAAAAATATGCAAATATCAAGCTTTCGTACTTTTTTTGTGTGTAAGTTGTGTTGATTTTCAACAGTTGTTGGCAGTTTCGGTGACAATAGTCAATAGAGTTTAGAAAATGTCTCAGAGACGTCGTTTACCCAATTCGTTAAGGTGGCGGGCAGTTGGATGAATGGAAATGAGATTGTCGCAGGCTGATGCTGCTAGACGTCTCAATGTGTCTCGTAGTGTTGTTCAGCGACTTTGGGATCAATACCAATCCGAAGATTCTGTGTCCAGAAGACCTGTTCCAGGCCGACCACGAGCTACAACACCTGCAGAAGACCGTTTTCTAGCTCTTTCGGCACGAAGGAGAAGAACCACTACTGTGCCGCAGCTCGTTGCAGACCACTTTCAAGCATCAGGAAGAAGAATCTCCGCTACTACGGTGCGAAATCGTCTTCACAATGCAGGTCTGTATGCAAGAAGACCAGTTGTGTGCGTTCCCCTCAACGGACGACAGCGAAGGATCCACTTATGCTGGGCAAGAGAACATGTTTCTTGGACGCAGCAACAATGGGCTTCTGTGCTGTTCACAGACGAGTCCAGATTTACAATGGAGAGTGATTCAGGGCGTCTACTGATCTGGAGGGAACAGCGCACTAGATACCATCAATCCAACACTGTTGAAAGACACAGTTATAGAGGTGGTGGAATCCTGGTTTGGGCAGGGATCTCGCTCGGTGGCCACACTGACCTGCATGTGTTCCATGGAGGAACCGTAACTGGTCTTAGATATCGGGATGAGACCCTTGATCCATATGTCCGCCCACATGCTGCTGCTATTGGTAACGACTTCATTCTGATGGATGATAATGCACGACCTCACCGAGCTCGGATTGTTGAGGAGTATCTGGAGGATCACGGTTTGGAACGAATGGAATGGCCAGCTCGATCTCCAGACCTGAATCCTATAGAACATCTTTGGGACTATCTTGGCAGAGAGGTTGCTGCTTTAAATCCTCCTCCAAGGTCGTTACATGAGCTGAAACAAGGCTTACTCTGTGTCTGGTCTTCGCTTCCTATTCCGGTGTCCGACAACTTAATAAACAGCATGGGAAATCGATGCCGCCAATGCATTCAAGTTAGGGGTGGACACATTCCTTATTAGAACCCATTTTTGTATTGTTTTTATGCCATTTTACCACATAACACTGTGATGTGCTGTTTTCTCCAAGAATGGACTTTTCCGCAGAGATTGCTTTTTTTGTTATAAATCGTTTTTGCAATACACTTATTCAAATTTCTATGACGCATTCAATAAAAAACTATTTAATGCACATATCCTCCAAATTTTTTGTTTCTACATTCATTCATTTGCAAATTAGACACAAAAACCCGGTTGTACCTTAACTTTTTGAGGCCAGTGTAATTTCAATGGGGACGAAGATGCGACCAACAACTCTAAGAATAAATCTCTTTGATTATACTCTACGTGACATAAACTTCAATAGATCCATTTGGATCGAAATAAATTAAATCCTTTTCTGGATTCCAAGCAAGCCCTAAAATCTTAATAGGTGGTCTAAGATTAATAGCACAAGTTTCATAAAATTCTGTTTCGACACCTTCTTGCTGCCATAACAAGTTAAGATGTTTCGAATTAGTTCGCCATTTGCGCAACAACCTACCCGCGTCACTGTTATCACTCCAGAAGAAACGTGTAAAATCTCAATTACATCCGAACGAAATAATTTTTAGCTTTTCGAACCTAATTTTTTCAACCCCAACGTGCGGGGCACATTTTTCTTGATGAACAATTTCTCACTTCCATTATCAAAAAGACAAAATATCTCATCCGATTAAGAACGACCTATAATTTCTGCCTTCACACACTGCAATAAAACCACCTCTATTATTTATAACAGAATTTAAAGACGTAGTTTTAACACGTCAACTTCTTTTTCTTCTAAATCCAAATGTGAATTTTTTTATAGATTTTTCTAACTTAAAACAAATAGCTAGCGCATGTCGACATTTACAATACGAGCAAACCTTTTTCTTGCACCTATTAACATAGCAAGAAGTGTTACAGCACATAAAACATCTCCCTTCCTTAATTAATATATCTCTTTTCTTGAACGCATAAATTCTCACACAAATCATAAGTATCTTCAGAAAAGAATAAACAGGAGTCAGCAATTCGTTTGCAGATACTCTCACAACCGAAGGGTGGAATCGCGAATGACTTTGACCCTTTTGATTTGAGTGTGGATAGATACGAGGCGCTCTTTGGGAATATTTATAGGAATACGATTGAGTACTTTCCAATTGTGAGCCATGTGGTTTTACTAAAAATTCTGTGTGTTCACGACTTTCAACTTCATCGAACAAATATGCAGTTAAATCAGTGATTTGGGATTGTTTTTCATTATGTTTTTTATTATATTCTAAAGCTTAATCAGGGGAATAGCTTTTATAATTATTGGAAACAAAAGACAACTATAAGAATCGGGAGAGATTTCAAGGGATTCGAATCTCCGAATGTTTATTTCTAATTGATCATACAAATTTCTTAACGCAATTAC
The DNA here is from genome assembly GCA_019973935.1 of Trichonephila clavipes. Lineage (NCBI taxonomy): Eukaryota > Metazoa > Arthropoda > Arachnida > Araneae > Nephilidae > Trichonephila > Trichonephila clavipes. The sequence continues at coordinate 268,040 of BMAU01020294.1, read as the reverse complement.
ATCAAACGAATTACCGACAGGGGTCAGATTTAACAAACGATTCATATGACAGTCTATAATAAGCTCTTTACGTTCGAATCGATCTTCTGATATTTTAACTGCTTTGGCATAATTTTCCGGTGTTAGTGTTAAACTTCGTATAGCCAATTCTGCATCAAATATGTCAACCGATTTCAAATAGGAAAATTTGTCCACATCATTTAAACGTATTTTCATGTACTGCGGATTTAAATCTAGCCCAAAAACTGGAAAAACTACCGATATCCTTGCCCGAAACAGATTCTAATGCGAGTTTAACTAAACGCGGTTGATTTGTTAAAACAGAACTAACTGTACTATTTAAAAGAAGTGCTATGTTTTGTGGTTGATTTTTGACCGAATTTTGAATAGCAATGTACGAAACTGATCCCACGTAACGTTCAGCTCGGATTTTCCATATTATAAATTTATCTCGATATTCTTCGCAAGTTACGATTTCGTCTTCTAGACTCTCAATATCTATTAAACTCTCAATTTCCTTATCGAGTGTACTCAGCTCCTCAGATTTAGAAATTGCATATATATCTCATGCACTGTTGTTTTATAGATTGAATTGCTTATTTCGGTTCTAATTTATTAATTTGTTTTGCCACGAGGGACCTCGAAACACATCGAGTCTTTCACTCATTCTAATAAAGCCAGATTTGCTGTATCCATTTTAAACCAAAACACTATAATTGCAGAACAAATATACAAATGGTAACATCAATTCTATAAATGCAACTTAGTACAATTTTCAACACCTTCAAACAAAATCCTGTTTAACAATTTGCATACAAATATACAAAACTAGTTCAGTTCAGTTCAGTGAAATCACTGAAAAAGTGGAGACTTGGCTAACGCCTTATGCTCCGATAAAATTTTGATCAGTTTTTAATCCAAGTTGTAACACACAGTTCGTGATTGCACTGTCCATCAGTAATTTGAATTATCGCGTTGTGCTTCAACTGAGATTGATGAAAGTAGAGTATAGAGTAACTGAAATTTTAGAATCTATTGGATGATGTCAGAAATTTTTCAACTTTTTGAACATGCTCTATTGTTATACAAAACTATACCAGAGCAACCTTCCAAAATACCCACAGTTACGAATAAACTAAATATCAAATATGATAAAATAATCTAAATTAAACAGATACCGAATTCAAAGTGAGACTAAAACGAAAGTACTCACCCTACCATGTAGCGAACGAGTTCCTGAAGCTGACGCAACCAATTTGTACAAAATATAAACGAAAAGAATTGTTCCTAAATAACGAAGCGAAATGAGCGTGTATCCAAGTATTAGACAGTCCCCAATAAGTTGATCCTTGACATAATTTAAATATAGTAATGTTTAATGAGATACGAATTTGCCGTGACGCGGCTTACACTCTACAAATCAAGTTAAACACACTGACAATATTTACATTTTAGATACTGAGATGCGCATAACAGCGCCCTCGCATGGCCAATATTTCGGCACAAAAGATATATGACCAACTAGGGTAGGAAAAATACAATCTTTTCCTGTAAGCTTAAATTTAAGTTATTTAAATGTCCCATAATATTGGTAAGAAAAGCTTAATCCCATAGCCAGTCCTCATTCTTGAGTAGCTAGCACTCACCAGAAGCAGTTCATTGTTTTCTTCCAGATATTTTAAAACACACTCCCTCAAATTCCAAAATCTCGGGAATGAACTTCCTTTGGAAAACCAGCGCACACATCAAAGAATTATTCTTTACATAATAATTTTCTATTGTAATTCAATTAATAGTGTTTAAAATAAATTTTGAAGGTTTTTGTCTGAGACCACTGCATTTTAATAAAATTGTGAAAAAAAATGCTATTTTTATTTTGATTTTCAAATAAGTCTCTGCGTCCCACTGTTACAACTCCTCCGTGCCACGGGTTGACCACCCCTACCGTAAACGAACATTAATGCATCAAAAACTGTATGCAGTTACCAAATTGGGAATAATAACATCGCACTATTGTGCAACAGGCTTTTGGCAACGGGCTTCGTCATTTTGAACCATGGTCTAGTGGCGAGGATGACACCTGAGCTGGCACCCCACTCTCCTAACTTCAACACCACACCAACCGAAGGATGTCTGAACCTCGACAAATTTAACGTGCATCAGCCTCCTCTGCACAGCAGGTCTTCAGCGGTACAGGTTTGAACTCATGACTCGTTGGTCACGAGTCCGTTACTTTGACCGCTAGGCTACCGTGGCCACCAAATCGGGAAACACTTGTTAATTAATAAAAGAAATATTTACTTCGAGCTTTCGCCTGATGATGTGAATAAAATCTGAAATAATTTTACCTTTCGTAATTTCCAACCTTAGCAATTTTATATGTAAAGAAAGTGTTCACGGTTATTCACTGGCTTTGATTTCTAACATTTCCTTCTGTATCTGAGGTAATTTATAATGTGATTTATAAATTGTCTCTTTTATACTGCTATCCATTTGTAAGGAATTGTGTATTTAGTTCCAAACAATTTGAAAAGCTTCAACTTTGAGTAGTTTTCTTTAATCACAAAATAAAAAAAAAATTAAGGTATTTCAATCAAATAGTGTAAGTAACTTAACTTATTTGCCATGTTTACACTATAATAGTTTTGAAGGACTTTGAATCATTTAAACTAGAATGTAAAAGTGCATTTTATTTTGTTTTTGTCTGCACAGTAATTGTTATTTATTCTGTAATAATTTTTGTATATGCTATATTAAATTATTATAAATTTTTATTTTCTAATATTTAATTCCCACACTTTCATCAAAAAAATCGCTCTGAAATCACTCATATTTAGCTTCTTATTTCTGTATTCAATATAAATACATAAATTTTATTACCCATCGCTGTGTTAAAACTACTTTAAGTGTATAAAAGTACTTGAAATGTCTCAGAATTGAAATCTCTATTCTCTTAAAATTTTAAACATAGCTATCATTCCAATTCTGCTCCACAAACTCACTATTGGCATTGTACTTAGTTCTTGAGTTACTGATTTATTTTAAAATTTTACACATTTATTGATTTATTTTAAAATTTTACACATTTATTGATTTATTTTAAAATTTTACACATTTATTGATTTATTTTAAAATTTTACACATTTATTGGTTTATTTTAAAATTTTACACATTTATTGATTTATTTATAGGAGTACTTTAACTACAAAAGAACCCAATTCTATGTTAGCATGTATGATTGCTTCTGAAGATAGTGCTCTTCTGTGTCCAAGCTCTGTCGATAAGTATGGTGCTTTTCTTATTGACCGCAGTCCGGTTTATTTTGAACCTATCCTTAATTACTTAAGACATGGACAACTTATTTTGGACAAGAATACAAGTCCTAGAGGTAGGTTTTGTGTTTGGACATTAAATTTTGAGTGTAATGTTCTGTGTTCTTTTAGTAACATTGCCAATACAAAAATTTATTTCATTGAAACCGTTTACTTGAATGAATCATATTCATACGAAATACCGGATTGTGTCATTTTCTATTACCACGGCAACTGCGGGGTTATGGTTGCGAACTGGTGGCTGCCGTTATTTTTGTCAAATCATGGGTTCAAGTTCTGATGCACTTAAGACCAGTGGCGTAATGGAGAACCTTTGGACCCCTTGCAAAGTCAGGCTTTGGGCCCCTAAGTTGGATTTTTTACAAAGGGTAGGTACTTGGTGGTAGTCAGGCTTCGGGTCCCCTAGAACCCTGAGCTCCCCGGGATGTGGTTTGTACATTACGCCACTGCTTAAAATTCGCCGTGCAGATGTACTGATGTATGTTAAATTTTGTGAAGCTCAAAGTACACATTTTAGCATTCTAGGGAAGCTTGGAGTGTGATGTGCCTACTTAGATGTTGTACTCGTTACTTTATTGAGATTCCAAATTATTCTATCCATCGCCAGTAGCCTTTGAATTGCATTAATAATGTTACGTTACGTTCATTTATATTCGGTATTAATGCAAATAAATAAAAATTTACTGATTAAATTTTTCTTAAATTTAAAGCGATTTCATTTGGAAATACTTTTAAGTACTTAAAAGTAGTTTATAAAAAAGAAATTTGTAGTTGATTTGTTAATTGGCGGATATGTGGATTTTCAGTTTATTACAATATCAGCTTAGAACCAAAATATCAAATAAGAAATTTAAAAAAAAACAATGCAATATTAAATTGACATGCTGTATACTTTTATGTATTTTACGCAATAAAATGATGGTTTCCAAACCTTTTTAATCACGTACCTTTAAAATGAAAACATTGTAAGAAGTTCATCATTTGATACAAATGTATGTCATGAAATTACTTCTTTTTTGTACCCACTAATTTTAGTACATTAGTTTTTTTTTAGTTTATATTGCTTGGTATCTTATCTTTTGATGAACAATGAACCAGTTGCAGTCAGCAGGCGATTGCCATCGATGACGAAACTTCATAGTAGAAACCTATCGATGAAATTTTTCTCCATGCTCATTGCTCTCATGTTATCTGGAAAAACGAGATGAAAGTGTGAGAAATCACTTTTTAATGACAATGTGACAGCCTAAGTTTTAAATACATTTTGCAATATTTTGAATACACTCTTGTAGTTTGTAGCTTTGTTATTCCAAAGAAAATTTTCCATAGCGTTTTTAAATGAAAACCATGCATTTTTTTCTGACTTTATAAACAGTTTTTGATGATAGTTTTTCATGTAAGTTTCCAAATGCCTGAACAGAACTATACATCTTTCATTTCAGCAACCGTTTTTGACAGGAACAAGTGTTGTAGAAACGCAGATATCTTACCGTTCCGATCTAGAGCTTTCATGAAATTTTTTATCAATAACCGAAAAGGCCACTTTTGCACACAATGTTTTTCTTTTGCACGACTTGCCTTTTCTCTTATAAAGCATTTTCCCGTTCAAAACCATGATCACATATGTGATCATGCGTTTCATTCTCCAGGGCCCACGGTATCATATATTGCCGAGATGGGCCATAAGTCGATCGACCGGTAGACCACCGAGACATTTTGGGGTGACCGCCATCACGTATGATCTAAGACTCGTATACTAAAATAAATATATTTGTGGAACACCAATGCCAGTTAAAATGGAGTATCGGCTCTTCACAATGCATGCCACTATGTGTAGACGACACATGTATCCTTATTGGAAGCACACGATGACGCTTAATACATTCTTTGCGACTATAGAGGGAAAATGCGATCACCGCGATGCCAGCCGTAGAAATGCGTTTTCCCCCACACGCCGACTAAAGGGGAAAATAAACGTTGACTAGCTCTTCCCGCGATAACGCGGGATTGCCTACTGAAACATCACCCCACAGCTCACTCTTCGATGGGATTAGATTCATGTGTTGATAATACGTCCTGCGATAGAAGACATTCGACAGCGAACGTGTTAAAGACATACATTGGGTAATTGAAAAATTAAAGTATCTTATTTTAAAAAGGCTGTATTTCATTTAACACCGGTCTCTTGTACTACCTACCTGTGTAAATCAGCATTTCCAAGGATAAATATAATTAAGACAACATATCGTTCCAAATGACCACTTTGATTCCAGTGTAAGATTAACAGTTAGTAATTAACAGATATATTCAAGATTGTGGCGGACAGTATATGCAGACTATCTTCTACTGTAACTATAAAATTCTATGAAAACTAACTTCAAACGAGAAGGATTTATTTTTCAATGTATTTTGAGTTGTTTGATTTTAAATGCATCATTTGGTATGATTAAATTTGTGGGTATAATTATTATGTTTGTGTCTTTCATTTGCTTAAGACGTGGAGTAGGTTTTTTTTAAATTTTAATTATGTAGGTAAGTGTATATTCTGTATTTGTTATTGTTAGAATATAAACATTGTTGAGCTTTTTTTGTAGCTTACCACACCTAAGCTACTGAGTGGACCGCAGCACCTTTAAAAAATTAGAAGTAGACCATACCATGTAAAAGTCTGCTCATCCCTGATATATGGGATTGCGCTTCCCCTTCTCTGAGGCCCATGATCACACCGGTGTGATCTGAGTCTGGAACGTTTTTATATTAACTTTTACAAGGCACTAGATGGCGGTTCAAGTCTGTCTTTTTTTTTTTTCGAAAAATGTTTCACGAAACTTTGAATTTCAATATGGGTTTTCGGCTCCGAGTTTTTTTTAACTAGATCCGGGATATTTATGAATGTAAACAACTGCACTTGTTTTGATTTTTCAAGAGAATCGGGCATTTAAGGGTTTGTGATTTATTGCGCTCCGGATTTCTGTTTATATTTTAACTAAATTGAAATAGGATTGAAAGCTTATTAGTTTATTGGGCATCAAACATTCATAATAATAACTTCAGTATTTATTTTATTTGTGTGGTTCGTATTTACATCAATAATTTCAATACTCAAAGACATTTAAAAAGCAGATCTTTATGGAACAAACGCGATGTCTCATTTTTAACGAAAAATAATCTTTCTCCTTACTAATTTTTAATACAATGAGAACAAACGATTCTTCAAGTTGGTAGAAATTTTCTATTTAAAATCGCCATACTTCATAAGCAATAGCTTCTTCGGTGTATCATAATTTTCTTTTTCCCTTGTAGCAAATCCTAAAAAAATGGAGTTATATTTCTGAAGAAGTACACCTTTAAAGCTTACTTTATAAACATCTATAAAAAGCCTTTCCCCCCTTTAAATCAAAACCTTTCCTTCGGTTTATGACATGGACATAAAGTTGTTATGAGGTTTGGAATGTCATTGTAAAAGCATATTTTTTTAAAGAAAAAAAAAGAAAACTAATGAGATCTCTATGTCAACCATGATATATAGAAATACATGCATCATTAATAACGATTATAGAAATATATTCACCAATATACTTCACTCTTTATGCCTTAATCATAGAAATTTGGATTCATTTTCATTTAATTCCAGATCAAACACTAGGCCATTCAACTCTGATTTTGTTAAATGAGACTCAAGAATATTTCTTTGATGGGCAGTATTCCTTTTCTGTTTCACTTCCAAGACTACAAAACAGCATGCATTCTTCAAGAAATTTCTTTGCTTTCGAAAAATCATACAAAAATAACAGTCTTCTAAATGGTTTTAGGTTCGCAACACGTCATTCGTTGCTTAAAGGAAGTGAAATCTCCTTTCCTGTGATCTTTTCTCGAAGTTGGGTGGAATAAATTAAACAAGAAATGTCTGACTTCCATGGGTTTTCCTGTACACCAATTTAATATTCAAAATAATGTTTTTAGGCAATTTTAATATGTGTCTTCTGTAAATAGCGCTTACAGATTTTAAATAAGTATAGCAAAAACTGTTAGAGGAATTAACACTTTTACGAGTCATTTTAAATGTGCTCGTTCGTCAGCTACTTAAATGTAACACTGATCAAAGATTTATTCCGAATGAACGTGTCTTTTAAAACCTCTTTGTAGCACTTAGATGTGTCATATATCTCATTTGAAAGATCATTTGCCTAATTTGAGTTTTGTCATATCCTGTCGAATCACTAAGATAACTGTTTTTTTGCATCAAAATTCAAGCGCCTTGCTATCTGACCCATGTACTTTGGATTCCAAAAGCTATAAGATTAGGGAACATGACCTTTAACTAGTATGACTTTTCTTTTGTTATCGTGATGTGGGGGGAATTTTGTTTGTTTTATATATGAACATCATGATATCTCTCGCATGTTTTTTTTTATTTTATTATTATAAGTATCTGAATATTCTTGAAATATGCCGATAAGAAATGTAGAAAATTTCAGATATGTTGTGAAAAGATTATATTGTATTTGTTCTAATTAAATATAACTTGGAGTGAACATTACAATATGTTAAATTTCAAGTGGTATTCAAGCACTATAATTTTTTTCTTTTCTCAAAATTCTATATCAACTAAATGCAAACAATAAATTGAAATTCTTCCATTTTTTCTAGATTTTAATTAAAAGTAATAATTACGTTTTTCATAAGTTTTGCTTATTGATGTGCTTATTAAGTGCAATTTACCCTTTTAATATTTGCTATTCTCTTAAATAGCCATTTACTGATTAACTGAAGCTTAAATTAATGGGCATTTACTTTTTTTAAAACTTATTGTGGTTTTTGAATATTATTTAAGTGTGTAAAATTCTACATGTTTTATATACATTCATGGACAAAAAAATTAGTACACTAAGAAATAATTGCGGGATCGTAACATAACTTGGTATGAAGGTACATGTCAGGGAGATACACAAATGATTATAAATGCAGCGTGATTGCGCATTACGTATAGCCGGTAGAGGGCGTTTAACGTCGTTCTCCGTGGAGTATAAAACAGGTAATCAAAGCTTGTTTGAGTGTGCTGAATCGTTTACAAAGAAAGAGCTGAGGTAGACATGCCATTACAACGTTTTCGAAGGCAGTATGAGCAGCTGTTGCAGTTTGAGAGAGAGGGAGAATCATCGGCATGATAAAAGCTGGGTGGTCAGCTAGGCGAGGAGCTCGTCAATTAGACAGCTCTGATTGTATTGTGAGGAGGTGTTGGGACCAGTGGATCCGAAAGATGTCATTTACATGAAGACCAGACTCATATCGATCGACCAGTCGTCGAGAAGACCGCCACATCGTAAGAAATGCACGTGTACAGCCAACTGCTTCATCGGCCGCTATCCAGGCACAGGTAGCACCTTCACTATGGGGCCCATGTGTCTTCTCGAACCATACGAAGGCGCCTGGCTGAAGGACATTTGAGATCGCGGTGCCCATTACTTGTGCTGCCCTTAACGCCCACCCATCGACGCCTCCGCTTGGAGTGTTGCTGTGCGCGAGGAAACTGGAATGCAGCGGAATGAAACCAGGTCTTCTTTAGCGACGAATCCAGATTCAATCTCAGCAGTGATGACAATCGTGTTCGTGTGCGGAGACCCCGTGGTGAACGCCTCAATCCTACCTTTGCTTTACAGCGACACGCCGCTCCCACAGCTGGTATGATGGTATAAGGTGCCATTGCCTACAATACACGGTCACACCTAGTATTGATCCGTGGCACCATGACAGCCCAGTGGTATATTCATGACATCCTGGAATCACATGTGTTGCCACTCATGCAACGGCTCACAGGAGCCATTTTTCAACAAGACAATACTCGGCCTCACACGGCAAGGGTGTCACAAGATTGTCTCCGCACTGTTACTACCCTTCCTTGGTCTGTCCGATCCCCATATTTGTCTCCAATCGAGCATATCTGAGATCATTTGGGACTGCGAGTTGGGCATCCCACGAGTTTGAACGAACTAGAGGCAAGGTTAAAGGAAATGGGGAACGAAATGTCTCAAGACATCATGCAGAACTTGTATGCCTCAATGCCCGATCGTATCGCATCGTGCATTCGCAATTGAGAGGGTTCAACAGGGTATTAAATCCTCCGTTCTTTAGCCTTTTTCTCTGAAATAAATGATCCTTTTTCGTTAATTTTTTAATCATTTACTTGCATCAAAGTAGTCATTACGTATGTAAAATTTCGTTTCATTTTGACGGAACTCCTTCTTGGTGCGCTAATTTTTTTGTCCATGAGTGTATGTGTTTTTCTCCCTTTGATAAAAAAAAATACCCCTCAGTTGCTCACCTTGAGGTGAGTACGGGTGTCACAATCCCGAGGTGCCTTAGTAATCTTTTCCTATTCCCAAGGGGTTTACTGTCTTTGGTAAACACGGATGTCATGACCCCGGGGTATCTTAGAGATCCTTCTCTATTTTCGACCCTCTTCCTTGTCATTCAATTTCCTCGTTTCTTCCTTTCCTGTCTAGACTACAGACAAATGTTTTATAAATGTACGTTGATATAATTGATGTTTAAAGTTTTTATTAGAAAAGATACAATTTATTATTTTGGTTTACATTTTGTATTGCCTTAATTTAGTTTCTTTTTTCTTTAATTTCTTGAAATATTTTGATTTTTTTTTTTTAACTAACACTGTTGGTTTGCCAACCCGCATGTTTGCCGTGCGCGGCGTCCCGTAAGGAGGAAAATAGTGTCCTAGGGATACCCTTGCGTTCCCTTTGGCCCAGTTTCACTGTAGACGGGAGGCAGGAGTGAGCCCGCTCCTGTCAATCGGCTGGTGATACCTCTCTTCGGTGTCCCTGGAATACATTGCTGTAGGATTAGTGCTGCGAATAAGGGACGTGTCGGGTTTACCCGTTGAATCCTCGCCCTGATGCTGTAGCATCATATTCTGGGTGTACTTCAGGTAAGCGCCGTGCCTGTTTTTTTGCCAGATGACCGGCCACACTGCCTCCCTTGTTGGACTCCGTGGTGGATGGAGGCACGCCAGAATGAAGTTTTTTACGCGTATTTATGGATCCAATGCTGCTGTTCCCGGGTAAAGGCCTTGTATTACCCTTTCTTAACGTTGACAAAATTGCGACTAATACAAGATTTTTATTGATATCGTTAAATAAGAATCAAATGTCCACTACATCACCTTTTGCTATACATAAAGCTCTCATAGGCATGGGTGATGAACCAAACTCAGTTAAAAAGTTACGATCTGGTGATCTTCTTATTGAAACTAGTTCTGCAGTTCAAACTAAATCATTTCTACTTGCCAAATCTTTCCTCGACTCTCCCGCAAATATAACTCCACATAAATCACTGAATTCGTCTCGCGGTGTTATTTCTGAACCTGACCTTTTGATAACCTCTGAAGCGGAAATCCTTGAGGGATTCTCCAATCAGGGTGTCATTCAGGTCAGACAAATAACAATAAAAAAGGATACAGCTATTATACCGACTAAACACTTAATTTTAACTTTTAGCAGCCCCACACTACCTCAAACAATAAAAGCTGGTTATTTAAACTGTAAAATCCGTCCATACATTCCGAATCCTCTGCGCTGTTTCAAGTGTCAGAGGTTCGGACACTCTCAAACTGCCTGCAGAGGACAATTGACGTGCTCTAGATGTGCATCTGTTGGACATGCGTCCTCAGATTGCAGTCTGGAGCTGAAATGCGTCAATTGTTCACAGCCACACTCAGCCGATTCTAAACTTTGTCCCAAATGGAAAGCTGAGAAAGAGATTCAAACACTTAAAACAAACAAAAACATATCATATTTAGAAGCCCGAAAATTAATAGGCCCACAACTGTCTCAAACTTATGCTCAGGCTGCCAAATCCATAACTGTAAATAATTACACACTAACAGATGAAAATATAACAAAAATAAAATGCCCACCTTTACAATTACTTCCACCTCTATCATCCGTACCTCAGCCAAATGCATCCCCTTCAATTCTTTCAGTTTCCACATCGTCGTCTACCACTCAGACAAACATCTTGCCCTCCGCATCTCTTCAATAAAACCAACCACACATTCAATCTCGATTACCTGAACCCATTTCTTCTGCTGCTGCCCCTGACAATAGCCTGAATACCTCTGCCTCATCTTTATCAGCTGAAACGTGCCCTGTTGATGCCGCACTTCAACCATCAGTTCCGTTATCAGAGTCTGCAACTACTACACCCAATAGCGTACTTTCTAATTCATCTAAAGTCCCACAGAATGTTAAACAGAATTCAAAAAATAGAAGAAAACGGACAAAAGCACAAAAAGCAGAAATAGAAATAAAAATGGCTAAACATAAACCAAGAAAGTCAGGACCTACAGAATATACAACAGACGACGAAGATATGCTTATGTATGACGTGGAGGAGGAACTTGAATCAGACCCTACGGATAAATTTGTTTTAAAAGAAAGTCCTTCAAATTTTCCTAGGGGATATATACGCTCCTTAACTCCAACACGATTCAGAAAAAGTAGGAAGTAACTTTTTTTAAAACGTTGACTGCTGTAACATTGTTTTCAATTCACATTTTTCAATTGTTCATTTTTTAAACGACTTGTCTGACTTGTGGGAGAAATACCCCACCAAAACCTATTTGCTTTTATAAAGAAAAAAATCGGACTTTTATATTTAATTTGACTTTTTAAAATGTTTTAACTTTAACTTTCATTTTTATATATATGCATGCAAGCATGCACATATATAATTTTTATTTATATGAAATTTGTATTGTTCATGTATATTTTTAAAATAGTTTTTTTTAACAAATGTTTGGCGCAGTACGGCCGAATTCGGCTCTTGCGCCATAAAACCTCAAAATCACTCACTCACTCACTAGCATTAAGAATTCGATTGCATTGAAAAGTAAATTTATAGCTGTAACTCTCGCCTTTTGATAGAAAAAAGACATAAATTAAAATATCTAATTTCTATTTATATCTAAAGTAGAAGTAGAAAGATTTTTTGCGCTCACTTAACCTAATAATCAAGTGGATTTCCACCAAAGCAACTTTCAGTGGATCTCTACTCCATAAAATAAACATGCGTGCTAAATTTCAAGTCTAAATCTAACAAAGCAAAAACGGAATTTTTATCATCAGTACCTCGTTGAGAGCATTCTTGGTGGATTCCAATTCAACAAAAGAAGCATTCAAACCAAATTTTATTATTATAGTCTTAGCAATTCGAAAACGGGAATTTTGTCAATCAATACGCCCCCATAACTCTCCCCGCTACCCCTGGAGTTGATTTCCGTAAAATCCATTCTTAGAGGAACTCTATTCAACTATAAAGAAACGTGCTCAACAAATTTCAAAAACAGGAATTTTTCTATAACACGCCTTAATCCCTCGCAACCCCACTCCTTTGAGGGTCCGTTTTCGCAAAATTCTTTGTAAAAGGAACTCTATTCCATGAACAGAACATCTGTGCATATACTTTTATACATATATCTTTTACCTAGTGTTTGGCGCAGCTTGGCCAGAATTGGCCCTTGCGCCATTAAAACTCACAATCATCACCATGAACGGAACATACCTTCTAATTTTCAAGCAGGTGGTTCTATTAGTTGAAAAGCGGAAATATTTATCTATTACGCCCCTTAATCCCCCTCAGTGACCCTTGGGGATCAATTTTCCCCAAAACTATTTTATAGCGTATCTCTACGCCATGAAAGGAATCCGCTTACCAAATTTTAAGACTTTGCATCTAATAGTTTAAAATTGGAAATAATTATTTATGACGCCCCTTAAGCCCCCGCAACGCCTCTTAGGAAACGATTTTCACAAAACCCATCTTATAGCGGATCTCTACTCAATGAATGGAATCTGCTTACTCAATTTCAGGATTTTACATCTAATAGTTTAAAAAAAGGAGATAATTGCCTGTAACGCCCCTTAATTCTCCACAACGCCACTTGGGGTCGATTTTTACAAAACCCATTTGTAGCGGATCTCTACTCTATGAAAGGAATCCGCGTATCAAATTTCAAGACTGTACGTCTAATAGTTTAAAAATGGGAAAAATTATGCATTACGCCCCTTAAGCGCCCTCAACACCCCTTGGAGGTCGATTTTCGTAAAAATCATTATGTAGGGAATCTACTTAATGAAAAAAATCTGTGTACAAAGTGTCAAGACTGTTCATCAAATAGTTTAATAATGGAAATAATTATCTATAACGCCCCTTGGGGTTCGATCTTTGCAAAATCCGTTCTTAGCTGATGTCTACTCCATGACGGGAACCTACCTACCAAATTTCAAGTCTGTAGGTTTAATAGTTCCGGAGATATCGTGATCAGTCAGTCAGTGAGTGAGTCGCTTTTCTCCTTTATATATATATAGATGATTAAACAATAGCCAAAATTGGCTCTGGCGCCATTAAAACACACAATCACTCACTCACTTGATACAAAATAATTTTTTAAAAATTGTAAACTGTACAGTAAAAAAAATCTACTTAATATAAAAGCACAAAACAGTTTTAACAGGAAATGCTCAAGACTAGCTAAATTAATATCTGCATATAATTAAAAACGTTTAGAAATTAAAGCAGTTTTTCTTTTCTTTTGAATGATATATAACATTTAAGCCAATCTGGAATTGTCTAAATTTGTGTTTGTGTGTGTGTGAATCATAGATCTTGAAAGGATGAAAAGGATTATTTGGAATGTGTGTTTCTGCTTTTCTTATTTATGTTTCTGTAATGTAATTAACCTTTTAATTGAATGATTAATAGTCAGGACTGCTTGGCAATATTACTGTATGTGTTGTTCCATCCTGTTCTATTGTATTTCAAATAAATTTTGAACATGCAATTCAAGGCCGATCCTAGGGTGTTGGCCGCCTGCGTGCTAAGACCTAATGTGCCACCCCTCTAGAGAATTTTATCATACTTCGATTTATACTTAACGTTGACGTTATTAACTCATCTACCTGTATAAAAGTAAAAAATGAAGCATTAATAAACATGCAAATAAAATTTAAAGTGCCAAACTTTATTTTTGGCCAGCTAGTAGTTTATAATAGCGATAAAATACCTTAAAAAAATAATAAACAAAACAAAAATATTACCTTTAAAATAAAAATAGACATTTCATGAATAGAAATACTAAACATCATTTGCACTGAAAATATAATCTAATAGTAATATAATAATAATAATAATAAGCATAAATCTCGCGAGAGAAACGAAAAAAATATATTCACAGGTGTTTAAAATTAAGAGAATTTTTAGATCTGGTCGATTATCTCTAGAGCTTCTTGACAGATTTAAATTAAATTTGGTTTGTGCGTATGTTTGGCGTAATACAAATAATAACCCTTCAACATTTATAAATACACCCACAAGATTGAGCGTAACACTCATCGGAGTAGGAAGGTATGAAACAGCGCGTATGCTAAACAAAATGTGGGACAAACAAATAACAAAATATGGGATTAACAGGAGATATGGTTCCCTCTTGCAGATATACAGGCCTCGCATCATGATTTTATACTGGAAATAAGGAAGTTAATGTGTTTCTGTAGCAAATGGTTTCACTCGTTAAGCATCGAGGTTTAGGCCTTGGAGGGAGGTAGCGAGTTGTAATTGCCCTCCCAAGCATGCTACATAAGTTTGAAGTCTGGCTGGTCAATCCATCCGGCAAATATCCTCACTTTCCAGAAATAATGTAGCCTCGCATTATCATCCATTAAAATGAAATTAGGGCCAACTGCAATCCTGAAAGGGCAAACATAGGGCTCCACGATCACATTCCTGTATCTCGCATCCTAGTGTCTCTTTCAAAGACATTTTTTATTGAACTACAATCTAATGTGATGCCTTCCCAGATCATCAAGCCTCCTTTGTCGTAATCGTCGATTTTTCGGACATTGGTAGTGGTCTCTGGTCTTCTTCAAATTCAAGTACTGAGAGAATCACTGATTAGACCAAACCGGGAACGATCACACCCACTGATCCATGCTCCATCTCTATGATCTCCGCTCATTTTAAACAGACTCTCTTGTTCGCAGAACTGACGGGACACTAACAGCAGGTTTTCTTACAAACAGCCCTCTCTGATAAAGTCTTCTGGACACAGTCACCCTTGAAACCAGGGTTCCTGTTGTTGCATACAATTTACGAGATAGCTGAGAAACTGTAACATCCCTGTTACGCCTCGCTATAATCGACAAATGGCGATCTTCTCTGGACGTCGTGGCTCCTGGACAAACTTGGCCGGGCTTTCTTTCGACGGACCTAGTATCCTGAAACTATTTCCATTTGTTGAACATGATGCTGAGCGTTAAAAGATTATCTACATACCTGAATTTGAGACTGCTCTGTAGCTGGTTTACCCACAGTTCATCACCTCATTCCGTCATCTAAACACACACGTTGGTGGTTACTCATTTTTACTGTGTGAATTTTGATTTACCAGATTGCTTCGAAAAACACCCAAGAAATTTGGCAAGTTGTGTTAGCGAACGAAATGCATATTTGGCATGCTTGCTTATAAATCCTTTTCTTCGACTAGATCCACCCGCACGCGTACCTTATATGCTAACATATTCGAAGTACAAGATTTACATCTTTGTTTTGAAGCAATATTTTTACATTTCTTTCATTTTTGTTCATAAAATTCGACAAAATAGGCCAATTTTCTTAATTTTGAACACCAGCGTAAATCAGTCTTTCTACGAAGACTAGCTAATAATTAACATAAAATAACTTTTCTGGCTTTCTGACAAGCAAATTTATCAGCAATTTCGGTTGAATCAATTTTTTCAGAGATTTTGGATTCAATAGAGATGATGGTCAAATATCCGAAAGCTTTTCTAGTGTCATATCATTATTTCTCAAGTAATTTTTAATTTCAGAAACTTTTTTTTTTACCTGAAGCTACACAAACAGGTTATATTTAAAAATTCTTATTGCTTGAGCAAAATTTGGAAAGCAGGGAATGAGATAATTTTTGACTATAATTTCTGTTATCTCAATTGGCTGTTTTGTACCAAGAATATCTTTGAATGAAGTTATTTCATTGAAGAGTTGTATAACGTTTATATCTTTCACAATACTTCCTTCCTTTTGTACCTGTAACTTAATATCTAATTCCATACAGGCTTTCATCATAAGAAATGTTGTGAAACTCATACAGAAAGCAAAATGTTGAATAGCACTAAGATAATAAGATATCTTTCTTTTTTGCAGAAGAGATCTCGTGATCAAGAATTACAAAATAAAAAGCAGTCTTCATTTGCTGGAAGGGCTTTGAAACCGGTTCATCACTGTCCTCATAATAAAAAAAACGGACCTTTTTCCTGAGCTTCGAGATGAAAAATTCATGATCGATACCTAAATGTCTTGCAAGTACTGTTGCTGAATCGACACACATTTTAAAATTGTCTTTTTTTGATTATTTTATGATTTGTGTCTTAGTGCCTTCTAAGATTATATTTCTTACCAAAAATGTTTCAGGCTCAAAAGTGGTTTATTATGAAGTATTTGGGCCCGCTAAACACGAAAAACACCATAAAAACTTCAGATTAGCTTTTGTTTTCAAGAGTCAAAACTCCTCCTTACTCATAAATAGCTGTTTTACACTCATCTTTACTTTGTTTGTATAAGTTTTTCTATGTTCATTTAAGCGGGTAGATGGAAACACGTGCCTCATGATTGATTTTTAACTTCTACGAAAGGCCTGTAACATTGCCACCTCTACAGGTGTGTTTTGAGTGTCACCTAGAGCGTCAGTAGAACATAGAACAACCAATAATGCACGATTCAAGTAACGATTCCCCACAGATTAAATCAAGCAGAATCGAGTGAGATCTTGACTTGCCAAAACAGAAGGCAGAACTTCTGTCATCCAGACTGCAGCAATGGAATATATTCCTACCAGGCGGTCAAGGTTACAAAGTACAGGACTCGTGAAAAGAATCTTCATTTCTTTGAGAAGAAAAAACATATGGTTGAATATATTGATGTCAACGGCTTGATGAATTTCATGAACATCAATTATGATCCAAATAACTGGAGGCTGTTTATTGACTCTTCCAAGCTTAATTTGAAAGCAGTATTACTACACAACGGCAACCTTCTTCCTTCCATTCCCATCGGATATTCCATTGACGTGAAGGAAACTTATGCAAATGTGAAATTACTTCTAGAGTTAATAAAATACGCGATGATCATAAATGGCAGATATGTGGTGACTTGAAAGTTGTTGGTTTACTCATGGGAATGCAGTTAGTCTGTACCGAGTACAGTTGTTATGGGACAGTAGAGATCGAAAATCGCGGTATATACAAGACAAATGACCGTCTAAAAATCTAAACTCTGGTGAGAGGAATGTCCCAAATTATCCTCTAGTAAACCCAAATGACATTCTGCTTCCACCCATTAAGCTGGAATTAATGAAGAACTTTGTGAAATCCATTAACAAGGATGGAGAGGCTTTCGAATACCTTGGATCAAAATTCCCAAGATTGAGTGATGCAAGGATTATATATATAAGGAGCAGTGGCGCACACAAGGGAGGAAGAGTCCTGGGGATCCGGACCCCCAAAGACCTTATTTTTTCCGATTGTTTATAATTCTATGTATATAATACGTAAAATTTAATTAAGTATTTGTTATTATTTTAACTTTATTAATTAATGCTAATTATTTACTCAATAATTAGTTTTTTACTGTGTTTTGTTCCCGAAAATCGACAAAATCAAAAGGAGCATGATACAAGAATGGTGAAATTTCGACCCCGCACCCCCCTTGAAAATTTTTTGTGTGCGCTACTGATAAGGAGGGAATCTTTGTGGGCCCTCTCAAATACGCAAAATCATGAAGGACCCCACTTTTGATCAAATTTTGGAAGGAAAAGCAGCCTGGGAAGCCTTTAAAAGGGTGGTACGAGGATTTTTAGGCAGGAAAAAAAATGAGAGGTACCAACAATTGGTGAAAGAACTCCTACAAAAGTTTCATGACCTAAGATGCAATATGTCTCTAAAGATCCATTTTTCATATTTCCATCTTACATATTTCCCCCGAAGAACTGTTGAGCTGTAAGTGATAAACACGGTGAAAGGTTTCATCAAGATATCGCAACAATTGAATGTAGATATCAGGATCGTTGGGATGAGTCAATACTCGCAGACTACTGCTAGACAGCTTTAAGGCATATAAGAGTCAATCAAAAAAGAAATGTTCACGGGAAATAAACTAAAAAATACTGCTGATTTCTGATATGAACACAGTTTCTTGAAACTTGACTTATTCTATTGTATTTATTAGTTAGTAATGTTTTGTTCCTCAAATATTCACCCATAAATTGATGGATGGGCTGTTGTATATCTTAAAAACAGGAGCTAATAAGTAAATTTCATTTATATATTCGTTTTTTTTAACCCAAAATTATTTAGAATAGGCTACTTAAAACTAGGAAACAGACAAAAAGTTGTTTTTTACTGCCTAGTATAATTCCCCTCAGGGGGCTCACCTTCTTTAGGTGAGTACGGGTTTCACGCTCCCGAGGTGCCCTAGTGATCTTTTCCTTTTCCCAAGGGGTTTACTGTCTTTGGTAAACACGGGCTTCACGAACCCGGGGAACCCTAGTGATCTTTCTCTACTTTCGGCCCTCTTTCTTTCCATTCAAATTTCCCTTTTCTTCTTTTCACGTCCAGACCACAGACCCATTTTACAAAATGAACATTGTTCAAATTTAGTTTTTCTACTGAAAAAAACTTACTATTTTTTATTAACATATTTTGGTTTACATCTTGTGTTACGTTAGTTTAGTTTGTTTTTCATATATTTCTTTAAATCTTTTGATTTGTGTTGCTTTATTTGTTTTTGACTAACAACGTTGGTTTTCCGACCCGCATGTTTGCCGTGTGCGGCGTCCCGTAAGGAGGAAAATGGAATCCTGGGAATACCTTTGACCCACGCTTCGCTGTAGACGGGTGGCAGGAGTGAGCCCGCTCCTGTCAATCGGCTGGTGGTACCTCTCTTCGGTGTCCCCGAAGAGACACTGCTGTAGGGTTAGTGCTGCAGATAAGGGGTGTCGGGTTTACCCGTTGGATCCTCGCCCTGATGCTGTAGCATTATATTCTGGGTGTACTCTAGGTAAGCGCCGTGCCTAGTTTTTTGCCAGATGACCGGCACACTGCCTCCCTTGTTGGACTTCGTGGTGGGTGGAGGCACGCCAGGATGAAGTTTTGTTACGCGTATTTATGGATCCAATGCTGCTGTGCCCGGGTAAAGGCCTTGTATTACCCAACCCCAACATCGATCAGATTTCAACTAATACAAGATATTTATTACTTGCTCTTCTAAATAATGAAATGTCCAATAAATCTCCTTTTGCTGTTCACAAAGCCCTTATTGGAATAGGCGGTGACCCCAAGACCGTAAAACGTTTACGTTCCGGGGATCTACTAATTGAAACTAATTCCGCTATTCAAACAAAGTCGTTTCTCCTCGCCAAAACCTTTTTAAACTCGCCTTTAATTGTAACTCCGCATAAATCTCTTAACTCTTGCAGAGGTGTTATTTCAGAACCTGATTTGTTGACCACTTCTGAATCTGAAATCCTTGAAGGATTTTCAGATCAGGGTGTGATTCAAGTCAGAAGAATCACAATAAAAAAGAATACTACAGTTTTTCCTACAAAGCATTTAATTTTAACATTTAATAGCCCGAATTTACCTACTTCAATTAAAGCTGGATATCTTAATTGCAAAATTCGCCCGTACATTCCGAACCCTCTGCGCTGTTTCAAGTGCCAGAGGTTCGGACACTCTCAAACTTCCTGTCGCGGTCAACTTACTTGCTCTAGATGTGCATCTGTTGGACATGCTTCCACAGATTGCATTCTAGAGCCTAAATGTATTAACTGTTCTCTAGCCCATTCCGCTGATTCAAAACTCTGCCCCAAGTGGAGAATTGAGAAACAAATTCAAGAAATCAAAACCAGTAAAAATATCTCATATCCTGAAGCTCGAAAATTAATAGTCCCACAAACATATGCCCAGGTTACCAAAACATCAACTGCAGCGGCAACAACCCAAACAGATGAAATTATTACAAAAATAGTATGCCCAGCTTTAAAATTACTCCAACCATTGAGATCCGTCCCAAAGCCAACTATATTTTCCTTAGTCCCTGCCGTTTTAAAATCCTCTACATCAACTCAGGCACAACTCTTACCATCCACATCTTCTGTTATAGTTACATCTTCATCAAACTCTCAACCACCTATTCCATAAAAAAATACTGCTCCCTCCACAGCTAATAATTTATCTACCTCTGCTGCATCTTCCTCATCCACAATATCAATGTCTACACCCTTATCAGCAAGTCCTCTTCAAAATACTACCACTACATCCAATATCATACTTTCTACTTCCCAGGATGCAAAACAAACCTCCAAACCCCGTAAAAAAAACGTCCTCCTACAAACACATCTACCAGTATAAAACCAAAAATAGAAATTAAGATGACTCCTCACAAACCGAGGAAACCAGCACCAGTAGAATACACAACGGATGAGGAAGATGTGATCGTATACGACATAGAAGAAGAGGTAGAATCAACGAAGTCTATTGTTAGAAGATTATCAGCAGAATACTGGCAAAATGAGGGTTGGGAAACGTGAACCCAACTCGTGTTAGAAATAGCTCAAACTATTTTTTTCCAGATTGTTCTTTTAAATAAAATGGTAACGAACTGAACAGAATTTTAAATCCAATTTTTACATTTTATTTGGAAGTATTTAAATTTAGTTTTTTTTTTTTTTTTTTTTTTTGCTTTGTGCATTACTCTGTTTTAAACCTATTAGTTATTTCAAGATATTCATTGACCTGGTGGTAGTAAATCCCCACCAAAAATTGTTTCCTTTTACAATTAGAATACATTTTTACACATGTTTTGATATTTTAATGTTTGTGTTTTGTCATTATTTTAGATGTCCTAACAACTATTTTTGTATTTTACCATATGTTTGGCACAGCTTGGCCACATTTGGCTCTTACGCCATAAACCAAACACTCACTCACTCACGCCTAGTATAATTATTTCATTTGGTAATAACTCTAAAAATGTGAATTTTTCAAAAAACCTAATTCAGGCTCTCTGAAGAAGTCTCAGCTATTTATAAGCAAAATACTATTATTATAGAAGCATTTTTCATAAAAGGAGAATTTTTAAAAATAAAATAAGTTAAGTTTTTGCCAAAATATTGCATTTCAATAATTTTTTATTGCAATAATATTCTTAAAACAATTTTATACGTGTATTTCTAATCTAAGTGGCACTAAATATTAAAACAAAATATTAGTTTGTACGCTTTTGCAAAATCACGGTTACGAATGTAGTCGGATACCTTAATAGAGGTATAACACTTAAATAAAAAACGAAAACGAGCATTGTTTATAAGCGTTGTAAAACCATTTACACAAAAGCACTTTTTTTCTCTGTATTGTTTTTCTAAATTGTATGGTCATTATTCAATTGATAGCTTTTAATTTCTCCAAATGCATATTGAATTTAAACGCTCCTATGTCTTTGGTAATATTAACCACATTAGATGTCTTTTAAAACAACTTTCGTAAAAATCATTTTTGAGATGCCTTCGTTAAGCATTGACCCGCATTGCACCGCTGATAAACAAAAAAAAAATCTATAGTGGTATTGCCGGCTCTGCCACGAATTTTGCTATCAAATGAAGGATGTATGTAAATAGTAGACATTGATGGTCAATGAATCAACACATACTATGCATTAACATTCTGTTATTCTTAAACTGTGTTATGCTATTGGGAAACCGTAACTTATATTTTGATTTTTCAATAACTGTTTAAAGTTCAACACATATTTATTCAACTTATTATAAGTTTTATTTTGAGAAATTCGAAAATTTTTTTGCTTGATTGATAGGACCACATCCAGCCTGCGGCCGCGGCTCCCTTGTTTTAGCCGTCTGCGTGCAGTGCACGCGCTGCACACCTGCTAGGATCGGCCCTGTTGCAATTATACCTTAAAGTTAATGTTTTACTCGCAATATTTTTAATAAGCTGAATTTTTTGCTTTGTTTTACTAGATGAAAGTTATAAAAAATTTTCAATATTCATTTTTTTAATGATATTTTGCAGGTGTACTTGAAGAAGCAAAATTTTTTGGTGTTGAGAGTCTTGTTAAGATATTGGAAAGTAAAGTAGAGGTTACGTATTATCACTTTCATATACTTAAATTATTTATCAAAGATATTCAATATTTGTATGTTTAGATTTCTTTGGAAAATTATTTCTTGTATTTAATCAAAAGCATGAGCTTGTGTATGTAATATTTTTTGTTAATAACTGTCTAACATAATGAAAATTTAAAATTTATTTCAGTTAAACCGTAAAATTATTTTATGTATGTTTTATAAAGAGGATGGTGCATTAGTTATACTAATTTATCCATTGGAAAATCAATTATATATTTTATTAATAACATTATGCTTCTTTGTTTTATTTTTTTCCACTATAAAGTATGTAAATGTTTTTATTTTATTGATAAGATTTCTACCATAGGAAAGAATGTTTATTGTTTTAATAATGTGTTTTAGAAAGAGATATTCCCATATGTCAATTAATAACCTTTTTATATTCTAGCATTTCTGTTTATTTCTTTTCAATCCTAGAAAGATTTTTGAAAATTTTTATAATGAAATTAATTTCAATTAATAGAATTAATTTTTAATTTATTAATTTAAAATTTTTTTCAATGTATTTTGAAATCACACATACAATTAAAATTCCATATTTGACCAATTTTAAATAATTGCAAGCACATGTGCAATTGGTAACAGTTGTGTACTCTTGATCAGTAAAATATTGGTGGAAATTAACTCATAAATATGCAACAAGGAGCTTAATCAGATTTTCATGACATTCCATGTAGTGTTTTTTTTTAAAACCATTTTTTCAAGATGTTTTTCTTAGTTTTCGAATAATTTTTTTAACTCATCCTTTTAATTTGCAAAACATCTCCTTTCTATGCTGATAGGATGAGCAACTATCTTCTGACAATGCTCCTTTGACTCGAAGGGATGTGATAAATATTCTGATATCTACCTCTTATTCTTCAGAATTAAGATTTCAGGTAAGAAATTTTTTCTTAATGTTTTAGTAATTTTTTTTGGATTTGATTAGTTTTCCGATTAATTTGAAAAAATTGATGTTTTTATAATCATATGGTATTATTAATTACTATTCATTCTTTTAAACAAAATATTAATTCAAATATTACTGCCATTTTTTTTACTGAAAACATTTACTATTCCCTGTATACCATAAATTATGACATGGAACTTACAGAAGTATGAAACACATTACAATGGATTGACGATGAATTTACAAAAGTGTTGTTCTTTTGTGAAATCACTTCTACTACGGTATCTTGGGACATCACATTTATTTATATACATACGAAAATATTGATCGCGGATACTGCACACAGCAAGTCTGACCCAAAAGCACACAGCGAACGGTCAGCTCGTCAACCCCGTAGAAGGAATGCGCGGGAGTAAGGCGGGAAAAAGAGCACGTGGGCGGATCACTCAGTTATCCTTCCGCCAGAAAAAATAGTTCACTCGCCTCACCCCAACATACCCCTCCTGCGAGTGATACATTTTTTTTCAAACAATACAAACGTTATAGACATATACACAATACACATAAAATATAACAATAAACACAGTGACATAAAATCAAGAGAGTAATGCAATTTTTTGCATTGAATATTCCAACTTTTCTACATTCATGGCTTTCGTAAGGAAATCTGCAATTAAAAATTCTGTTTGGACATATTCTAATTTAATTACAGTATCTTCAATTAATTCCTTTATAAAATGAAAACGTAAGTTCATATGCCTTGATTTATTTGAAGAACGGGTACCCTTAATCCACTGAATTGCTGCTTGGCTATCTGAATTTAAAGTTACAGCATTATTTATAAATTTTTCACATTTTAATTCAGTTAACAAATTTACACAGTCCAAATTATATCTTTACAAATTTCAAAAATAGAAAATAACTCTGCTTCACATGTTGATAAACTAACACTCTTTTGTTTACGACATTTCCATAAAATTAATGAATTACCTAGTAAAACTACACCTCAGAAAATGATTTTCCATTTTCTGCATTTCCCAACTAGCATCTGAACTAGCATTTAAAATACCAAATTCATTTTCATAAAACAATTTTTATCTTTTAAGCCCATCAAATATCTTAACACTCGTTTAGCCAAATTGTAATATCTCTTCTCTGGATTATGATTAAATTGGGATAAATAAACATTACAAAAGAAATATCAGGTCGAGTTCTATTAGCTAAATATAAAAGTTCACCAATTAATTCCTGATACATAGTAATATCAATAAATTCATTTGTAGAGGGAAAAATTTGTCTTCCCCCTTCACAATTGGAGTTTTCACACTCTTTTACAATTTTCTAAATTATGTTTGACTAATAATGAATTAATGTAGTCACACTGGGATAAGTAAATACCATTTTCACATTTTTCAATTTCCATGCCTAAAAACTTATTAGTTTTGTTTTCAACCACTTCAGATACATTTTTAATCTTACTAACAATATCTTCATACATTTTATCATTGTTACAAAAAATAGCTAAATCATCTACATACATACATAATATAAGAACACTTTGATTAACAGATTTAATAAAAACACAATTATCAGAAGCTAATTGTTTTAAACCAAAATTTTCTAATTCACCCTTTATTTTCATATACCAGTTTCTACCAGACTGTGGCAAACCATAAATACTCTTTTTCAATTTACAAACTTTATCATCTCCAATTAATTTTTCATAACCAGGAGGGGGTAACACATACACCTTCTCCTCTAAATACACCTTCTCCTCTAAATCACCATATAAGTATGCAGTTTTTACATCAAAGAAATTAACATTTAACTTTAATTTAGCTGCAAGTGCAATTAACAATCGAAAAGATTCAATATTTACAACTGGTGAATACGACTCTGAATAATCTGTTTTTAATTTGATTAAAACCAGCTGCTACAAGCCTTGCTTTGTATTTTATATTTTTCTCAGCATCATCTTGTTTTAAGCTATATACCCATTTAGTTTTTATTAATTTTGATTTTGCAGGTTTTTGTACAATTTCCCAAACTTTATGTTTATCTAACGAATCTAATTCATTCTCCATTGCTAATTTCCAATTTTTTCCAATTAGCACTATTTTCTGCCTCAAAATAAGAGTTTGGTACATTATTCACCAAATGGACAGACATCAGCTTAGATTTTAGTCTTTCCGATCTTCTAACAGGGATTTGATTTTGCACATCATTCAATTCAAGTACCGGAATTTGGATTCTGCCTGTCCGAGGTGATGACGTGGTCTGAAGGGAAATTGAGTTATCATTCTCAAAATTGCTCCAGGTCCATTATTTATATCAAAATTATACAACACTCCATTCTCTGTATTTTGATTAATTTCGTTTCTTTCGGGAGAGACTTCAAAAAACGAGTCAATATCCCATGTTTCATTTTTCTATCTCACCTAAATAATTACTACCTTTTAAATATTCATTAAATTTAACTGATCTCTCCTCAATTACTTTTTGATTTTTAATATCATAAATTCGATATCCCCTCCTTTCTCTAGCATATCCTAGCATAATTCCACGTCTTCCTGGAACTTCAAATTTATTTCTCAATACTTTCGGAACGTGAAAATAGGCCACACAGCCAAATTTTTTCAGAAAATTTAATTTTGGTTTATTACCTGTCCAAATTTCTAATGGGATTTTTTCTTTCCCTTTTCGTGGTGTAACATTAGATACTTGAGTACTACAATTAATAGCTTCAGCCCAAAATTTTAAAGGAAGTTTACTTTCATATAATAAAGATCTAGCTCTTTCTAGAAGAATACAGTTGGCTCTTTCTGCCTTGCCATTTGATTCACTATTGTATGGAATAGTTTTTTCATGAAATATTCCTGAATTAGCCAGGTAAGTATCTAGTTGTTCATTTACAAATTCTAACCCATTATCAGTTCTTATCTTTTTAATCTTTTTATCAGTTAAATTTTCATATTTGGCTTTAAATTGAGAAAATATATCAAACACTTCATATTTATTTTTTAAGAAATAAGTAAAGTACATGCCAGAAAAATCATCTACAATTACCATAAAATATTTTGCACCACCATGCGATTCGATATTAATTGGACCACACAGGTCGGCATGGAGCAACTCAAGAATTTGTGAGCTTTGATATATATCAATACTATGATGAGTTTTTCTGGTTACCTTACTTATATCACAAGTTTCACATGTAAAATTATTTACATTATCAATATCAATATAATCTTTCATTTTAAGCATATATTTACAATTTAAATGACATATATATATATATATATATATATAACCTGTTATGCCAAATTTCATAATTATTAGTAGATTGGTCAGAAATAAAACACTCAGAATTATACATAGGTTCTAATTTAATTTCTAATCTACCATTACTTTTAAATGCTTTAGTTATTAACTTATCATTTTTATCATATATCAATACACAATTATTTTCTGATTTAATCTTACAACCTTTATCCATTAAACATGTTACAGACAGTAAATTACATCTTAATTGAGGAACATAACTGACATCAGTAATTGTTAGATTAATAGAATTACAATGTTTTGTACTCACTGTTTTAGCTGAAACATTTCCAGTTCCTTGGCTCATCATTTTAGAATTTTTATCGGCTAAGTAAATGTCCATCACTTCTGGACTAATATTTTTAAACCACACAGATTCTTTGGCCATATGACAGGATGCACCACTATCCAGAATCCAGATATTGTCACAAAGTTTTTCTTCTCGATGGGAAGCTGTAAATACGTGTCCATTTCTAGACGAATTGCTTCTTTGGCTTGTACTTGGAGAGTGTGTGTTCTTGTTTCTATAATAACAGTCCTTAGCTAGATGATTTGATTTTCTGCAAATATAACACAGTCTCGTTTGCTTTTCATTTTTTCTTTTACAATAAAATGCTTCATTAATTCCATCCATGCGAGTTTTAATTGGCAAGTTTAAAGTTGCTTCTTCCCTTAAAATTTGTAATATTTCGTCCATGCTTTTTCCTCTTTGTGTTTTAAGAATATCGCGCACTTTGGAGAATTTTCCATTTAATCCTCTAACGGTATGGTAGACCAATTCCCTCGGCGACACGCCCAGTCCAAGGGAGTGACACTTAGTCGAAATCCCCCGCGCTCTAGCAATATAATCTGCTACAGTTTCTCCATTTTTCATTCTGATGTTTTTGAGTTCATTGCCCGCGTCAATTTTTCGGTCTTCACCTTCGCCCATGTAAGTCGCTCTAATTTTATCCCACAGCACTTTCGCGTTGTCTTCCGCCGCGAACTGTAAGGCTTGCTCATCTGCGAGCGATAACTTAATGTATGCTATTGCATCTGAGTTTTTCGTAATCCAGTCCATTTCATCTTTACGGGTAAGGTCTTCAGGTTTCTCCTCCAAGATTAGAGGATCTAATCTTTTTAAGCTAAGGGCAGCTTTCATCTTAAGCTCCCAAATAAAATAGTTCGTTCCGTTTAAATCGGGAATAGTTATCTTATCCATTGTAGGTAGAAAGGTTTAAACGTTCACAAAGTCAACTAACTCGTCACACAGATTAACCATGCTCTGCTACCACTTGTTGTTCTTTTGTGAAATCACTTCTTCTACGGTATCTTGGGACATCACATTTATTTATATACATACGAAAATATTGATCGCGGATACTGCACACAGCAAGTCTGA
This sequence comes from Trichonephila clavipes, assembly GCA_019973935.1. Lineage (NCBI taxonomy): Eukaryota > Metazoa > Arthropoda > Arachnida > Araneae > Nephilidae > Trichonephila > Trichonephila clavipes. Next base: position 239,832 of record BMAU01020294.1, on the reverse strand, counting down.
CCCAAAAGCACACAGCGAACGGTCAGCTCGTCAACCCCGTAGAAGGAATGCGCGGGAGTAAGGCGGGAAAAAGAGCACGTGGGTGGATCGCTCAGTTATCCTTCCGCCAGAAAAAATAGTTCACTCGCCTCACCCCAACAAAAAGTAATCAAAGACACACTTCTGTTGGAATCAACATGGTGAAAATGTGGTGGCTAATTAATTTTAATGCCTTTAAGTGCCAGTTTCAGGATCTTTTTTCCCCCTGACAAACTTAGAACATAGAAGAAGCATGTGTTCAGCATTTTCCTCGCCGCCAACACTGCAAAATGACGGATCCAAGTTAAATCTTTTCATATAACTTTAGAAGTTATTTGAGCAGATGTCCAGTGAAAAATTGCATCATTTTGTAATTAGTAAAGAAATGATGACATGAGTCTCACATTATTGGAAGGAATTAACTTCTTAATTAAGCTCTATTAATTTGCACTGATATATTCTTTATTTCATTTACTTATAAAAGGATTTAGGGATATTAACAATAATGTCGATTTCGCACTTGGTTGCAGTCTTTACAAAAAAAGTGTCCCTCTCATTTCCAAAATTACTCCTGTCTATGAATTAATGCCTATTGTCAGATTTTTGTTTTAGTTTCATGAATATTTTCGTTACTTGCATATTTAACGCAGTTTCGTAAATGCATACATATTTAAGATGTGTGAAAGAAACTAAAAATATTTGCATGCAATGTGTGTTACAAAAAGGGAAAATGTTAAGCAAAGCATAATGTTTTATCTAGAAGTACTTTAAATCAGTGCTCCGCAACCTTTTTATTGCTGCGGACCGGTCAACGTTTGATAATTTTACCGCGGCCCGCTGAGGGTGAGACACGTTGATTGTTTATATTTTAGATTGTTTTGATTTAGCAATTTTAATTTAGTTACATTTAAATATGCCTTCAGAATAAAATATAGTTACACCAAAAATGAATAAAAGTTATTTAACATGGAGTATAAAGTAATTTCTGTGGAAAGTTGCGCAAAACCGAGAGAAATACACCACAAATGGCAATAGTTTAATTTTAGGCGGCCCGGCACCATTTGATCCACGGACCGGGGGTTGCGGATCACTGCTTTAAATGACTGAGGACTCAGCACGCTCCTTTTGAAAAAGTATTAATTATTTTGTATTAAGCATCATGCTACAGAATTTAATGTGATTTTTTATAGTTTGTCTGTTTAAAACAAACAGAAAATTTTATATTTTTCTTTACAGTTTAATTTTTTTCAGTGGGGTAACTACAATAATTCTTCTTGTTATTAGTACTAGCTGTGAAACATGTAATTAGATGAAGTTAAAAAAGCTTATTTGAGAACGAAATTTTTTCTGTGTTTTCGTTTTGGATTTTCTTCCAGTATTTTGTTTAAAAATAAAGTAAAGATACAAATTTTTTTTTAGATCTTCCTTGTGAATGTCAAGTAAATCTCATGAAACTAAATATTTTAGTTGAAAATCAAACTAATTATTTTGTACATAGAAATCTAATCTCCTTTATAGAATTTTAGACAGAACTGATTTATTTTCATTAAAAACAATGTAAAAGAACATTTTCATCATAGCAAATATTAAAATTAATTGCATATGTTTTTTGTTTCATGTTATGTGTGAATATAGAATGATATATGTTTATTTTGTAAGAAGTTATCATTTTTTTCTATTTTAAATGTTAATTTCTTAATTCTAAATTTTTAGGGTGTAAATTTGGCTCATGCAGATCTATCACGCCTGGATTTGAGATACATAAACTTTAAATATGCCAATTTACATCGAGCCAAACTCTCTGGGGCAAATCTTAGCTATTGTTGCTTGGAAAGAACTGATTTATCTCAAGCTAATCTTGAAGTATTTTTATTTATTTATTGCTAATATGTTTTGAATGTTAAATTTATATGTTCCAAATTATAAAATAATATGCATACGGATCGGAAAAGTTAGAAAAATTATGTTACAAATTTTATGAATTGTTATGCTAAGTATATTATTTCAGGCTCAGCTATTAAAAAGGAAAACTTGACAGTTTTTTTCACATTTCCTTTTTTACTCCTTTCTATAATTTTGTTCTCATTTAACATAACTTAATTTCCAAACATGTACTTTGTACATGTACATGTTGTATCTATTAAATTGTGCTATTTTAAGAAAAGATTTTGAATATATTTTGAACACATTTTTTTTAGTTCTTTTGTAAAGTAGATAAATATTTGCAATGGAACTTCAAAAGATCATTTAAAGTTCTTTGAATGAACAAACCACATTTTCTCAATCATTTAAAAACCTTTATGAAATAGTAAAACATTTGGATTGATTTGCGTTTGCGAAAAACTTCCATTTATGACTTAGTGTGAATTTCCAATCAATTTTAAGGTATATGTTTTAAAATTGTATAGATTTGTAGGTTTTCAGTTACAGAAAATACTAGTATTGTGTCAATAGAAATAGTAGCTTTTTATTGAACAGGTATCTTGTGATAGTATATTTTATATTAGATTTCCGATGTTTTTAAGTACTGACGGCTTAAAAACACCTTGGGAAAAATATGCCTTTTAAACTACAAAAAGTTTTATGAGTGTTACTTCATTTTGATATAATACTATTACAATCAAATAACATTTTTTTATCATTGTTGTTTTAAATTTTTAAGTCTCTAAAATCAACTTTTAAGTGTTAAAAATTAAAAAGAAATTGCTCAAGTTGTTAATAAATATAAGTAATACTGATGCTGAATTTTATTTAAAACTTAAGTTTTGTTGAAATGTTTTTAAAAAATTAGAATATAACTTGACAGATTCTGAATTTCTTATTATATTCAAGAAGTAAAATATTCTTGTGTGTTTTATGTGACAATAAACTGTCCATCATATACATACTATATCAAGTTATTTTTAATGTTATTTTAAAATATAAATATCCTGCATCTTTAATTGGCCTTATGTAAGAAAAAAATAACCATGTCTATTAACTTATTAAGCATTTATTATTACAATGTATTTTTTAAATCTTCAGAAACTGGAACATTTTTGTTTTTATTGTTAAGTAAATGTCATAAAATAAATTTTATTAGCCAATTTATTATTTTTGAAACTTTGAATTATGTTTTTATTAATAAAACATTTCATTGTGCTCTTTACTCAGTTATTTTGATTTGACTGGAAACAGGATAATCTAATTTTTAAATTTATTTCTTTATGAACAATTTTGTAAGTAACTTTTGCAGAAATACAGATTATATACTATTAAAAAAGTAGAATTGCATGTGTGTGTGTGTATATATCTAAAAAACACTTTTTGATATTCCAAGTATGGATTAAGTTTATTTGAATAAATGTCTAACTACAGATATTATCAAATATTAAAGTAAGATACTTAAAATTGTAATCCTGTAATTCAGTAAGGCTTTTTGAAGATTATTTGATTGTTCAAGTCAACTTTACGAGTATTTTTTTGATATCTTTTAAGTTTATAAATTGGTTGCTGTTGGCATTTACGCAGTCTCTATTTTGACATGATTTTCTGCTTGTGTGTTAATGCATTACATTCAAAATACTGCTTTTCATGAATTCTAAAATCCAGGTTCATATGTACTGACTTTTTCATAATGTGTAGTTTAATTGTTTATCCTTTTCAAATTCTATAAGCTCTACTTGAATATTCTTAATTTTATTTACGGAAATCAGTAATGATTTTCTTGTGTAGATTTTTATCTATTTAATACATTACAGCCGATTTGTATTTCTCATGGCATTTTTTTTATCACTTTCATAATTTTAAATTGTAACAAATTTCTGAATTTTAAATTTTGCTATATAAATTTTTAACTATAGTAATTATTTAATTATAGTAATGTACAAAAGACCTCAATAATCAGTCCTTACTGTTATTTTTCAGATACACTCCTTTACTTTTCATCTTCTGTCAAAGTCATAAAAGAGTAATATCTAAAAACTTCTCTGTTTTCTTGTCTCTGTAAATTAGAAACCAGCACCTCATACCTCTCATTGATGTCAGCTAATTTCTCAAAGTAAAAATTTAGCTTCTTTAGTCATTCTGCCCCTTTTTCTTCTTACGGCCGTATTCTCAATCGCGAGTTTAGCAGGGATTATCCCCGAACAGGAGTTAACTCACAGATTGGCAAAAAATCATTATTCTCAACTGTGTGGATCGCGCCAAATCCACGGATTATTCATCCAAATGTAACCCGAATTCCTACTCTCCGATATCGGAGTGTAACTAGCGAAACTGTTTGTAAACAAAGATGGATGACCACTTCGATTTTTTTCTGCTTGAGGATTTAGAAGCATCAGAAAGTGTAGAAAGATAGCCAGTTTTCATTTCTGAACATAGGAACAACGTTAAGCAATTCAATACACTTTTTTTTTTTTTCAAGATTCAGTTAGCTAAAAATTGTTTGGTTTAATGATATACAATGAGAATTCAAAACTCCTATTTTAAATTTTCAATTTATATTTTGATTGTATACAAGTATATATATCCTAATCTATTTTTCTTTTTGTTTTAAAATTTTCCAACAATCCTCTGGTAGGTTAAAATAGAATGTTTAATATTTATATAATCATTAATTTAAATAACTTCTAATGTCTAATAATTACTTCTAACTAATAGATTCTCTATATATATACTTGTGTTTTTTTCCCTCAATTCATGATTTCTATAAAATCTTAGAATGAAAAATTAATTTTTTTTTGTGAAGAATAAATTTGTTAATTGAATCTTTTCCAATTCCATCTAACAAGAATAATTATACTATTGGTATTAATCTGTTATTTATGTGACAATTAGTACAATCTCAGTCTATCAGCAAGTAAAACTTCAATAACAAATTCACATTAACAAGCAGTTTTTTTTAACTTAATTTGTTTGTTTTTTTCAAATTCAATATACATACCATTGTCTCATTTGCCTCTTTTACTCTACATGAATAAATTGAATTATTCAAATTTTGAATATTCTCGTTTTTTAATTTAAAATTGTTTTTCAAATGATTTGAAACATATCTTGTTTATTTTGCAAATTCATAATTCAATCAAATTCTTAAAATTACTCCTTATCCACTCCACACACACAAGAGTTAAAATATGGAAGACGAATTTAAAATGTAACCACCAAATGAAGTGTAAACATTTTTCAGAAAATATTATTTGTCACAAAAGACTATATATACACACACATTTATCAATATTTTACAATATAGAACAGAAAACAAATTTCAAATGTACAAAATATTTACAATTTTTCAGAAAAGAATATTTTGGTAGCAGAAAAAATTCAAAACTATTCCTAGTGACATTTTTTAATATTTCACTTTACAAAAAAAATATTTAATTAGTTGTTATAGTAACTAATAGTAAGTAAATTAAAATAAAAATAATAAATATAATTTTTTTAAAAAAATTTAAATTATATATTCCGAAAATTTGCCAACATATTTTATACACTTTGAAAATAGGTATAATAAATTTTAGTGAAGTTAAAATTCTGTATAAAATATGACATCTTCATACTTTTAAAAATTAAGCAAACAAGTTTTTCTTCTGGTTTGACAGGTTTTATCTATTCGCTGCTACGTATTAGGTTTTACATAGCCCTTTTACATTACTACTTGGGAGAGAAAGAGAAAGGATTACAAGAGCTTCATGATTTGCAAAAATTACAGGAGGAAGTTATAGGGTTGAATAGAATAAATTTCAGTTATAATAATAAATAGCGATAAAATGAAATTTGACTATTTAAATGACAATAAAGCTCATTTTCTGCATAAGCTAGTGACTTTTCCTCAAGAAAGTATGAGAAATAGATAAGTCTGCTGTTTCTTCAGTTAGTTTCTGCTGCAATAAATGATAGAATTTAGAAAAATGACATAAATTCTGTTATTTAGTATAATTTAAAATACATTAGTATTGTTAGTTTAATATTAAATTAATATGCTACTACAGTTTTTAAAACATTAATTTTCTATCGCACTACAAATTATTCCACTAAAATAAATCTTATTTATCGAAAAGAAATTTTGTAAACTATTGCCTACTTTTACTAAATTACTTTTCTGTGAGTCCTTCATTATACATAAATTTTCTTTCTATAAAGGAAATTATGCACAGTTTATAACATAATGAAAAATCACAGTATGTTTTCAAGTTTGATACATTGTACACATTAAACAATGATAATTACTTTTTTACATAAATCCATAATTCTGGACGTTAATTCTTTTTTAATCATTCTTAATTAGGTGTAATAGTTTACATCTTCTCTTATATATGTGCAAAAGATGTTCATATATTCTTTTTATGAAAAATGCACATATTTTTCAATGCGAGTTATTTTTTTTTTACATAATTCTAATCAAATATTTGTGAGCACAATGGATGAGTGGTTGTGGTCGTAAATTCATAGCCAGCGAGTTTGGTGCCTCTGAAAACCTGAAATCTGTCATGGTTAAAAGTCCTCATGTTGATGTGCTGTGGAAATTTAGAGTGAGGCTCTAATTCAGGTGTGTTGTTCTTGATGTTTGACAAAGGTTCAAATTATGAGGTCCATTGCAACTAATCCTCATATTGTTTTAAGATGCATAAATAAAATAAAATAAAACCAACTGAATTTTTGACAATAAAAGAAATATTTGATTAATACAAAATATAGAGAAGTGATATATAGTAGAGTTCATTGAAAAAATCTTATTTTTATTGTTCTTAAATTCAAAGAAATATTTGTGATTTTATTTTTAAAATATGCAAATTTGAAAAAGAAATATTAGTGAGGCATAAATTAATATTTAGGTTCAAAATATTTATGTACTTCTAAATAAGATATTCTTTTTTAACAAAATGAACTAATCTGTTGAACATTTGAAAGCTGACTGATTATTTATATTAGAAGAGTAAAAGAGGAAATAAAATGAACTCATTAGTAAATAAGTTAAATTACACATAAAAGAATATTTGTCATTAAAGTATCCAAATAAACTTAACCATAACTTTCTTTAGAGTATTTATAACTTAAGAAAAAAAATTGCAAGTTGTTAATTATTTTCCATTAGTTTTAGTTTACTATACGCAGAATCACAACTAATGTAGATCCAAAAATTAATATAGTAAAGTTAATTCATTATTATTTTATCTGTGTTTTTATGAGAAACTCTTGATTATAAACTATATAATAAAATAAGATTATAAAATATTCAGTTTATCAGCTGGGAGAGGTGCTCACACTGTTATGTGGATCAATATTTACTTATTATTGATTCTTTTACTGAACATTTTATAATGGGATCATTTTAATTCATATTAGAGTTCTTTTATGTAATAAAACACAAATCACTGTCAGAAAAATCTATTCAGAATAATACAGAAAATTTAAACTAAAAGTTAAATAAAAACAAAAAAAATCCATTCACACTTACCCTGAGTTCCTGATAAATTAGCAGTCTTATAATTGTGGTTGCAATTGTATCTGCATGGCAATGGTTCAGTGAGGGCACCCATAGCCGCCAGCAGTTCATCTAAGGATGTGGTCAGTAACTTTTTGGTTCCTCCACCAGTTTTTAATGTTTAAACTTTATCCAAGTATCTTTTAAACTTTATCCAAGTATCTTCGTTTTTGCGATTCTTCATAATTTTATGTTTATTTTGCAGCTGTTGTCGACTTCGTTTAGAAAGGCTGGCTGCATTGAAGTCATTTGTCAAGCTATCCCATGCTTCTTTTTTCTTATTGTAAACTACGTTGGCTATCTTGCCTTTGTTAACATCCTTGTATTTTTCAACAAGATTTGTCAACAGTTTTTTTTTCACTAGAGAAAAGTTACTTTTATTTGACGTAGTAGCCATAGGAAGAAGAAAAAAGTAGCTGTGAATCGAATGCCTCGCGCCAAGATACGTGCTGAATGTAAACAATATATCACGTGATTATCAGTGTCTAATCACAACGACTTTTACATCTCGCTCACGCTTAACTCGCTGATCCAGTAATCGTCAGTTCGAGAATAAGAAACTAGAATTACCCGAGAGTTACGACAAGAGGGGGATTACCCAATCCATGGGTTTTCTTTTCAAATACTCACGACTGATAATACCACGTTATTGCTTCATCCAATCAAAAGCCAAGGCTTCCTATGCCCTCCCGTTGATGGGGTGTGGAAGTTAGGAGAGGGGCTGCCATCTCAGGTGTCCTCGTCACTTTCCCATTGTTCAAATTACGAGGTCCGTCGCCAAAAGCCCTCAAATAACTGAATAATGCAACATTAACATTCACTTATTCCTTCATTGAGGTCTGCTAATTTTTCCTGAAGGAGAGAGAGAGAAATTACGTTTCCCTTATTACATTTGATCCTTAAATGGTTTTTATCTTTTAAATTTTTATCTAAAAGTAATTCTGTCAAGTGAATTTAAACCAATATTGTGATGAAAAGATACAGTGTAATTTTGCTCCTAAAATTCCGTAAATCTAACTTTGTTTAAACTTCCTGTCATTATGATGTTAGTACTCATATTCTTTTATAAATATTTTGTAATGTGTTTAAATTATAGGTGCTACTAAATGAATAAAATTATACCTCAAAACTGTTGTTGTTATAGAGTGCCATTTTACTTGGAGTTAAAATGCTATGTGCAAATCTTGAAGGAGCAAACTTAAGATCTTGTAACATGGAAGATCCAGCAGGAAATAGAGCAAACATGGAAGGCAAGTTCAATATTGAGCAAAATTTTTGAATTTTTAATAAAATTGATCTCTTCATTATGACAATAGATAAAGAAGAAGAAATCAATGTTTTTTGTTGTGTTGTTATTCTATCTATTTTCATTCATATAATAAAGGAATATATGTGAAAAATTGAGATAAATAAACAAAAATAATATATTTCTTGAGTTACACGAAATATTTTTACATGAGCTCATTTATTTTATTGTGATATAAATGCTTTTTTAAATTCATGAGTCTCTTTTAACTAATTTTTCCCAATTACTAAGTTAATGGAAATGCAAAGTGATGAAAAATATAAAAATAGTTCATTGAGTGCATTAAAATTGCCTATTTTACATTACTCCATTCCCCTCCATCAAAATTGCTTTTTAGATATGAAATTTAGCTCAACAGTTGTGGCCGCGGTAGCCGAGGGGTCATGGTATCGGATCGTGGCTGGCCTTGTCACGAGTTCGAGCCCAGTACCACTAAAGACCCGCTGTGTAAGTGAACGATGCACGTTAAATATGTCGAGAGCTCAAACGTCCTCCCGTTGGTGTGGTGGGGTAGTTAGGAGAGAGGGGTGCCAGCTCATGTGTCGTCCTCGTCACTTGACCATGGTTCAAAATTATGTGGTCTGTCGCCAAAAGCCCTTGTCTAGCTGAACAATGCGAAGTTAATTTTCACTCACTTAGCACAACAGTTTTTTTTATTGTTTGTTTTTTATTACAAGTTATATTACTTATAAGATTTTACATTTTGAAATGATTGTGCTGGCTCTATATAGAAAATTCATGCTAGTGTGTATGGCTGCTCTTTCTTACCTCTCTCTCGCTCTTTACATTTTTTTTCTCGATACCTTGTTTTTCCTCTTAAAAATATCTTATTCTTCCAGTATTATCAGTTTCTTTAGGAATGTGTATTTATTGTTGAAAATATTTAACATTCTGAATAATGTATTATGTATTTTAAGGTGTTAATTTGAAAGGTGCTAATTTAGAAGGCAGTCAGATGGCTGGTGTTAATCTTCGTGTAGCCACACTTAAAAGGGCGAATTTGCAAAACTGTGATCTTCGAGGGGCTGTTCTAGCTGGTGCGGATTTAGAGGTTAGATGGGCATTTTTTAAAAAATATATCATATTATACATTTATATACCATATAAAGTTGTGCATTATGTTACATGATTTTTATTTTATCTTTCAGAACTGTGATCTTTCTGGAAGTGACCTCCACGAAGCTAATCTCCGAGGGGCAAATTTGAAGGATACAGCATTCGATCTTATGCTCACACCTCTTCATATGTCTCAAGCTATAAGATGAAGTGTCCACTAGCTCAAGCTTTGATCTTTGCCACATTTTAATAATGTTGATTTGTATGACAAAACTTCTTGCTGTATTTACAATGTATTTGGCTTCAGAAAAGTGAATTTTAGCTTGTGTGTTTTGGAGACTAATCTAAATCATCCCGTCCAAGTAAAAATTCAGTTTTTATATATATGTATCTTTTATTACATACGTATATATAAATGAAATGTCAAAGTTTATGGATTAATGGCATATGTAGCTTTGATTTTGACATTCCTTTTTTACTGAAGCCTTTTCAATAATTAAAATAAATGAAATATGACTATATTAGTCTTATCTGCTGAGATAGAAGGATATTTCTTTACATTGTCATGTAAAAAAAATCATACCTCTGAAATATTAAAAAGGCTTAGTACTTGACAAATGAAGAAAAAAGAGCTTGATAGAGTTTTCAAATTATAGGTATTTAAACATTTATTCCCTTTCTCCTACTGTTAGAATTGTTGTAGTAAATCATTTCTTCCTGACCTAGTAAAAATAGTTAAAATGTTTTTTAAAAAGATATTACAATTACATCTGTATGCTGGTTTTCATGAATTGTGTTAAATTGAATAAATTTCTGGTACATATTTAATGAGAAATACTGCTTTATATTCTTTTCAAAATGAGATAAGTAATTTTTGAAACAAATAATAAACTTGATATCTCAACTCACTTAATGTCAATTATTTTAATGCCATCACATTATTATTATTTATTTATTACTATGTCAGCTTATCATACAAATGCAATTATTATAATACGAATGTATTATCATACAAATGCAAGCAGTGAAATGACTGTCAGGTTTTTAATTTCTAGATTGCTTATATATTTGGAATCAACATACTAACAACGATTCTTCTACTACTATAGAAGCAAAATAATCTAGCAGGAATATTCGTTAACATTTTAAATAATTAGAAATGTTTCTTGAATGTCAGTCTTTGTAGTCAAATAATGAAATCTTATAAAGTGTATCTCAGTGATTTTTTTAAGTATAATAAATTATTGATAAATTTATGCAATGTTGAGACTTGTGGGCTTGAAAATGCCTGATTTTAGTAATACATGTGGACAGTAGTTTTGTGTGATTGTGTTCACAAATACTTGATTCTTTCATTAGAATATATACTGTATTGCGTATTTCTTTTTATTTACTTATGAAATTTTATTTCCATCATTGTTAAATGTTGGTTAAACCTAATGTTGGTTATGTGTTGTTGTTATGTTGTTACTAATGCCACCTGATCGGCAAAGGCCAGATCAAGGCCCACGAAATTCATCATGGAAAAGGGCTAAGTGACGCCTGTCGTAGCTTTCAGCACCATACAGGTGAAAGAACGATTTAGCTCGGTTTCACCCCAATTTAGAGGGAGAACACCCTGGGGGTAATCAGGGGCCTCCCACCTCTCTTCCCCTTCCACCAACCTCACGAGAGGACTTGCGGCTCGATGGTTATTTAAAGTACCCCCATGCCGCGAAAGCACTATACATTTACAAACCTCCATGTCTTCTCCGCGATTCGAACCCAGTCCCAATGGCACAGCAGTCAGCGTCGCTAACCACTATACCGGATTGGGGTTATATGTAAAGAGGGTTAATGCTATAAAGCTCATATTTGTACATATATAGTCAGAGACAGCTCATGCTTTTATTAATAAATTAGTTTCTAGAGATTGTTTTAAAATCTGCAATGTATAATGCAGGTGTTTAATATTTTAAGATAAATATGTTTAAGCTATATGAGGTTTTTTCTACTTTTCATACTTTGTTATAAAGTAATTTTTTAAGTTTTTGAACACATCAGAACAAATTTATAGGGAATAGAGGGAATTACATGTGTGTGTAAAATTTTTCTTTGTCAATAACTGTGTCTATTTTAATTTTTTAATCAACAATGTTATGTGTATAAATCAATCTAATTCATATTTGATTTACCTTAAATTGTATTCCAGAGATTATATATATAGCTTTCAGACAAACTTTTATACTCAGAGTTTCATTGCTATGTATTTTTTCAAAAGGCATACTTTAAAAGAATTGATTTTGGAGAGTGATGTTTAATGTAAAATAATGTAGTAAAATTGATACCCACCTGAAGATGGGTATACATCAATAATTTTAGCAATTTACTTTTATTTTTGTAATTGAAAATTACAGTTTAATATAAATATAATTTTACATTTTTTAAAAATTTCTCCATGTTTTATATGAAAGATTCTTTTACAAATGATTAAAAATAATTGCCATAAGAAATTACTTGAAAGTCCAATAATAAAAGTAATTAATACTGTGCATTGTTACTGTATGTATTTTCTATCTTCTGAATCATTTTTATTCTAAATAACAGTTGCAAAAGTTTCAATAACTTAATGTGCTACCAATTTTGTCTCCAACTTTGAAAATATTTGATTATTAATCTTGGTAGTTTTAGCTGTTCAATTCTGTTTGAAACTAGTATTTCTTTATCTCTTTTCGTAATATTGGATAATTAATGTTGACTATATAGTTAGAGTGACTTTGTTTTACAAGTAACAATGGAAATTCTTATTAATGTGACTGAGATTTCCTTCATGTACTTGTACATTTGTAAATGTATATTTTTTCATAATGATTTTTGTTTATAATATTAATAAAATATTTTGTTGATTTGTTTATCTTATTTATTTATAATATATGTTAATAATATATGCAGTAATGGTTTTTATATATACATGGGTTGTTTAAAAAGTATCCAGCCTTGAATTTTCCTGCATACAGCTTAATGCACATGCTTGAAATTTTTTATCCGCATTTGAACGTGTTGTTATTAGTACTGATCTGATTTTTTTAAATTTCTTTCAAAATCTACTGTTTAACAGTAGAAGACATTTACGAAACAGTTGGTAGCAGTTAAGGTTTAGAACATGCAATTTCGCATGATCATTTAAACATGAGCAGACTGGCTTCAAAATTTGTGTTCTAGCTACTATCGGCAAAACAGAGAATTCCATCGTGGTGAAACATGAAATTCCAGTAATTCTCTAGCCTTCCTACTCTCAAGAATTGGATCCTTGAAACTTGTTGTTTCTGAAATTGAAGATGGTCAGCGTCATTCTGGAAACATTTTCGGTAGTGTAATCTTTGGTGTGTGGAGACACAAAAGACCCACGTTGAGGGAAGTTAGGGTCAGGGAAGAATGGTCAGATGTGCTTTTTAGACAGATCTCGTTATATGAAAGAAACCAAAAATTCTCTACAAGGGGAAAAAAGACATTGCAAATAAATATGTTTCATGTCTAATTTGCAGTACCAAAATAATAAAATATTGGCTTTTTCATTTCCATGAAACTACTGTGTAAAATTTACTTGGAGTGTTCTTTGGAATATCAGAATGGAATATAAATGGACGTTAACTTGGCCCATCTTCCTTCTCTTATGATTGCTTTGTTGAAACATATTAGGTATTCTGTAACTAATATTCGGAAGCCAATTCTTGCACAAAAATAATTATTAAAGAGGATAATTAGCTGATTTCATATTTCATAATAGTTCATTCAATTGATTTTATAATGTTTGATTTAAACATGAACTAATGAATTCATCTTTGAAGTTTATCAAATTTAAATGACATTCAGTATTAACCTTTTGAGCATTTAGTAAATTTGAGGACCTGTATGAATATAGCTATAGCCAGCTATCAATCAGATCTAACTCTGGAAACGTTGACAGAATTTTTTTTATTACATAGATAAAATACATGATCTTATTTTAATATGCATGTAACTAAAATTGGTGAAAATTTTAAATCCTTAAATTTTATTAGATTTAACTAACTTTTTAAAAAGAATATCTCTCTCTTTTGTTTCGGGAAATAATGAGGGCTCATGAAGTAAATGAAAAATAATTGTGCAAATCGCTGAGATCTTGCCATTGCTTAGTTATAACGGTGATTGATTATATTTTTCTTGTTCACAAAGTGGATTGTGAATATAGATGTAATTTTTGATGGATTGCTGCATAGCTTGAATCAACCGAAAAAGCAATCAAAGGAATTGTAGACAGTACATAGAAAATAGTTTTTCATTAGAAATTTAAAAAACACACACCCATCTAGCCAGTGGCGTAACGGAGAACATTTGGGCCCCCTGCAAAGTCAGGTTTGGGGCCCCCACGTTGAAATCCACAAAGGGTAGGCACTTGCGTCAGTCATACTTAGGGCCCCTTAGAACCCTGCCCCCGCGATGCGAGGGTGTACGTTACGCCACTGCATCTAGCAGAGATTGTGTGAAAACATTAATGCTACTATACATGCTTGCACCCATTTAATAAATAGCTTTTGTCATTATAACACGTTTAATTCTATGCATTTTCATTTTTATCTTATAGTAATTAATGTTTTCATATGTTTAATCAATCTATTACTGCAATGTTTGGTTTTCATTTTATTTAAAAACACTGTATGCTATTTCATCGTAATAAAGTGTAAATAGGCGAGGTTATGATAACCTGGCTAGTACAATAACTAGTTGTGGTGGGCTCACGCGTCTTTTCATTAACATGTCCTTTGGGGCCAGAGCTAATGACAACTCTTTTCCAACCAAACCCAAGAAGTGAAGCGTGAAGGAAAGATGCAAATTAAGAAGCTTTTAAATATTAGAAGTTAGAGTAAGCTGTGTGGCATATTTGAGGAATGTTATGATAATCAATGATTCAAGCGTGAAGAGGTTTTGGAAAGATTAAAAGATAACCAACAGAAATTATTCGTGACAGAGCCATTAGGTCAAGGTGCATACCATTGTACTCCAGTTAATCTGCAACTTCCTGTAGGATTAGATTGATCGTCCGACATTAAGGTAGGAGTGACTATTTAATATTAGGATCTATGATAGTATTGGAATTGAGTTTAGGCGAGTTGGTTTTTGAAAGAGTGATCCGGGTTACGTTATTTCGGTATTATATATATTGTGTGTTTAACCACTGTAGATACTCTCGCATATATTATTATCTAATCTGTTAGAGAAGTTTAAGTTTTAAGATCTTAATAAAGTCAAATTAAGATCATGGCAGCTTCTAGTTCTTCCGTTATTCCTACACCTCTAGCTCACGCTGATAATCAAGGAGAAGGGCGCCCAACGAAATTTAATTTATATGACCCCGGGGTAAGAAGCACGAATGGGTTTAGTGTTTTGCCAGAAGTCTGATTTTCCGGGTCCGAGAATGTATGGGAATTTTTGGAGAGTATTGACAATCAAATACGATTACTTGAGATACTCAGTGATTTGTCGTATGCTTATTTGAAAGGTGGGTTATCCTGAGGAGGGCCCAAGATTGGTATCTGATATTCGGGTCAGTGTTAGTGCAGAATACAGCCACGGACTGTGCGCAGTTAAAATCAGCGTTGTCAAAAGCATTCCCTGTCATACGCAATAAGAAAGATATAGAAATAAAGTTCTGTGAGTCCCAACAGAGAAGGGACCAGGAGCCAACAGATTTTGTTTACGATGTGTTAAAACTGCAAAGAAAATTAAAACTGGGGATGTCAGAGGAAGCCTTGGTAGACCATATTTTCTTTAGACTCGAACCACAAGTCCAGGAGTTCGAAATCCACAAAGCACGGTTTAACTGTTGGAGGTCTTATCTAAGTTTAAGGAAAGATATTCATGCAAAGCAATGCGGGGGTCAGGGAATAGTGATAATGTTGAAAAACGAGGTTGGAATGAGCGTAAGGTGTCTAATGCTGATGATAGTCGAAGAAATTGGAGAAATTCGGAAGTTGTGCGTAGACCGAGTAATAACAAAAATGATTATAGGGATAACTACGAGAATGGCCATCAATGAAATCAGTGGTTCGACAGCAAGAATAGATTTCAGAAGGATGATCGAAGATTTAACGATAGGGGATATCAATTTAGAAACGGAAGTGAAAAAGACGATTTTAGTAGAGGGGACCACAGAAATAGAATGAACACAGAACAGAGTGAGAATTTTAGTCGAGGCGATAGGAGGCAAAGGGGACGATTAAATGTTTTGAAAGTTAGTGATGTTCAAAGTGATCAGACGCAGTCGATAAATGAGGTACCGATTAAACTTTCTACAATATGCATGTCTCCAGTGGAACTTCCATACGCTTCTATTTTATTAAACGAGACTTTTACGAAAGCATTATGGGACACTGGAGTGGAGAAGTCATTTATATCGGAGGAGACATACCGAAAATATTTTTTTATAAGCAAGTAAAGAAATCTCGTGCTCAGGTGATCACGGCACAGGGAGCTAAATGTCAGAATATTGGAATTGTGGAATTGAATGTTCAAATAAGGGAATTTGAAAAGCCTTGGTTGTTTCATGTATTGGCAGATTTGGAATACCCATGTATTCTCGGAGTAGATTTCATAAGTGGATCAAAGATTATTTTGGACTTTGATCGGAAATCGTTGGCGATCCCCGATTCGCAAGTTGATACGGCGGTTAAAACGATTGAGGAAGGAAATGTAGAAATAGATCTTTCTAAAACAAGGTTGGAGGAAAAATAAAAACAGGAGTTGCGGGATTTGTTTTATAGTCTTAAGGGATTATTTTCAGATAAACTGGGGCTTACCCATGTTTTATATCATAAAATTGACACAGGAAATAAGCCTCCAGTTGCTTCTCGTCCGTATCGTTATGAAAGGGTAAAACAAGCCATACTCGATTATTATGTAGAGAAAATGTTGAAAGAGGGAACCATAATTCCGATTCAATCCCCGTACGCGCCCCCAGTTGTGTTATGTAGAAAAAGTAATAGGTTACCACCGGATAATCCGGAAGCATATAGATTTGCTGTCGACTATCGGAAACTTAATGCTATTACAAAATATCCCCGTTATCCCTTACCCTTAATAGATGATTTAATAATGAATATACCCCATACGACGATTATGTCGGCTCTTGATCTCAGATCAGGGTACTTTCAACTGTCAGTAAACCCCAGTGATATAGTGGAGACCGCGTTTGTCACGAAAAATGGCACCTACGCATTTCGGCGTATGCCATTTGGCTTGTCAGGGGCGGCTCCCAATTTTCAGAAGGCAATTGATTTAATTTTAAAACCAGTTATAGGGAAGTTTGTGAATGTGTATATGGACGATGTTATCATATCGTCTCCATCGTTCACTCACCATATTGAACATCTAAGAGAAGTTTTTCGATTATTACAAGATGCAGGGTTAACATTAAACAAAGATAAATGCAAATTTGGTTGTGATGAATTGAAATATTTAGGTTTAATTATTAATAAGGAGGGAATTAAAAAGGATGAGACAAAAGCTCGAGCTATAGTTGAGATGAAACCACCAAGAAATTCTAAAGAGGTGTCCAAATTTTTAGGTATGTCCCAGTGGTACGCGAAATTTATTAAAAATTATGCTGATCTTTGCGAGCCCCTTTATAATCTTAAACGAAAACTCAAGAAATTTTGTTGGTCAATAGAGGCGCAGAAGGCATTCGACGCGGTCAAGGCGGCCATAACGAAAGCGCCAGTTTAAAAATAGCCGGATTTCAAAAAGCCTTTCGAGTTATTTACAGATGCGAGTTCAATAGGTGTAGGAGCGGTTCTAAATCAGATGCAGAGACCAGTTGTGTTTGCCTCTCGCACGCTTAGTAGTGCGAAGAGGAATTACACTGTAACAGAGAGGGAGTGTTCAGCAGTAGTTTGGGTTCTGAATAAATTCAGAATGTATTAGGTTCACTGCCGATTAAAGTTATTACGGATCACGCTGCATTGACGCGTTTAACACATTGTAAAAATTTGTCGAGTAGAATGATCAGATGGGTTCTAAAATTAGCAGAATTTAATATAGAATGGGAACATCGTCCTGGAACTCAAAATGCGGTGGCTGACGTTTTATCGAGGAACCCGGTTGAAAATATAATAGGAGAAAAAGTTAATTGTGCGCAATAATCAGGGATTTGGTACTTTCATCGCGGGAACAGTTAATCGAAGAGCAAAGAACGAACCCAGAATTAGGTCATTAATATAGATATCTGGAACCCCCCCCCCCGCAGAAGATAGCTCAGTTAATGCAACAATATGTGAGAATTGGTCCCGCAATTTCCGGTTAATCGAGGGTTTGTTGTTTTATGCGAAATATGCAACGTCACTAGGTGAAATGCGAGTATACATTCCAAAGTCTTTAAAGAATGAAATAATGAGAGAATTTCACGACAAGCACATAGCAGGTCATTTTGGACGCTATAAGACTTACCATAACATCAGGGATGTTTGTTATTTCCCGTATATGAGAAAATTTATTGATCAATATGTCTCTACATGCTACATGTGTCAAGTTAATACTTATAAAAACGCGTTACCAGCTGGTCGATTAATTCCGATTATATCAAATTATCCAAATGAGATAGTTACGTTAGATTTGTTAGGTCCGTACCCTGCATCGAGAGTGAGACGTAACCGATATGTATTAGTAATTACGGATCATTTCAGCAAGTGGGCTGAAATCATACCCTTAAAAAGGCCTCAGATCGAGTAATAGCGGATACTTTTTTGATAATTATGTATCGCGTCAGGGCGCTAGCAGTTTCGCTGCCCCGGGCAAAGAGGTAAAATGCCGCCCCCCCCCGGGATTATAACAAGAATTAAATGATGTAACCTATACCCTTTCCCATGTTTAATGGTAAAATAAAACATGAGCAAAAAAATGCTATCAATAATGTTGAAGTTTTGACTAACAAAAAAAAAATTATTAATTTATATTTTTTGCACTAAATTAAAATAAATTAGAGTTGCACAGAAAAAAAAAGAAAAAAGTCTTTTCTAGTGTATAACTATAAAATACAGGTACTAAAAAATACTAAAATTATAGAACCACTAAATATTAAAACTTAATTACATATTAAAATTACATTTAAAACGAGAGTTAAAAACTTAAGAGTGTTTCTTTCTCACTTTTAATTTTGAGATTTTTTTTTATAATTTCTTTAACATTAATTTCTTCAGCCAGTTCATGTTCAATGGCTATTGTTGTCACGCCGGTCATCTGTAGTAGTGGATCGCAAAAACTTTTTAATTAACTTTAATTTGGAGAAACTCCTTTCTCCACTTGCCACGCGTATTGGGAGAGTAAGTAATATCCTTAAAACTATACCAAAATTTAGAGCAAAATCCAGGTTCGATCTGAATTTTAAAATCTCGATTGGACTTCCTTTTTTATTTAGCAAAGCCAAAACCGCTACTATCTCGTCTGCCAGGTCCAGAGCGTTTATATCTGGTGAATTCCCATCAGTTAATACTGTTTCTAGATCTTTACAATACTTTAGTTGGTCATTCTAAGGAGTATATTTTAAATCACAAATATTGTATAAAAATTGGAAATAGTTGCTGTGGGTACTGATCGAATCAAACCTGGATTCAAGTGCACTGATAAATTTATCTAATGTGAAAAAATAAAACTGCCTTATATTTCAAAGTAGGATCGTCTATCGGATCACCTCGTGCTTCATAGTCGAAATTAACATTCCTTCTTCGAACTCTATGGCACGTTAAATTTGTCTAGAGCTGAAACGTCCTCCCGCTGGTGTGGTGTGGTAGTTAAGAGAGGAAGGGGGATGCCAGCTCAGGTGTCGTGTCCACGACACTTGACCATGGTTCAAAATTACGTGGTCCGTCGCCAAAAGCCCTCGTGCAACTGAACAGTGTGACATTAATATTCACTCACTCGAACTCTATGAAGTGGTTTGGGAAGCTCAAAATTAGCCGGTATGTCAGTTTCGTTGGCGAGTTCTCAAGCATCGCAAAGCATTTCATTAAAGGCTGTCTCCGATCTAAGATCCTTGAAAAAATCTTTACAACTTTTCAAGAGCTCAGTAGCAGATGGTAAATCATAGTCTTTTATCTGTAAGAGCTTACTTATAGGATCGATACAATTTAAGATTTTGTACAAAATTACAATGCAGCATAAGAGCTTAAATCAGGGGTACCCAACCTTTGTTACCGCCAGGCTGCAAAGACACATGATAGGTATTTCACGCGGGCTGCATACACATGACAGTTATTTCATGCGGGCTGCAACATGCGGATAATGGAAAAGACCCATTATAAGACCAAAGCAACTTTGACAAAATTTGTAAAACTAATTTTTGGCTTTTATGTTAATGCTATACTAACTTTTCTATCAAACACGCACACACAAACATTTATTTTTATGACTTTTTTTTATAGTTATGAGGTAAAATTTCTATTTCCTTTTATCAATCTCTTCCTTACATTCTACTATTAAAAAAACAGATTACAAAATCGATATATTTAATTGCTTGATTAAACGAATTCCTTGCTTAATTTTTAGCACATTGCTCTCTAACATTGAATTTCTTAGTGCAAAGGGCTATGACCGGGCCACTCAGAAAAGACCGGCGGGCCGCAGGTTGAGTATCACTGCCTTAACTTGTTTAACATACCTTAATAATCCAGAAGCCTTTATAGAGTTGTCAATCTCCGAATTATCACAAACAGCAAGTAAAACATTGTCTATCCCTCCTACTTGATACCTTAGTGGTTTGATGCATCTATTCTGCGTTCCCAGCGATTTTGTTTAAAATCACGTATCTACTTTATAAATTGTGCTCATCATATTTTTATTTCTCTGATGCACATTTTGCTTTCACTTTAATTAAATAGTTTTATAGTAGGAACACACACAAGCAAATATATATATATATATATATATATATATATATATATATATATATAGTACCTATATTCTTTCACATTAATTATTGTTCTGTAACAATAAAACTATAATTAAATCCTTTTTCTGTTGCTTTATATTTCTGTCATATAATTTTGACATCCTTTTGTTGCCTTTTTTAAAGATTTTATATATTGCTATAGATTGGAACCTATTATTACTAGATTTTTTTTCTTAAATATACATACTAACGTTTTGAACCTTTTCACAATCACGAAAAATACATTTTAAAGGATTTTTGAGATATATAATAGTAAAATGAAACAGTAAATAAAAACTATTGCAAACTGAAACCACCGTCTTTTTAATTTTTAGTGCACCATTGTTCTACATAATATATATAATTAATTATATACATAATTATACACGTGATTAAAATCACATACGTAATACATATAATTAATTACTCACATAATTAATTATTAGACTGCGCATTAAATATTCCTTCAAATTGTCCGTGTAAAACAGAGGTTCCCAAACTTTTTTGTTTGATAGACCCTTGCCATGTTTTTTGGTGTGGGGTAGACCCCTGTTGTGTTAATATTGAATTTTCGCAAATGTATCAACTTTAATATCTTTTTGATAGCTAGTACTACTACTAGTACTTTAAAAGAATTCAATTTATAACTAATGAAGTATAGAGTTAAAGTTTAAAAAGCATATGTTAATTAATTAAATTAAAAGTTAATTAATATATAAAATAACTGTTAAATAAAATAGCCAAACAGCACACAATTGATTTTAACGAAAGAAATGAATCTGGAGCTACAATGACAAATTTTCAACATTTAGTATCAATCTTGTCAGGTTTAACCTAAAATCTCCTCTGTTAGTAGTGTCCAGTTTCTTTTTTTTGTTTTGGAGATTGGCAACTGCGCTGAAACTCCTTCTTATAAGGAAAAATAATTAAAAGCTTCCTCATCATATTCCATAATTCGGGACAACTAACAGGTTTGCCTTTTTAAAGCCAAAATTGCTGGCATCCGTTTCTAAACTTTAAAATCTTCATTGTTCATAACACGATCAGTTCCAGTTGTCATGTGACTTTTTTTCAATATGACCATATAAATTCATTGCCTACTGTGGTATTACCATAGTAAAAGCATTCTCAAACCTAGTTTCAAGATCTGAATGAAAGGCAGATAAATGTTGAACGTAGGTTAAAACGTGCTGACAGATTGTCTGGGTTAATTTGAGAAAATTCCGGACCTCCATTATTATACTTCTTTAGTTTAGCTGAAATGGTTCCTGTTTTTAAAAAAATTATGCTGTCACTTTGTACGGTGAAATTAACCTCATTAAATTTAGTAAATAAAACTGCGAAATAAGTAAAATTTGGTTTCCACTTAATTAAATTATCTTTTAAAGTTAAAGTCATGATCTAGTCTAATGAGAGTTAATATCACATAGACACCCACTTACTCCTCATTGACCCCCAAAATTGTTTTGTTTTTTTTGCTGACGTGAACCCCTTGGAGGTTATCATAGACCCTTGGGGGTCTATATAGACCAATTTGGGAATGACTGGTGCAAAAGATCTTAATTAAAAAGGTATCGTGCAAATTTCTCTTAAAATGGCAATAACATGCAAAAAAAAAATTGTTGACGTTTTTAAAATTTAATCTTACAAAATAATGGCTATCTTAAGACTACACGGTACCCTTTTTCAAAAAAATTTTTGGAGACAGTTACAGTAAATATAATTGATGTTTTATATTTAGATTATATTATTAAGCTGATTCTGTAAGCAAAAAGTCAGTTTGACCAGCCATTATTTTACAATTTTAAAACATTTAGAATTTTTGAAGTTTTTTGAAACTCTTATAAAATACTCAATTTTTAAAATTTTTTAGTAATTTTAAGTTATTTATGATTCCTAGATTATTACAAATAATCTTTAGTATGGATTTGAAAATCTATTCCCTTGTTGATCTTTAATAATTATTTTTCTAGAAAAACCTGGAAAAAACATGAAAATTTTTAAAATATCAACTTTAGCATTTTTTAGAAAAATAACTAGAGTTCTCAGCCGTAAATCCATACTAACTTTTATAGAACATATATTTGGGAGTATATACAAAAAAATTCAAGGCTCTATCTTGAACAGGAAAAAAGCCTTAGGGATTAGAAAACACTTATACCTTCAAAATTAAAAGTCTGAGAAAAACGCATTTAAAGTTTGTAAAGTCACAAAACAAAAACTTATAATGCCCGTAAAACTCTAATTTTTTAATATGTTATTTTCCAATGTATGTTTTACATTAAAACACTATTTTTATTAAATATGACTGAAAATTATGTTTTTAATTCAAAATATATTTTTGCATAATATTGATAGCCATTTGTTAAGACGTCAGTTTATTCAGCTTTATCTTAACCTAATATTTCACAAAAGTTTTGAAACACGAAGCATTTATGTACAAAATAATAATGATACTAACTTAAGCTAAAAATAGTCAGGTTTGCTCATAAAATTTAATTTTTTTCAGTTTTAAATTGGGGCAGTTTAGGAAGTTTTAGCTCTTGTAGTACGACTTTAAAATACTAAAATATAGTACTACAATATGTTTAGTATAATGTAGTTTGGTACATCAAGGAAATATGCAGCTACATCTGCAGCATTTGTATTCAGAATACTCAAATTCAGAATGTATTCGGAAGTCTAATTGCAGAATCAGCTGAGGACTGATTTTTAGATACATAATTTTCAGTAGTATTACATCTCTTCGAAATATTGTTTCTCACAGAAACCCAGAACGCATTTGCCATGACATTTTCTCTACAAGAAAAAAATTAATGATAAAGCTTTTAAGTTATATAAACTATTTTTAAAGCAAAAATTGGCCATGAAATTAATCTTTATTAATTAATTATGAGAACTCAAAAAACTCAAAACGTAATCAAGCAGAAATGATTTTAGTAATGAAAATTGGAATTAATAACCATTTCAAAATAAAAGCTCTAAAATATTTTTAATTAATTCAACTGAAGTATGAAAAAATGCTTTAAAAGGAAACCGAAATCAAAACCATAACTCATGAAACTTCAAATATCTTAAAAACTAATTTGCTAACAGATCTGAAATTTCGTGGCAAGCATCTCAATAATATGGGCCTCCAAAACATGCAAAAAACATTTTTCAGTAAAAATTAAATTTTGTGGGTACTGTGTAGTCTTAACAGTCTTAGAATAGATTAGAAAAATTAGATGTTTATTTCACATGTTGCATTCAATAAAAAGAAAAAAAAAGTGTCTATATAAGTAAAATTAACTTCTTTTTCCTTTGAAAATTCTTTTAACAGTTTGAAGCAATATGAATTAAATATTTAGCAATTATAGACTGGTTCATTTATTGCTAAACAAAATTGTCACAATATATTATGATTACAAAACAAAATGATCATAATAAATATAACTACGTTGTATTTCAATTTCGAGCTATTGTTAGGATTCTTTATGAATGGTAAATAATTAATGAATGTACTCAAAAGATCAGTAATGTTTTGCTTTTTATCTAAATCTAAAAGAGAATTTGAATTTGTCGTCCGACTTTGTTTTGTCTGCATGAGCACAGGAAGCTAAAAGAATTAGTTAGGAAGTCAAATTGACACAAGATTCCCTCTGTTTTCTTCGAAAAAGGGTCTTTTTCTCAGGGTCATTCTGCCCCTCTTTCCATTCATAAAACTTGACCGTGCTTTTCATCACTTTTGTTGAGACTAATCTCTGCCAAGATCTATCTCTTTCAATAGTACCCGAATTCACGCATACGAAGCAGCAAGAGTTGTACGAAATTAGTTGAAAGAGAAGGAACCGGATGCCGAAATTCTTCTTTGTCGCCTCATTCCCCCTTCCCCCATGGGACCAGCGTTGGGAAATACGGCTTTAAATACTAATGAATACACGTTAAAAAAATTAAAAACTCTAGGACTCCATAGAAAACGTGAATATTTTGCATATATGTTTTTAATTTTTTCTCCGAATTTTTATTTTGACTCTTAGAACCCCTGTGTGTGTGTAATCTTGGTTTATTTTCTTCATAAACTAATTAATTCCACAGCCAATTTGCCGCCTCGGGCAGGGGCCCGGCTTGCCCACCCCTAGTACCGGCCCTGATCGCGTTTTGGAGCTCCAGTAAAATTAATAGGTGATAATGGTTCTTAATTTATAGCCGATATTTTTGAACATTTAAGTGATAGATTAGGCATAAGGCATGTGAAGACTGTTGTATATAGACTTCAGGCAAATAGAACCGAACGCGTGAATCGCAATCTTGTGCTAATGTTTGCAAATTATGTAAATGATCAACATGATACATGGGACCAGTTCTTACGTGAGTTTGCTTATGCTATTCGTACAGCAGTGAATGAAACGACGGGAAAAACCCCTGCAGATTTTTTTTAGATTCGAAAGTTGATTACCCCATTTCAGAAATTAGTGATGGTATCGGACGGAACTGAATTTGCAGTAAGGGATATTGAGAGATTGTTTGATGAAGCTAGACGAAACACAAAGGCTAAGCATGAAAAATGGGAGAAATATTATAATAGACGCAGGCGTGATGTGCAAATTAAGGTGAATGACTGGGCCTTGATAAAAACACATCCTTTAAGTTCAGCAGCAAAGAAAGTGGTAGTTAAGTTTAAACCAAAATTTGAAGGCCCGTATAGAGTGTTAGAAGTAAAAAATAATAATATAGTGATATGGAGGTCGAGAAAAAGGTTAACGGTCAATGTCGATCAAGTTAGAATATATCGTCATAGGAAATGTGACGAGATGGAGATAAGAACTGGTAGCTCGGATAGCAATAGTTCACGCCATAAATCGAGTAGTTTTGAAAGTGTACAATGGAGATCAAATGAGTCGCAGTATGGTAGGAAGAAGGGGTCAGGTGTAAAGCGTGAGTTAGAGGAAAAACGGATAAGTTTTTTAAGATAGATCAGGGTGAGAGACACACAGGTAAGGCCGATAAGCGCGGACCACTTATCAGATCACCACCTGGCTCTTGGTCTGAACCCAGTAGAAAGCTTTAAAGAAGAAAGAAAGAGACTATAAGGCAGTGTTTCTCAAACTGTAGGGCGCGCCCCCCTGGGGGGCGCGAGCATATTGAAAATAAAAGGTTTAAAAAAGTAGTTTTTTGGAATGAAGTAAAACAAACTGCTTTCTGACATAATAAAAAATACACATTTAAACTGATATAATTTATTTTTATCATCTGGTGATCATCAAAAATAAAAGATTCCACTTCAAACGCTCATTAGCCATCTTTGATCATATAACCAAACTTAAAAAATATATTTTGTTTGCTTTGCGGTCAATATGAGAACGATGAGAGATTTTTTTTTACGTTTCTTTTAACGATATCAAACGATGAGAGATTTTTTTATTACGTTTCTTTTAACCTAAAACATTACTTTAGCTGACCTTCGAACTTACTGGTATGGTTATCTCCGTCTTTTTTTTTAGGGAAGTTGTAAATGCATTTCTGTTTCATCTTTTTCCATGTGAAAGAGTTTTATGATATATGGATAAGCATGAGTATTCTGAAATATATAATGCATAATGAAAAACGTTTTACACAATTATTTTTTAGAGCATGCTACACTTTCTCAATGAACAACTTTGTAGCTTTGATTGCTCTGTTGTACGACTTATTGTGGTTTATAAATGTAAATAAGCAGAATATTAAAAAAAATGGGCATCTGTGATCCCTATTGAAGGAAGTTGAAACTTATCAAGCAATTGAAGAACATACTGAAATAATGCATATTAATCAAGATAGCGAAAGTAAATATCAGAAAAGCGTTAGACGTGAAACGTTTGAGTTGATTTGAAATTTTCAAATGCTGCCTAAAGATCTCTATGAAGATAACTATGAAGACAATGTAGCACTTCGCCTTGTCAAAAAGACACAAGGAAGAAAAAGTTCAAAATGCTATTTGTAGATCATCAAACAACAGCAAAACTACAAAAATGTGAACAAAATATGACAGTTTAGCTGGAAAATAACGTTCCTGTGTTGTTAGCGAAAAGTGTCTGTGATTTATGTCCTTTATTAAGGACACGCACATTTGGAACATTTTCTTTAGTTTTATTAGATTATTTCTCAAATTTTCTAAGAAAAATTGAAAAGTACTTGAAAGTAGGTAAGAGTATATTTTCTCTTAATTAAATTATTCAGTGGAATTGTGATTTTTGTCGCGTATAGTAAAAATAACTATAAAATAAATTATAATTCTAAAACAAACTAAAAAACACGCTTTTATAGTGAATCGAACTAAAAAGAAAAAAAAATATTACTTAAAAGTAACATATGTAAAACTTAATACTTATCTTGTGCGGTTTATAATTATGATCGTATTGTAGCTTTAGCGCCAAAGTGCATTATTATTGCATTCAATACATTATTATTTTTAGGGGGGCACGATAAAAATTATGATTGAAAATTGGGTCGCCAGTAGTGAAAGTTTGAGAACCACTGCTATAAGGTATAAACGATCGCGTGAATCTGGGTCTGGAGGACCATAGAGGAAGATTAAGAAGTGTTTAGGATATAGAGTTGCTAAAAGAACATTGTCGTCGAACTATACTAATGATTTATCAAAATTTAGAAAGCAAGTCCTAACAGAAGAAACAGTAATGCCCAGTTCAAGTAGGTACAACCTCAGACCCAGAAAAGGAGCAAAAGTGGAGTCCCGACCAACCATTGAGATGAAGACACAACAAGGAGGACCAGTTCGAGCCAGGAAAACCCGAGAAAAGCACTACAGCCCCTGCATCGAAGAGCAAGCAAGATCAGGCAGCAAGAATACCAGAAGATGAGGTAGTCAACAACAAAATTGCCAGGAAAGGAAAGGAGGAGCGAATGGGAACAGATCCATCTCCCTGGAGGTCCTAGTAGGAGACGTCAACTATAGAGTGTTTTTTTTCCAGGTATAGAAGTTTAAGTTGGCATTACTTTTCAAGCTGGCGACCGATTTAACAGCTGTCAAGTGATTTATTCTCAGTTTGGTATGACAATTCATCAAAACGATCATCAAGCAAGGCGTAGATTCGTCGAATGGGCCCAAAACGAGATTGCCGTTGTTCCTGATTTTCATAAGCGAATTTTGTTTAGCGATGAAGCGCACTTCTGGTTGAATGGCTACGTCAAGAAACAAAACTGCCGCATTTGGAGTGAAGCTAATCCACAAGTGTATGTCGAAACACCGTTACATCCAGAAAAACTGACTGTTTGGTGCGCTTTATGGGCTGGTGGAATCCTTCTTCAAAAGCGATGAAGGCCACAACGTTACAGTCAATGGTGATCGGTATAGAGCCATGATTACTAACTTTTTCATTCCTGAATTGAACAATCATGATGTCCAGGAGCTGTGGTTCCAACAAAACGGCGCAACATGTCACACAGCTCGTGCCACAATCGATTTATTGAAAGACATGTTTGGTGACCGCCTAATTTCACGTTTTGGACCTGTGAATTGGCCTCCAAGATCTTGTGATTTAACACCGCTAGACTATTTTCTGTGGGGCTATGTAAAGTCATTGGTCTATGCGGATAAGCCACAAACGCTTGACCATTTGGAAGACAACATTCGCCATGTTATTGCCGATATACGGCCACAAATGTTGGAAAAAGTCATGGAAAATTGGACGTCCAGATTGGACTACATCCGAGCCAGCCGTGGCAGTCATATGCCAGAAATCATATTTAAAATGTAATGCCACAAGATTATCTTTCGAATAAAAAAAAATTCGTGTCAATCGAATAATACATCGTTGTTTTATTGCAATTTAAAGTTCTATACCTCTAAACAAAACACCCTATACAAGTCATAAAAATCAGGTTGTATCGTTTCATTGTATACTCTTTCGAACAGGTGGTCGGAAGAATTATTGCAGAGAAGCAAGTCATGTCGTGTATTTAAAATTTATATCGCCAAGCAAAAGTTGACACTACAATGAGTGCATTTTTCTAGAAGATGAAAAATGAGCTTTTGACTTGTAAATTTTTTTTCAAAATGATGGGGAGAAAACAATTGTAAATATGCATTTGTTTACTTCTATGTATGACTTTGCTGAGATGCGACAATTCCTTTGGTTGTTTGTTTTAATGGTTCATTGAAAAATGTTTGTAATTGTATAGTGTATATATATCGTTATATTTTCATAAATAATGTACATCTGGTTTGGGGGAAACGCGGCTTAGACAGTTTACTAACAAAAACAATAACAGCTCTGCGCGATTTGACGGGAAGTTTATTGGAAAAGCCAGATGAAGTGTATATATGAAAATTAATTGTAATTTAAAGGTGGTATA
This sequence comes from Trichonephila clavipes, assembly GCA_019973935.1. Lineage (NCBI taxonomy): Eukaryota > Metazoa > Arthropoda > Arachnida > Araneae > Nephilidae > Trichonephila > Trichonephila clavipes. The sequence goes on along the minus strand of BMAU01020294.1, from coordinate 210,717 downwards.
TATAATGTATAAAAATTGTGAAATGTAATGGTATTATGTGAAAAATTGTTGTTCCAAGTGACTTAAGGAGTTTTTATTTCAGAGTGATAGACCCTGAATTCTCGATAGAAAGCCAATTTACAAAGTTTTCATTGTAAATCCGACAGGATGGAAGTGAAGTGTACAGAAAGAAGATTGTAATAGTTTTTAAGTAGCATTAAGTAGAATTAAGTTAGTTAAGGGGTGTGCGGCCCTCGTTTTTCCAACTAAGACATACATGGTTTTTAAATGGGTTCGTTGCCTGGATGGGGCACGCCCATTTCGTTTGTAAAAGGAGAATCTACCGTGATTATAATACATAACTGTTAATGTTGGTCTAGTTAATTGAGTAAAATTTATTGTGGCTGTCGAGAGTTCAAATTAACGAGGAATATTAAAAATTAAAATTAAGATGAATAGTGAAAATTAAATTTTAAGTTGAATATTGGAAATTAATGATTAAAATAATTATTCGAGGTTAAAATTTAAATAGACCATGGAAAGTTAGAAGTTAAGAAAAATAAAATTTAGGCACGTAATTTCTTAAAGGCCATTAAGACCCTCGAATAAATCACGTTTTGCTTCTTGAAGGGATTGTGACGGGCTCACGCGTCTTTTCATTAACATGTCCTTTGGGTTCTTTTGGGCCAGAAATAATGGCAACTCTTTTCCAACCAAACCCAAGAAATGAAGCGTGAAGGAAAGATGCAAATTAGTAAGCTTTTAAATATTAGAAGTTAGAGTAAGCTGTGTGGCAATTTGGGGAATGTTATGATAATCAATGATTCAAGCGTGAAGAGGTTTTGGAAATATTAAAATATAGCCAACAGAAATTATTCGTGACAGAGCCATTAGGTCAAGGTGCATACCATTGCACTCCAGTAAATCTGCAACTTCCAGTAGGATTAGATTGATCGTCCGACATTAAGGTAGGAGTGACTATTTAATATTAGGATCTGTGATAGTATTGGAATTGAGTTTAGGTGAGTTAGTTTTTGATAGAGTGGTCCGGGTTACGTTATTTCGGTATTGTATATATTGTGTGTTTAACCACCGTAGATTCTCTCACATATATTATTATTATCTAATCTGTTAGAAGTTTAAGTTTTAAGATCTTTATAAATTCAAATTAAGATCATGGCAGCTTCTAGTTCTTCCGTTATTCCTACACCTCTAGCTCACGCTGATAATCAAGGAGAAGGGCACCCGAGGGGGGGGCGCCCTTAGATAGTTTGCAAGTGATCAATTGTGGGTTTGTAATAACAGATAACGGCTTCAGGAAATAACGAACAGTAAATACGTCGTACCACAATATTTTCCCTTTGATATGTATGTTCAAGGCATTTAAGCCTTTATAGGAGCCTGTAGCGCTCATAAAATTTTTTCAAGGGAGGGGTCCAAGGTCGAAAGTCCACCATTTTGTTATCAAGCTCCAATACGCCGCCCAACATATTTTTTTGATTTAGTCGATTTTCGGGAACAAAAACAATACAAAATTAATTATTGAATAAATAATTAGCATTATAATATAAATAAAATTAATTTTCAATTACAAATACATAATTAAAAGTTTACGTAATATATACATAGGATTATAAGCAATCGAAAAAAAATCAAGGGCTATTGTGGGTGTCCGGACCCCCAGGACACTCCCCTTATTTGTGCCACTGATAGGGGTCGTGGGTAGCCTAGTGGTTTGAACATCGAACTTCAGACCGGAATACCTGGGTTCGATGCCACAAAATACCCTCCTAGTACACACGGAGTACGTGCTCGTTAAATCAATGGTTTCGAAAAGTCTTGTGAGCGTTCGCAGTTGAAACCACGGATGCGGGGGGCTGGAGATTGTTTCTTCCCCTCCAGTTACATGCCTGAATTGAGGAGATGGAGAAAGCGGTTTCGCTATCTATCGTGTAGAAGTCCAACCTGTTTAAGGCTCTGGCAACTTACATTACTTCCCTCTGGTATAACGAGCAAAATAGGTAGTCAGAAGCATTCAATAGACTCAAGTAAGCCATTAAGAGTTAGGTATTAGAGTGGAAATATATAATAAGGTTCATTATATATACTAAATGACGCCAATATGGTACGGTAATATCTCACATTAATATAAAGGATATTTAAATTTTACACTTTAATTTAAGGAAAATAATTTAATGTTAATCGTTTTTTTTTTTGTATTGCAAAAATTGTTTAATTACATATTTGTTTCAATACAGTTTCATATAGTTATCGGTTTTCAGTCATTAATTGGTCAACCCTCTCACTGCGCATTCTGCGATTTCCATGGGGAAAGTAAATATAGCTAAATTTACGCAACCCGCGATTTTCACGGGTTTGCATTGCCGATTATTTAGCTGTGTAATCCGTGCTGCTCTTGTTTATGTTTTCATTTACATTTCTATGCTCATATTTTGATGTTCTTATTCTATATTTTAAAATAAAATCTCTCGTACAAAATTTTTTTATGTATTTTAACTCTAAAATGTAGATTTTAAATACGTAAGAAAAATCATACACAATTTTTGAACCTACTTTCATAAAATAACTACGTGTGGCGAAAAGGACAGCACCTGGATCTTTCTAATTTACTCACATTTTCGTCATTTCTTACAATGAGCTCCATAGATGGTTCGTGAAAATGTAAATGATTTATGGACATGGTTGTATTTTTGTAAATGATTCCATGCTATTTTCTTTTGAGTAAAAAAACGCTTACTATTCATTTCTTGTACTACAGATTTGTATAAAAGGTATATTATAACCACATGATGTAACAGGTAAATTTTAATCACAATAATATTTATTTTAAAATTGGAACTTTATTCCCTGCGTGAAAAAATGGTTTCTAGTTCGACTCTCATTTTCCGGAATTACAGAGGCTAGTCTTCTTTAGGAGTAAATAACGAGCATTTTTGAAAAAAAAAGATGTAAATTTTATGAAATAAATTGTTATTTCTCAGAATTATTTTCTGTTGAAATATATTGACTAACGTTTCGAACAATTTATATATTTTGTTCAAAAAAAAAAAAAAAAGAACGTACAGTAATAATCAGTTTTCATAAATTCAAACATTGCCGTATAAATTTAAAAATTGTTTTTCTGTTATAAACTGTTCACGCGTCTCATCAGGCTTACTTTTCACATTTAAAATAATTTTGTACTAACAAAACTGAAAAGTGCAATTATTTTTAGATAAATATTGTGTGAGAGAGAATTTTTTTATTATTTACTACTAATATTAATATGTTAACGAAGTGTGTTATACAAGTATGAATCAGTCTAAAAAAATATTTTCTTTTTAAATAATTGTTATTGTTGTCTTTTTACAAGAACAAGGGCTCAATTATGAATAATTTTGTCACATGGCTGGGAACTCTTTTGATGTTGAATTTCAGTTTTAAGAATAATTACGTGCAGTGCTAAGTTAAATATTTGTAGCTAAATATTTTATTTCTGAATTGAATTTAATAGTTCAAATAAATTAAAAATTGATTATGTTATATAAAATCAAATTCTTGCATAAAAAGTAGGATGAACTTTTACAAAAAAAATATTCTACATTAACATAATTTTTTTCAGCATTTGAATCTAAAATGTAAATTGAAATTTTGTTATTAAAGCTTTTGTTCGTTACTCTACACATTAGATTGCACTTTTTCTGATCAATTCATGAGAACGTGGTTACTGAATGTTCATGATCTTTTGGAACTCGTGCTCAGGGTTATTGATGTTGAGTCCTCGGGCAATTGACGACCCTCCAGGTAAAGGAGCTGATGTACGTTAAATCTGCATTGAGTTGGCGTAATGTGGAAGTTTGAAATGTACGTGCCAGTTCAAGTGTCGTTTTCGGCACTTGATTGAAATTGAAAATTACGAGGTCTATCTCCACTAACTCTCATGTCATTTTCCAATACGACATCAAAAACCGATTTACTCGTGGAAGTTAAATTTTTAAGAAATCATCATACTGTAAGAACATCGAGTTTTCAAAGCATGTTTTGCGATTTTAATAAACTATTAAGAGGTCTCAGGGGTGTTAAATTTCTCTAGAGGGCTGAAAATATAAACAATTTTCAAACAGGCATAATTCTTCTAAATTTAAATTAAATAATTCGAATCTTTTACTCATTATTTATAAAGGAATGGGCCTTCAGAAAAGTATAAAATGTTTAAAATATAATAATAATTTTAAAAATTATAAGCATATGACAATTCTGTAATAAATATTAAGTAATTTTGCGTTGCGCACGCTATATTCTAAAATAGTAGCCTCTGATGTATAAAACTTTATAGAATTATAAAATGTATCATACTCTTTAAACCCTACATCATTTAACAATAATATATCTTTTGTGTTTCAAAATATTTGAAAAATATTGAAATTTTTTAAAAACGTACCGGAGGGCGACTTGCTGCCCGCGGGCCACGTGTTGGACACCCCTGGTCTAGATCAGGGGCTCTTAAGTTTTTCGAGGTGGCGACCCCAATTTTGTTGAAAATTTCGTGCGACTCCATAATCATTGCGTAATATGTGCAAAAACAAATAAAATAAATGGCTTTATTATAATTTAAGTGAAAAAATTCTTTGTTGAACGTATTTTCTTACCTTGATTAGAATTTAGATACAATTTGTTAAACTATTCGTGAATGGTGAATAAGTTATATTATGCAGAAAGATATATCAAAAATCCTAAAATATTTGGCTGCCTGGTCTGAGTCTAGTCTAGATGAAAAATTGTAGAGCTTAAGGTCCAAAATCATATTTTATTAAAAAGAAAATACGTGAATTATAATCTTCATTTTATTTTGTTAATTTATTTTAAGATTAGCTGGTATACCCGTTCTTCGCACGGGTGAATTGAAATTTAAACAATACAGATTGAATGATAAAGAAGTTTTTAATGAGTTAAGTTTACGTGAATTGTAAATTAAACAAAAAAAAGTTTCTTGCATATTACAGCTGAACAAAAAACCATGTTTGCTAAATTTTAAGTCTGTAGATATAATAGCTGATAAGTTTTTTTTATTTATTTATAACACCTCGTAACTCTCTTGTGGATCGATTTTTGAAAACACCTACCTTCTGCTCAGCAAAAGTAACACATCGTTACAAATTTTGTGTAATATACGCTTAAAATAGTGTAAATAATTTGTATCTGGATGTGTAATACGTTAATATTACTTTCTGATGCATTTATTTTATGTTAAAGGGCTCTTACCTGCGACTTCATCCACGTGGAATTTAACAAAAAAGTGTTTATTCAATTTGCAGAGTATACGAAAACTTAATAATTATGTATTCCATGTAAAGAAATACCTGTGCTATAAGTATATTATAATTCTTCGACTTTGTGAATCGATGTTTCTTTTTTGTTATACTTTTTTCTTTGTTTTTTGTTGAGCAAGGAGTGAGAGGGACGCATGACCTTTGAAACTGTCGATGGGGTGAGGACTGTAAAATCATTAGTATCAAAGGACATGAACGGGAAATGTCGCGAGTGGCAGCAACCTAATCAAACAAAAAAGTTTGATCTAACTGCTAGAAATCGTTGAGACAGAAGGCTCGCGAAATAAAATAATCCCTATTTGAATCGGATATTGCTCACTATTTCATTGGTTTTAATTTTATTTTCGGGGAACCCTAATTTTTTTTTCTAAAATAAAAGTAACCTAAGTTACTCCGTATAACATTAGCTATCTCTCTCTCTCTCTGCCAGTGACAGTTCCGTCAAAATTGGTTCAATCGTTTCAGTGATTAGCCGGAACAAACAGACAGACAAACAAAATTTTTTAAAAAAAATTGATTTTTTCATATAGGTACCGTATATACTTTTAAATGCATTTAATAAAATCCGTTAATTTCAAATTACAAACAGACACCTCATTTTTATTTATATGTATAGATGAATTCGTATGTTATAATTTTCGTATTGAATAATCTGAAATGAAGTAATTTCTTAAACGCTTTATTATTTTAAAATTAAAAGAGCTAAACATCTAAAATGTATAATTATTTATAGGAATTTCAAAAGTTTGAAAACAAAGCAGCTTAGGAAGTTTATACATAAATATATTGAGATTAATAACACCAAACGCAGTTAAGGCTGTTTTCGGTCAATGTTAAAGGACGGGGTCAAACAGCAAGCACATTTGTGAGCAGGAAAAAGCTCTAATAATAATAAAAATTTCTATGGATAAAAAGTGAAAATTTGTTTAAAAGACAGTGAAAAAAATACGCAGTTTTCTGCATTTTTGCAAAATGAAATTTGAGTTTTCTATATTAAAATATAGGAGGTGAAAAAACACGAAGCACATTTTAGCAGGAAAAAATTGATTTTTTCGAGTAGAATTAAATAGTATATATAAGAAAGCATGCTTCCTTCTTTTGGCTGGTGTAGCCAGAATTAAGTTTTACGTTTTTATTAATTAACTATTTTAAATTTTAAGTTCATTCTGAATTATTTTTGAAGTAGTTAAAAATTTCTCAAACAGATGGCGCCACCACATTTTATTAAGGCAGTAGTAAGACGAATTTATTCTTGGCTACGAATACTTATTTTGGCGCTATCTTTTTGAAATATAGTCACCAGTTGAAATTATGGTAACTTGCAAATTGATACAAATAGTGGATAATGGAAAAGATGTATGATGAACAGAGATTTAACATCTCAAATCTAATGAACTTTACCATTTAGGAATGTTTTAAATATTTTCTGCATGTGTGCTTTAAAAAAATTCATTTATATAAATAATTTATGATTATGCTGCTTACATTTTTTTTTTGCCTGTTATTAAAGAACTGTCCATACAAATGTTTAAATTCTGTGAAGCGGCTGAATGAAGATTTGAAAGTATACTTATTTAAAATTTCACCGAAAGTTGTGAATTAACTAAAGGACACAAATCACTACTCCTTGAAGCTCCCAATTTAAAATTTTATTTTAATTATTGTAATGCAATTATTATTATAATTATTTTCTTTTTAATAACAAAGAGTTTTTTTTTCTTTCGAGTAGATTTTACATTTCACGTAAAATTTTACCATTGGAACAATTATTAACCAAATCTTATTCTCTAATTTAACCCTCTAAGTGGATACCTTCCTCCTGAAAAGTTATTCCGAAAGCGTTTTACTCTTATTTTGCTATTCCCTTCAAAAATGCAACAGACTTCAATTCTTTCCCCCTTTTAAAACTTGGGAGGTCGAAAGGGGACAATTTTATGACTTAGTTCGGCGTCTTTGTTTAGTGAGAACCAGGATAGCAATCGTTTACAGCTAGCTGTTAAGTTGCCGTGGGCAATCTTGTATGAAAACCGTAGTTCTACTCTGTCGTTTTCCCCATAGATTCAGTCACAGTAAAATTAAAACAAAACGAAGGGTAAAAAAAAAACATGAAATAAATGGCGTGTTAAAAGTTGAAAAACAGTTATATTTTCTTCAAACAAAATTTGCTTTTCTGTCATTTTTTAAAAATTAAAAAAAAAAATATTTTGGTATTGCGATTTGAACCAGAAAAAAGCATCCTGTATTCATTTTTGAATATGAGAGTATGAAAACGCGCTCACTTTCCTGTTTTTAAAAAAAGGTATGAGGTAAAAAGAGTAAAGGCCCTATCTTTTTTTTAAACAATAAGACAATAAATGGTGCATACGATGATTATATTTATGAAATAAAACAGATCTTTCTCTATTCAATTATATTTTTAATTTAGAATAACATAAAAAATGATTTCAATACTTTTAATTTATTTAAATTTAAATCATATAAATGATATTTTTATGTTAACTGAATATTTTTCGGAAAAAAAATTAAATTTTCCTTCCTAGTGTTCTCTTTTTCGAACTTCTTGTATTAAATAAAAATTCCTTTTCTACATCGGCATTTGTGATGGACATAACACACATTTAGTCAATAATTTTTAATTTTGATGGGGGATATACTTCTTCAAATGCGCATGACAGTACTTCTAACCATTTTCTACTCAAGTTAAATTTCTTATCTTTCTGTTTCTTTTATTACAAGGAAAAATGTCACACATCGATAACTACATTTTCACACAATTCAGTCATTACAAATTCTATTGTGAGAAAAATTCTCCCTAATTAATTTTGTCTTTCAAAACAGTACACTTAAAACAATTTTGTTCAGTGAAGTTAACCGACAGTTCCACAATGTATTCACACCAAATTTTAAAAACAAATTTAACACTTGGAAATGTATCCTGTATTAAATTTTTCAGTATACACAAATATTTCCTGCTGTAGGGAAGATATAGTATGAGAGAGATGTGGTGTGCGGTTGTGAAAGAATGTTTTCGTACGTGTAGACTATTTTTGAAAATTTAAATATCACTGAAGCTGATCATATAACTGCAAATGAGCCTTATTTTAATGTGTGCTGGTATCAAAGTAAAACACTTTACAATATTAAACAGCCTATGGGTTTATACTCAATATCAAACTATTCGCAAAATGGCTTACAACTTCTATTCAAATTGTAAAGAAACTGAAATATAAATATATCTTACTGCAGTCAAAAATATTCATAATATGTAAGTATCCTATTTCCCCACTTATTTCTGTACATTTTAAAAACTGTAGCTGAATGCAATTTTTTATATTTATAAACGAGGCATAACATCTCACACAGTCGTAAAAATGTCTTTATCATTTTTAAATATACTACTATAAAACGTATATGGATTGTAAGATCAGTCGTAAAATCCTAAAAGCTTTTAGAGGAGCTAAAAACATGTAATTTTGGATTGATCAAATTTTTAATATAATACACAAATATGCATGTTATTAAGCAATTACATTTGAAAAATCAAACTTCCTTCTGAAATAAACGTAATTGAAAAAAAAATGTTGAATTGCAAATGAGTGGAAATACATGTTTATCTAAGGGGTATCCTCAAAGTGAGGTAATCCTCAAACTTAAGACTCAAACTCAGTGGCACAATAATCCATGAGGGCCAGGAACTACTGTGCCCATCATAATACACGTGACCATTGGACGCTGAGGTGCATGAACAGATGTCCCGATTTGGTGGTCTGTCTGAAGAGAGACCTTCAGTGTTTAAGACCCGAAGCAAGCTTGGTACTCATTTATCGACCCAATGTAGCGGGGATGAAAGGCAGAGTCGACCTTGCGCAGCCCGTTAATAGAACCCCAGACCTGTGGTGTGGAAGCCCTAGACACCACCACTCGATCCTATTCGGTGAAAAATAAAATTTAATGTTAGAATCTTATATAAATGCTTAATGAATGAGGGAGTTCAAACTTTTTTTTCATGTAAACTGTTTAGACGGAAATGGTTAATTATGAACATTTCACAAGTTGCATAAATTAAAATTAACCGTTATAGTTTACATAAATTTTTAAGGGTGCAAAAGGTGTATTTCGGCTGCACGAATTAATTTTAAAAGGAATACGGTTACGAAAAAGTAGTACAAATCTGTCTAAAGTAGGTTTGGTTACCTTACATATTGTCAAACACAACAACGTATTGGAAGCCAATTCCACAATTCGTTGTTTTAAAAATGTATGGAAAATTACAAGATTTATTTTTGCATTTGTAATTTATATATATATAATTTTTCCTGGGAACTTTAAAAGCTAGAGCGGCATCCATCAAAACCACGGTTCTCTCTCTGTTTTTCCAGATGGCCCCTGACTAAGCCGGCTCTGCCATAGTAAGTGAAAATGCCGGATTTTGTGTGTCAAGATCATTTTATAGCAGACTGCATTTTTCATGTATTTTAGATGGTCGTTTTATATTTTCTACATCAATATCTCACTGTCTGAATTTAAAATTACATAAAATTCTTGACATTCGCATCAATGACCATGATAATTTTTATTAGTATATGAATGTGTCATCAAACTATTACATGACTAATATTAACATATTATTTTAACCATTTAATTAATATTAAGTATAACATAACGCACAAAAGATTTCTGAGCTTTAAAATAAATATTTCCAAAACTACTTCAGATATACTCAAAATTTTTCATTCCTACGCTTTAGCTTCTCAGTTTTGCTTCTCTCTCTCTCTCTCTCTCTATGTAAGAATTTATTGTAATTGTATATTCATCAATTTTTTTAGTATATTTTTTTGCTCTTAGCATGCAGTTTTCAACTGAATTGTATGAAATCTTCGAAATATATTAAAAGATACCAAAGAAGCTATATAATAAAATTTGAAATTTTTATAATACTCAAACAATTGTTTAAACTTATGGTAAATAATTTTTAACTGCGCGATGCATTTTTTTTTTCGAAATTTCAAATGGAATTTCTAACATAAAATTTCTAGCTTTATATACGGTCGAGATTTCAAAAAATATCCATATTTTAATTACTTATTCAGTTAGCCTTTAAAAAAAGATAACTGTTGAGGTATTTTGTATAAATAGATATTTTTGAACAATAATTCGAATGTTTTTGAATAGCTCGAATTTAAAATTGATTTTTATGTTTATTTATATGCATAAATGTCTACTGTAAATGTTTCCGTATATTTTTGATTACCATTTATTCAAACATTCAAGTTATAAAAAAAAAAAATGTGTGAAAATCTTCATTCATGTTGTCTTTGATGTAAACTGAAGTTCAAGCACTTAAAATTCAAATATAATTCGGTGTATTTTAACAATATATAACTAGGCACTGTACTTAAACTTCCCTGAACACTTGGGCTTTGAAATCTAAAAAAAAAAAAAAAAAAAAAAACTAATAAATCTTAATTAGTTCTTTTTTTCGTTATTATTTTTATCAAAGTGTAAGAAAACGTTTCAAATGATTTGATGAAGTTTAAATTTATTCATTTTTAGTGGTTGGAAAATTGAAAAGGTTTCAAATTTTAAAGAGTTTGGTGTTTTATTAATTTTTTCGGTATCTTATAATAAAATAGTCATGTTTCAAGAACCGAAAGCTTTGATTAAAATAAGAAAAATGAAGCAAAAGAATATACTCAAAAAAAGATAATTTGTCTAACTATATAAAATATCAGATTGCACTGACACGCCCCAACTTGTTACAGTTTCAAATTAATATGAAACCAAAAGGGAATTGTAACATATTTTACTTATGCGTTGGGACTTTTCAAAGCTTTTAAAATACGATGTAACAAATAAACACTTCCTGGGGTCTAAAGAAATTTCCCCTCGATTTTTTACGATTGCCCCAGGGTCAAAACACGGGGTTTCCTGCGAGCCATAAAACTTCCTATCAGTGTCCTGCTGTGTTGCTTCCACCGTTCCCAATTATCTTTCAAGATGTTAAACCTTTAAAAGGGGGAAAGGATTTCAGAAAAGTGCGGCTATTCCGCTTTTGAAAACGTTACTTGAAGGCAGAAAAATCCGTGCAGTGTATTTTCGAAGCATCTTTACACTGACGGAATTTTCCGTGCTATCCGGTTAGAGGGTTAATTAGTAGAATCTTATTTTTTCAATCAATTATGCTCAGATTCTAAGCCGCACCCCCAAATTATCAGCACGTTTTTGTGAAAAAAATTAAAAATAGTGTAAAATACTTTTACAGTACTTTTTCTATCCGTCAGTATCTTGTTCAATTTCCCCATACGATGAATTTTTCCGTCTTCGATTCTAAGCTGCACCCAACTTCTAGTAGCATTAATATCGCGGGGAAAAAAGTGCGCCATAGATTCGAATAAATATGGCAATATCGCGATTTTGAAGTCTCTGTATGTTTGCCTTTTTTTACTATTCAAAATTACTGTCTGCAGGGCCGATTTAAGCTTATTTCGGGCCCGGGGAACAGAAGATCTACAGACCCCCTTCATACTGTTGGAGAGAAATTTATAACCAGAAAATCTGACTAAGCCCAGCCTATCCGGGCCCTTCCCGGCCCCGGGCGCCCAAACCAAGCACCCAGTGGATAAACCGGCACTGACTGTCTGTTGTTTTCCATCATTGAACATTTTCAATTCCTTGGTCAAGTCTTTGACTAAATTTTTAACATAACAGATGCTGTGGTTTCTTTTTACGCAATACGTTTTATACATATCAAACTCAGGATTTAAGTTAATTCAAAACATATCCATTTTAGTTAAATATATATTAAAATATAAAAGAAGTAAAATTTTTATAAATTTTTTTTATGAAACCGAAATACGTATGGCATTAACATAAGAACAATGAACAAATATTTGTTGCTCATTGGAGTTTTTCTTTTAGTACTATAGTTAAGGGGACACAATACCCTAAAAATGACGATTTTAACGAATATTTTTTATTGCCTTATTTTAGTTGTGTGACTTTTTTAAATATGTTTATAAAATTTGGTAGCTCTAGCTGCATTATTTTGCGAGTTATTTAAATTTTTTTGACAGTATGTTCAAGCGAAACCGAAACTAAAAGACATGCCGTCTGCTTCTTATGCTGACGCTATCATCCTAGCCTAAACAATTTCGATTGATTTACTTTTACACGCGATTCTAAAGCTTTATACTTTAATTAGAAGAGAAGCGAATTAATTCGTTTGTTTTCATGCGAGAGAAAAGCGTTATTCCATTTTGCTTTGCATCCTTTTTTCTTATTCTAAAAAAACTAAAGGCTTTTCTCTCTCTCTCTCTCTCTCTCTCTCAAAGCCAATTATATAACCAATTTATTTCATTATAATTTTAAATATTCGTTTGAATATCTTTTTATTAATAAGTAAACTTTAATTCATCATGCCTAGACAAAAGCGATCGAGTCTTGTTAGTAAACAAAAAGCTAACAAGAGATGGTGCAGTGAACACTACAGTCATGAAACTGATGTTTTCAGAAAAGATGAAACTTCTATTTCCTCAGCATTACCAGAAAAGAAATATGAAATGCCAAACTTTAGAAGACAGCTGTTTGAACGATTTAAATTGTTGAGAAAATTCTGAAGCCCCTCATTATGTGATAATGGATAAACAGTTTTTAAAAGGACTTTTAAAAATTTATTGTGTGATGTTTGCAAATCGTATTCACTAAAAATTGACATTGGTGAAAAGCTTGGATTTTCCAGAAAAATCTCTGTATTTTGCACTTCTTGCGATATAATTAAATCAAGTAACTTTACATCCAGACGAATTTCTGACAGTGAAGGTAATGAAAACCAATCATTCGACATAAACATGCGCATGGTGCAATCATTTTTAAGTTTTGGGAAAGGCTATTTAGCTATGGAAAAATTTTGTATGTTAATGAATATGGATTTACCCTCTAGCAGAACATTCAATATATATAAAAAAGAGTTATGTAAATCTCTAATTAGATCTACAGAAAAAAGCTTGAATGATGTTCGAAGTCAGGTGAAAAGTGCTTATCAAAGTAATAGTGCCATTACTGATATAGATGTTACTTTTGATGGTACTTGGTTGACTCGGGGACATTCATCTCAAATAGGTGTAGGTTGCGTGATTGACCTTCTTACTGGATTTGTCATGGATTTTTTGAAATTATGTCGAAACGCTGCATTGAATGTGAACACGCAAAATCTGGTTTGGGAGAAAATTCAGCAGAATTTCATGTGTGGTAGGAGAAGGCCATATATATCTTCATGTGCTATCAATCACGTAGGATCATCTTGTGCCATGGAACAAGAGGCTGCTCTTAAATTATGGCAAAGATCTGAAGATAATGGTTTTCGATACACAACATTGTCAGATGGTGATGCAAAAACATATCAATATTTAAATACTAAGGAAGTTTATGGTCCTGAGATAAAAATAAAGAAAGAAGAGTGCATAAACCATGTTAGCAAGATGCTAGGTACGTCTTTACGAAAAGCTGTTAAAGAATGGGCAGGCAAGAGGTGTTTCCTTGGGAGGGAAATCCCGTGGCAGTTTAAAGGAAGCGACAATTAAAAAATTGTCACGTTACTATCAAAATGCGATTCGCTCGAACAAAGGTGACGTAGAAGCAATGAAAACTGCAATTTATGCAACATTGTTTCATAGTATATCAACGGACCAAAAACCTCAACATTTTAAATGTCCCACTGGAAAAGATTCTTCGTGCTTTTTCCAGGCTGCTCTTGCTCGTGGTGAAGTACCGGGTCCTCACGTGAAGCATGTGAAAACACCCTTGAAGGAAACTCATTTAGCCAAAATTATGCCAATATATCAAAGATTAGCTTCAAATGAACTCCTTCAAAGATGTATAAGATGTGTGACACAAAATGCAAACGAGAGCCTTCACAGCATCATATGGGGTAAATGTTCAAAAGAAATGTCAGCGACACTGCGTCGAGGAACTATTGCTGTTTGTGATGCAGTTTGTGAATTCAATTTTGGTACAAAAAAAATCATTAGAAAATTTGAAAAAGGAAAATGGGCTTGCTTCAAATAAACAGTCAAAAATGTTGGCTGTTTGGCGAGACTACCGTAGAGTTTATCAGAGGAAAAGAAAAAGATTGGCAGTGTACGCAAATGCTCGGAAAAAAATTGCGTTAGCAAAAAAGCGGCGAAACGCCTCATTCATTAAAAAAGAAGGAATCACATATGAACGGGGTGGTTTTTAATAATATTTATTTACAATTATAATATGAACATAAAATGAATGTTTTATAATTTCAAAACAATTGGTTAGTGCATTTGATATATATATATATTGTAATATTTTAATACATTTAATTTTAATATATTTATTTAATAATATTTAATAACTTTTTTAGAATATATTACTGTATTAAAATATTTACTATGACCTAAATTGCAATATATGTAAGAATGAAGGTCAAAAGGTTTAGTTCTTTCATGTATTTTATTGACTTTCAAAAGTTTAAACGTTTTTCACGACTTTATATTTTTCATCGTGATCATATATTTAAAATGCTAAGGCTTTTTTTGTATTCATTATAAATCTTTGAAACTTTTCCTGGTTGTTTTGTATAAAATGTTTAATAATTCTGTGCATAGCTTAAGGATTTATATGAAGAGCTATTTTTTAAAATATCCATAAAGTTAGATATATGTTTTTTTTTACTGTTTTGTATCACTTCATTCCATTTAATTTTAATTTATTTCCTTTTTAATATGTGCTAATTCAGCATGAATTTTGCATTAAAAATGCTTAGTACAACTTGAATTTTAATATATATTAGAATGGATACAATATTTTAGCTCTTTCAATTATTTTTTTATTTCAAAAACTTTAAATTGCTTTTTCTCAGCTTCTTATTTTTCATGATGATCATGTGTTTGAAATGGTAAGGCTTTTTTTATATTCACTATAAAATTTTGAAACTTTTTCTGGTTGTTTTAAATAATATTTTTGATAATTCTGTGCATGGAATAAGTATTTAGAGCAACAGTTATTTTTTTAGAAATCTATAAAGTTAGATATAACTGTTTTTTAACTGTTTTTTATAGTGTCTAAGAGAAAAAAAATTCTAAAAATAAAAGTATCACTTGTAATACTAATCCCATGCTTAGAATTGTGGAAAATACTTCCAGGAATATCAGAAAAAAATGGATCCAAAATATTCAAATTTGTAAAAGTAGTAGGAATTTTAATAACTTTAAATAATTTTAAAAATTTAAAAATTTAAAAATATTGTTTGTTTAAAAATAGTATTTTGCTTATGAAATGTTTATTACAGATGTGTTCGAATACAGTGCATGTAATTTTATTCTTATAACTATCTAAGTAAAAGAAATTGTGTACAAGGTACCGTGTCCCCTTAAAGTCGGTCTAGTTTATTTTTAAATTAGAAAATAAAGCATTTACAAAATGGTAATCCACAAAATTGCTTTTAAAAAATTAATTTTCTAAATATGTAAACGGTGTTTTCCCTGGTTCAATGCAAACATTGGTCTGAAGTCTCTAGGAAAGAAGAGAAATGTACAAAAAAAACGGGAGGGGAGGGAGGGGAATAGGAAACTTTTATTGCTCTGTAATAAAACAGAAAAGAGAGTAAGAAACTGTAGAGTGTAAGGGGGAAGGGGGAGTCCCCACTTTTTGCATAGGACAGAGGGGGCCACAAGCGTCTAGAGCTCGCTCCCTAACTAAAGCATCAAAAGTTGAATGCAGTTCACACGCTCCTGGCGCCATCTATTCCGAATAGTTAGAGCATATTTTTTTTTCCGCTCAAGTGGAACTAGTTTGGAGACTTTTCATCTTTTTATTATTTTTACGTAGGAATAATCGTTAAATTATCATCTTCACACACACACACATGAAACTTATCTTGTTCAAGAAAGTAATACAAACTGTAGCTGTAAGCTTATTTGTACAGATTGCAGCAATACATGCACCAACACTTATTCATGCTCCTGTCTAGATGCTGGGGCTGCGGTAGCCCAGTGGTTAAGGTATCCAACCATGGCAGGCATGTCATGAGTTCGATCCCAGTACCACTAAAGACCCGCCGTGTAGGGCAGCGATGCACGTTAAATCTGTCGAGAGCTGAAACGTCCTCCCGTTGGTGTGGTGTGGTAGTTAGGAGAGGAGGGTGCCAGCTCAGGTGTCGTCCACGTCACTTGACCATGGTTCAAAATTACGTGGTCCGTCGCCAAAAGCCCTCGTGTAGCTGAACAGTGCGACGTTAATATTAACTCACTCACCCTGTCTAGATGTTAGTGTAAAATGGAATATGTGTAAGCATATACATTTGGTTTGGGGCCATAAATTTGCAGTTGTTCAGGCGGAAAGTTCAAATATATATATATATATATATATAATATATATATATATATATATATATACAAATAATTTTAGTTCTCTACAGAGTGACCTTCTTATTGATGAAGAGGATGAAACCAGAGAAGCTGACATAATAACAAAGCTATGCAAAAAAAAAATGAAAAGTCTTTAAATGCTCTTACTTAGTGAGAAAAGAAAGAACAATAAAAAAAACAAAATTTCTTGAAATCCTAGACGGTGTTTCTAGTGAAGAGGAATTAAAAGTAGTGGAAAATTCAATAAAATCACTCCAACCAATATTATCAGCTAATCTTGCTATGAAGGAAAATCAGTTTCTTAAGACAGGAAATAAATGTATTCCGCATAATAAAGTTGTAGAGCTCCAAAAACGATTATTTTCAACTAAAAAAAAGGAAAAGAACTGCTGAGCATAGAATTGCTAAACCAAGTCAGGAAGAAACACAAAAATTGCTTTACCTTTATTAATGAATACAAAATAAATTTTGTTTTTAAGTAATTTTTTGTATATATATATACGTATATTACGCCTTAGTTCCAAAAAATTAACCCACAAACAATAATATATAATAAAACTGACCTATTAATCAGTTATGTGCAATAAAAATGTATATTCTACATGAAATGTCATTTGATCAGCTTTCATCTTTAGGGGTTTCCTAAAACAGTAATTAATTTACCGTTTCTTTTAATTACTTAAATTTAATTTGGGGAATCAAGACTTAACATGAAACACTCGCACGTGTGCTTGTATAATACACTGCTGGTCACCGTAAATGCAACACCCTGAAGGAAGCATGCGAATAACATGAAATTTACAACATGCATTAGCGGAGGGGAGATATGCAAATGATTACAATTTCAGTGCAGACACACATCACGCGCGCCTGTGGCGCCACCTCAAAATGCTATTTACGGCTTGGAGATTTCGACGATTTCAAGTTCGAAATTAAAGAGTTTAAAATTGATGATGTTGTACTAATTAATGATGAAAAAGATCCTAGACAAAGGTAAAGTTGTTGATGTATTTCCTGGCAATGATGGTAAAATACGTTCTTGTAAGACAAAAACACAAAATTCAATTATTAAAAGACCTGTACAATTGTTACATAACCTTGAACTTAATGATTTCTTAGTTAAGTGGTTGTTTTGAATTTGTATCTGGTGAATTTGTATGTGAATTACTTGTAATGTGTATTTAATATTTTTCTGTGTATTTTGAAATAGTAGCAATTATTGAATGAACCCACTGGTCATTCGGGGGAGTATGTTGTAACACCTGTTTAGCGGCACTGCAGTCGCTTGCTTCAAGTGTAAATAGCATTCCTGTTTTGTAAAAAAAAAAAGTTTTGTCCCTCCATCCGACTGGGGTGTATTTTGCGTCGCCTCTCCTTCTGACAGGTAAGAGCAATTTATTCATTTTTAATGCACGAATCCGAATTGAATTTTTGAATTACGAGTTTGAATAAGATTTAGAATTTGAATTTGAACATGTGTTTTTCTTGTGGCTTTTTCAATAAAACGATCAGTTATGTCTCGTAGAAAACAGCGATCAGCTTTTGATCAAGTATCCGAATTCGACAGAGGAAGGATAGTGGCCTACCGAGATTGTGGATTATCTTTCAGGAAAATCGGTAGTCGTGTTGAACGAAACCAAACAACTGTAATGCGGATATGTGACCGTTTGATGCAGGAGGATACGACGGACCGACGTGGTCGATCGCATCCACCTCAGTGAACCACTTCATGTGAGGACAGCCAATTTGTGCGCATGGCAGTGAAAGATCGCTCAGTCACATCATGAACCCTAGCACATCACATTGAGTCTATAACGCATCATTCAGTGTCTGCACGTACCATTCGACGCTGTTTACAGCAGAGTGGTCTGTCCGCAAGACGTCCATTGCTTGGTCTACCCTTGACGCAGAGCCACAGACGTCTCCGCCACCAATGGTGCGATGAAAGAAGAATGTGGGCGGCAGAATGGAATGAAGTAGTCTTTATTGACGAGTCACGCATCTGTCTGCAACACCACGATGGTCGGATTCGAGTCTGGAGACACCGTGGAGAGAGGATGCTGAACAGCTGCGTTATGCACCACCATACTGGTCCTGCACCGGGTATAATGGTATGGGGCGGTATTGGATATTACTCTCGCACTCCTCTAGTACGCATTTCTGGCACTTTAAACAGCTAGTGCTACATCTCCGAGGTGTTGGAGCCAGTTGTCCTTCCTTACTTTCAGGGCTTGGCCACAGACATATCTCAACAGGATAATGCGCGACTACACGTGGCACGCATTGTCCAAAGGTTTCTCGTCAGTCACCATATTAAATTGCTTCCCTGGCCTCTCTCCGGATCTTTCGCCGATAGAAAACATGTGGTCTATGGTTGCTCAACGATTGACCCAGATTACACCCTCAGCTGCCCCACCAGATTAACTTTGGCAACGTATGGAAGCTGCTTGGTCTGCTGTACCCCGAGAATACATCCAAAGTCTCTTTGAATTAATGCCGAGGCGTGTGGCAGTGGTGATCTCGCAACAATGGCGGCTACTTTGGCTACTCATTCTGGCAGGAACCACACTTCACAGAAGTCAATAAATTTAATCATTTGATACTTGGTCAAGATGTTATCTACAAAATAAGTTTTGTTGTGCTATTTCTTGTCTTTCTTGGTGTTGCATTTACGGGGGCCAGCAGTGTATATGTGTGCCTGTGAGTGTATTATTACAAATTATCTAAAGGTTTGCTAAAACATGAAACACCTATGGTTAATAGCCGTTTTTAATTATATAAATGTAATTAAAATTTCAGTTTTTTAATTAATGTAATTTACAATTTACTAATTTTTTTAAAGTATTGCTTTGTGTGTTGCGAAAGTTGTATAAAACTTCAAAACTGTGTGATAAGTTGAATCATTTAGATCAATATATATTGACAAATTTGTTATGTACAGAAATATATAATTATACTTCTTAATGGTAAGAAACCTCTATCAGCCAGCCACTAGCTGAAAATTTTTAGTACCATATGGAAAAGGATTTACCATACAAACAGATAATAAGCCAGGTTGCAGAGGGACCTTTTCTACCAGGTTGCAAAGAAAGTTGTTAAAATTATTAAATTATCAATTTGAAATGGTTTATGTAAAATAAACTGAAATGTATTTAGCAGATACACTTTCCAGAGCATATCTTAAAGATGAGGTAAATGATGATCCAGATAATTTATATTTTGTAGATACTTTTAAAGAGCTCCCTATGAGTGAATGTAGAATTGCTCAATTAAAAAAAAATTGCTATGAAGTCTGATCTTCAACTGAGTATTGTATATGATTATTGAATAAAAGGTTGACCTGATCCTATTAAAAAAAAGTTCCTGCTAATAAAATAAAATACTTTAAATTTAAAAATGACCTGTTTATTGGATTTGGATTAGTATTTAAAGAGAGACTCTAAAATTGTTGTAACTTCTATTTTAAAAAATGATACTTCATAAATGTCATTTTGGTATAAAGAAAAGTAAAAATAGGGTAAGAGCGATAATGTTTTGGCCAGGAATGTCTAAAAATATTGAGAAAATGATATCTGAGTGTGGGTGTGTCAGAGAAATTTCAAAAGGCTAATGTTAAAGATTCATATTTTGACTAATACTTAACCGTTGACGCTATAAATTCATCTACCTGTATTAAAGTAAAACATTAATAAAGTGTAAATACAATTCTAAGTGCAGAACCCCCTCCCCTTTTTTTGACCAGCTAATATGTCACAAAAATTAGCGACAAAATACTTAATTAAACAATAATGTTGTTTTCCTTAAATCCTAATTTCCATGGGTCAGTTAGGCGATCATATACAATGATGTTAAGTTTCCAGTAATTAGTCAAAATCTATTTTTTAGTTAATTTTGTTTATTGGACGAAACACATAGAAGACATCACACAAAGAACATTACGTAAGCAAAAAAACTACCTCTACAAGCCAAACAAAGTATACGTACTCTTAGCTGACTTGCAGCGCCATCTATATTAAAGAATTTAATTTACAACAAACAATAAGCAAACAAAAATATTACCTTTTAAAATAAAAATAGAAATTTTATAACTAGAAATACAAAAATTATTTGTACTTACGCAGAAAATATAATCCACAATAAAAAAAAAGTGCTAAAGCATAAATCTCGTGAAACAAAAAGTATATAAATCAGTCCTTCTACAAAAAAAATAAAATAAAACAGTGCTTAGTAATTAACTATAAAATAACTTTTCTGGCTTTCTGAGAAGCAAATTTGTCAATAGTTTCAGTGAAATCCGTTTTTTTCTGAGATTTCGGATTCGAAACAGATGATTGCTAAATCCGAAAGCCTTTCTTGTGTGTCATATTATTTCTTGAGTAATTTTTAATAATTTTTCACTTACTGAAACTTCTTTCCCCTGAAGCTAGAGAAACAGGTAAGGGGTTAAAAAATTCTTGTTGCTTGAGCAAAATTTGGAGGTCATTCTTGACTATAATTTCTAATACTTCAATTGGCTGTTTTTATATGGAAAAATATCTTTGAATGAAGTCATTTCATTAAAGGGTTGTATGCCGTCTATATTTGTCACAATACTTCCTTCCTCCTGTACCTGAAACTTAATATTCAAGTCCATTTCAGGCTTTCATGATATCATCATCAAAAATGTAGTGAAACTCATACAGAAAGCAGAATATTGAATAGCACTCAGATAATAAGGTAAATCATCCATTTGCTGAAGAGATCGCGAATTGCTGGAAGGAATTTGAAGCTGGTTCATCACTCCCTCATAAACAAATAAATAGACCTTTTTCCTGAGCTTCGAGATGGGAAATTCGGGATCTATACCAAAATCTGTAGCAAGTGTAGTTACTGAATCGACAGATTTCTTAGTTATCATCACATCTTTGGGAAACTAAATATTTCTTACTATTATCTAAGCCGTCAATGCATTCCACGATATTTAATTTAGGATTTTGATTCATTTTACTCAATACATCAATTCATGATAGCAAAACATGCCAAATTAAAATTGAATACAAAAATTTAAATCTTAAAAATTTTTTTTCCTGTGTCTAATGGTATCTTCAATTCAGGCACTTAATGCGGTAATAATATTTGTATATCTTTTTTGTAGATTATTAGAGCTCTTATAAGAACTCTAATAGCATTGATACGAATTTCATTTCTTGTTTCCCTTAACGGTTTTAAAGTAACTTTTCATGTTTTTTTTTTGTTTGTTTTTTTGTTGTTGATAACTACCATTGACATGGGGATGGAGAAAAATAATTACATACCTCTTGTACCATATAAAAAAAAGAACAGAAGTTTCACCAATGAAGCTGGTAGCGCATGACTCATTCAGTTCTAGGTTTAATGATTTTCAAGATAATTAAAAAATGCTAATCTTTTCTCAGAGACCCGTTTTAAATTTCTCTGCAAGATGTTAATTGTTACTCACCCGAAATTCTAATTGAAATTATTGACCTACAGCACCATACTACACTGAAAAGTAAACATAAGGAACTTATTTCAACTGCAAATGATCCGCATTATTTTGAATTTTAAAAATTTGTACAAAACAATTTTTCCAAATTTACACGATTTAGCTGCAATATATGGCTGTAGGTTTGGACCAACATGTTTCTAAGCAAATGTTTTCTACTTTGAACATAATAAAACCAATCTTACTCAAAATTAACTGATATGCATTTAAAACGACTTAATTTTATTAGTATATTCAATAGAGAGAACTAGTACTGTAATAAAGATTACTTGATTAAAAAAAACACAAATTCAAAAGCCGTATTAAGTAAGTACTGATTACTTAATAAGTATTTAGAATCAAATGCTCCGAGTTACTCATTTTTATTTTATACCTAATTGAACCTGCATTAAGTTTAACAATGTAACCTAGGTTTGTACTTTTATATTTATATTATTTTTAAAATGGAAGTGGCAAGCAAAACTATTTTTTGTCAGGTAGTGACACTCTTCACGAAAATGTTGGGCCACCCAGGATTTTATTGCTTGCGCAAAATCGTCATGGTTCGATGGTGTAAGTTAGATAAATGTTTGTTGTGACTACAAATTACTGACTTTTCAATCGTTTGGAACAAAAACCTACCACAAGAGACAAACCTTTTCACATATTTTTTTTTAATTAGAAGTAAATGCATATTGTTTATGTAAGTGATCGTGGGAAAAATTCGCTGACGTATATGAATGTTTAGGCATCACTGCCTTAAAAATGGCAAGATCTCACACAGGTTTTTTTATATTATCTCTATTGTGTTCAACTTCACGATTTAGTTCTATAAAAAAGGTGCAAAAATGCTTTTGTTTTGCCACTGCCTTAAAAATGGCAAGATCTCACAGGTTTTTTTATATTATCTCTATTGTGTTCAACTTCACGCATCATTTAGTTCTATAAAAAAAGGTGCAAAAATACTTTTGTTTCCTCTGTTTCTCAAACTATTGGTGGTTGAACTCGCATACCTCATTTTCCCCCTAGTACTTTCTCATGACATCAGTATAACCTCTACATCAATCTTCAAACTGCGTTCGACGAATCCCTGGGGTTCCGCCAAGCATATCCAGGCAATGACGGCGCGAGACCTGAACTTAATGTGGGCAAGATACATTTCGCGAGGCCCTCTGGTGGCGTAAGAAGAGGGTTTATAAAATAAAAAACCAATTTTTATTCATAAAGAAAAAAATCAAACTTTTTACTTATATTTCTAAAATGCATGAAAATACATAGCAGTTTGTCAGGACCATTGTATTATTTTGTGTTATCCGATATTTCGCTTTAAGCGTTTTCGCGTTAAACGTATTGCACTGTAGATCATGATTAGCTTTTAATGTTTTCTTTTATTATTGTTTTTAGTGCTATATTGTGAATCGTTTCGCCTATTTAATTACATAGCATCTTGTTACATTTTGGGATTCTGTAAAAAAACGCAGAAGTCTCACAATTTTTTAAATATAGTACTGAAGTACCTACAATATTGAATATTGAAGCGTTTTTCAAATAGGCTTAGTAATGAAAATGATTTTATCAAAATGAACTGCAAGATTTTTTCTAAAATATTTTTATACCTAATATGATTACCAGAAACTACCTTTTAATGGAAGTATAACATTTTTACTAAAAAGGAAACTGGGCGCTGTTAATAAGCGTTGTAAAACCATAAGAAAAACACAATCACTGCTTTTCTCTATTTTGTTTTTTCAAAATTGTAAGGCTATTATTAAACTGAAAACTTTTAATTTCCCCAAATGCATATTGAATTTAAACACTCTTATGTCTTAGGTAATATTAACCATATTAAATATTTTCGTAAAGCAACTTTCGCAAAAATCAATTTTGAGATGCCTTTGTTAAATATCAATCCACATTGCATTGCCACTGTCACTGATAAGCAAAAAAAAAAAATTCTATTGCGGTATAGCCAGCTCTGCCACGAACTTTGTTATCAAATGAAGAATGTACGTAAAAAGTAGACATTAATGGACAATGTGTGCGAGCCTACACACTGTGCACCAACATTCTGTTTTTCTTAAACTATGCTATGCAATCGGGAAATCGAGACTTATTTTGATTTTTCAATAGCTATTTAAAATTCAGCACATATTTATTCAACTTAATATAAGTTTTATTTTGAGAAATTGCACGAATTTTGCTTGATTGATAGAACTATATGCAGCCGCCCTCGTGCGGTGCACGCGCTGCACACCTGCTAGGATCGGCCCTGGCTAAAGAACAAAACTGTAACAGATATTAATAACCCAATTATGCTTGTAACTTTTTAACGTGATAATTATGTAAAATAAATAGTTTATTTCTATAAAAGATAAGATTCTCAGTGAATCTTTTAAGAATATGTCAATTTCTATATAGTACATAATTACTTTTTGTAATTTAGATTCTTATAAATCTATTCAGAACTATATATATCTAAATAAAACAATGAAGTTTGATTAGATTTTATAATAAACTTTTATAAGACAAATATGATATGGCATACATAGGTATGCATGTTTATGATAATTATATCAGAATTTTTATATGTTGGAAAAACACCTCGAATAAACAGTAGTTTCAAGTAACTATTTACTTTAATATTTTTCTAAATTAAGATCAGAAAAATATTATGCAGTGGTAATTATATATGTACATTTGTGAATAATTATATATAATTTCTAATGAAAAATACGGCAAAAGAAATCAAATATTTAATTTTACATGATAATTTACTTAAAGTTTTGTATTTGCACTCTAATTCTACATATTTTGATTAAAACGAGTTATTGTCAGTAGTGATGGGAGGCGCGGATTAATCAGGAATATTCAACAGAACTTCAAAGTTTAGAACTCAGTTTGGTGGAATTCGTTTTCTTTTCCCATCACTGAAGGGTGAATTCCTCGCCAAAGGGTGCATAACATTCCCACGCCCGGGAGGCTCATTGCACTCATAAATATTGGGGTGCGTCTTAGGATTTTCCCGCGCTTTAAGAAGGCAACGAACTTTGTGCGGTAACTCTGCGCTGGTTCCGGACCAATCAGAGGTAATTAAGTGGACAAGGCAAATAGTCCGCTCTAGAATATGGAAGTGATGAGTCACTGAAACAAAAAGGGGATGCACCCCGATTTGGAGACACACGGACTCGGAGACGGACATAGACAGAGACAGACTGAGCTGATCCAGACCTTGAATCTAGACTCCGCGGGACTCCGGGTGGCAACCATGTCCCTACTCCATCCCACCTCCTATCTCTCTCAAAGCTAAGTTAAATCTTAATCTTGTTATGCAGTACATTTACAGTTACTTTAAAATATGTTATTCAATAAAATTAATTGTCCCTTTATACGATCGGATTTTTAATTTAGTGTACAGTAATTTGTCTACAGAATATTAGTGTTTAATTTTAACTTGAGTCATGATGCGATGTAAAATTAAGAATCTGGGTTTTCATCTTACAAAGTAAATAAGTTGTCATTAGCGTCGCATCAGTAGCTATATCCTTTTACCAAACATTTCTCTTAAAAACCTAGCAGTGATCTCATTTAAAAGGATAATTTGTGTTCAGGGATAGCCTGCACACTTTATTATGTCTAAAATAAAAATCTCTGTGATCTGATTTATAAATATCCAAGGTTATAAGTGGGTGGGGTGGGGGAAATGTAAAATTAAAAAATATGTTTACAGTAATGATGTTCTAACTTCACGCAATAGATGGCACCCGGAGTGTGGGAACTGGGTTCACCTTTTGATGCCTTGGTTAGAGTGCGAGCTGTAAACGCTTGTGAGATGGTCAACCTAAATGCCCTTGAGGGCCACTTCGGAAAAACATTGCAATTCCGTGCGACACATACAAAGATATATATCTCTATGCTAGCTTTGGATTCATTACAAGCATTTATTGGAGTAAAAATTTAAAACAGAATGAATTATTATTGTTGTTTTCCTTATTTTTTTTACGTATACAAACATGGACAATATAATAATGATAATGCAATGATCAAATAATATTTAATTTATTTGATTAGTGAGATATTTGTTTCTCAGCTCTTTCACTGAGTTTTTGCAAATTGATCTCAATGCATGTATTTATACATCGTAATTGATGTTGTAGGTTTTCCTCCGTAAAGTTTGAGCGCAATTTTCTGATAAATTTCATTTTCAAGAGAAAAAAATGATTCGCGCGCGCGCAGGTGTAAGTTGATCTAAAAGAGCCAAAAAACTTTTTTCGTCAAATCTCTCAAATTGAAAAACTTTTCTTTGGCGATATAACTGTTATAAAAACTTATTTTTTATTCGGATGTTTCAGAAACGTGTTTTAATTCATTATTGCATTGTAAGTCAATCAGCTGCATTTGGAGATATTCTAGGGCTGACTCAACATGAGAAGGAAATTAATATATTTCAAATAATTTTTTATATTTGTCTAAATTAGTTAAATGTCTGCCAGAAATAGCTGCAAATTCGCTATTTTTTTTATATATTTGAAGTAATTTGTACATTTTGAATTTTTTAATCTTTAATCAATAGAAAGTTCTGAAAGCTATAAATTTTTAATGGAGATTCAAATAACAATAATTTTTTCTGAAATGTTTTGATGTAATTAAATGCATCGATTATTAAATTATCTTTTCCTTGTAATTATGTATTTAAATGATTGAGTTTTTTGGTACCTACTAAAAACACATAAATCCAATAAACGTTCATCATTTTTTAATTATGGTACAAAGCAAGGTGATAAAATAGAAACAGTTATGGGATTTATTTGTTACAAAACACTACATCAAAAATAAAAAAATATTGCATAAAATAATCGTATTTTGTAAAGTTGTAAGGAATCTTGCGGGCCTCAAAATTATTCAAGGTGGGCCGCCGGTTAGCCACCTCTGGCGTAGGACAATCTTTTTGAGTGAAATAAAATGCGTTGAATATTGCTCGTCTTTGTCATTTTTTTAACTTTGAGTAGAAATGCTTATTTCTTACAGGACCTTTATTTCAATTCAGCTTACCTTTTATGTTTCTAAAAATACCTTTAAAAAATAAGATTACTTATTCTGCGAGATTTGAAATTATGTACAAAATAAGTCTAGGTTCCAAAGTTTTGAATGAAAGGGAAATCTATTTGCTTTTAAGGCTGTCTTCGGTTACTGTTAAAGAATAGGACCTGAATTTGGAACATTTTTTCAGATATAAAAGGAATGAAAAATTAATACGATATCATGGCTTCACCAGTGGCGTAACGGAGAACATTTGGGCAAACTGCAAAATCAGGTTTCGGGCCCCCAAGTTGGATTTTACAAAGGGTAGGTACTTGGTGGCAGTCAGGCCCCCTTGGTGGCCCCCTAGAGTCCTGGGATCCCGTAATGCAGGGGCTTACGTTACGCCACTAGGCTTCACTATCCTTTAGACAGCAACATTTTTTATAATACTTCCCATTTTTAATCCATTGATTCATTTTTTCTGGTATAAAATGTGTGTGTTTCTTGTTTTTTTCCCAAAATTGTAATGTTAAATGGGCTATGCGATCCCGTATTAAAACGAAAAAGAAAGTATTCGTGGGATATTTTGAAATTTTTAAAAGCCCTATATTGTTAACAAAGGTATCAGTTATAATACTGCAAATTTCTATAGAAATCGAGGCATTTTTCTTTCGCGTTTAATTCAAGCTCTTGTACTTTTACCGAAGACAGTCTTAAATCTTAGATTTTAGTATCAAATACAAGTCAGTTATACATCACCCAACGGAAATGGTGTGACTTTTATTTATGGTGTAAAAAAGATGCATGAACTCTGCGCATATAAATACAAACGAAAAGTTTTAGAAGGGATTTTTTCAAAAACTAGAAAATTTTTGTTTCGAATGTGCTTTCACTGAAATGTTGTTGTTGTCATGTGTTTCATTCTGGGGTATATACGAAAAACGAGAAACAGATTAACAGAAATATACAACACAAACACAGAAGAATATAGACGTTTATCACAAACGATGATCCCAGCATAGAATGAAAGGGATGCGCTGCTTTCCATTCGAGACGGGAATCCATTTCAGGCGAAAGTCCAACTTCTTTTCCCGAAGATACATCTATGCCTTATTCGGGATTCGAACCCGAGCCCCCTCGATTACAAGCAGTGGCGCAACGGAGAATATTAGCCCCCCCGCAAGGTCAAGTTGTGGGCCCCAAGCCGGATCTTAAAAAACAATTGCATAACGGCAACCCAATACAAACACATGATGTACCTTTACACATCATGTAAAAATATTTAAATATTAAACATATTAAGGATTGCTAAACGGCAACACAATACAAACACATAATGTACCTTTACACATCAAGTAAAAATATTTAAATATTAAACTTATAACTAAATACAAAATCAACCTGAGTCTGAGTAAATGCAGTAATAAATAACGCATAACATTTGAGAGTATTTTTAGTATTTATTAAAATGAAAAATATCTCTAAAAACAGTCGACAGATAACCTGGTAACTTAAAAAACGACACACTAAAAAAGACACGAAAACTGTAAAATAATATGTCGATTTCAAATTCTTATGAAAGAAAAAAATATCCCTTACCTTGTTCTTCGTTTCTGAATCCCGGGAGGTGCTTGATCTAAAGTTCGATTATATTCTATCATAAATAAAACAACTTTTAAAAAGGAGAGTTCTTCGTATGATGCAAAAAAGATTTGAAGAAAAAAGAAATAAAATATATAATTGAGAGATATACACATTCCGCGTTCTAAGACAAAGACACAACTACTATTACCAGTAGCGCACATAGGAAATTTTCAAGGGGGGTCCGGGGTCGAAAGTTCACCATTCTTGTATCATGCTCCTTTTGATTTTGTTGATTTTAGGGAACAAAACACAGTAGAAAACTAATTTTTGAATAACTAATTAGCATTAATTAATAAAATTAATCATTAATAACAAGTAATTAATTAAATTTTACGTACTATATACTTAGAATTATGATCAATCGGAAAAAAAATCAAGGGCTTTGGGGGGTCCGAACCCCCAGGACCCCCCTTGTGTGCGCCACTGACTATTACTAATACACAGACCAAAAGAAAATTTGTTCCCTTAAATCTGTATCTATGTGCGTACCTACATAATGCGCAAAATCACTTCTATTCGTCTATTTCTTTGTTTTCATCTTCCGACTACTTTTCTTTAGATAGAGTATCCTTATTAGTTGAAGTGTCCAAAACTGTGTTTTTTTCTTGTGAATTAATTTTCACTTCCAATATTTGTTCATCAGGTTCCCGGCATTACTATTACTAGCACCTGCAGAAGATGATGTACTTGCAGATATTAACAAGTTATCTAATTTTGCATATTTGCTATTAATATTATACTCCTTTTCTTTTCGAATTTTCCATTTTTTGAGAACCACTGAAAGTTTTTTTAACTCCACTCATTTTAGGGCCGCACATTTCTTCTAGTCTTATTAACAAAATACCAATTTTTTTGAACCAGAATATAAAATTCCGACAAGAAAAAAACAGTTCTAATATAGAAAGCGAGAAGTGAGATGAAAATGTTTTAATATTATAGGAACACGCCCTATATTTAAGTGCATTGAATATAAAAATACAGATGTCTATTCTAAAACCAATTTTGCGAAACATTTCTGATTATGCGTTATTTGATTGAATACTCATAAATCTAAACCAAATAATAATTTAAAATACTCTCTATGCTTTTTCACAAGTACCGTAATACTATTTTACGTGAAAAAACATAACAGATGTACGTTATTTACGACTTTACTAAATGAAAATAAAATACATGAGAGAGGGGGGGATAAATATGCCAATATGTTACTCTACTGCATCGGTAAAAAGTATATAAATCATACTTTTTTTTCTCCCTACAGCTAATGTAAAGTATACTATAATAACAGTGATGATTTTTTTTTATCTTCCTTGCATTATATCCGACTCTCCATCTGACTATTGTTTTAGCTGTTAGTAATTTAGGTTTAAAAAGAAAACCCACTATCTCGTCGCGGGGATTACAACACATCAAACAAAATGCTTTTTGATTTGGTTGTTGGATCAAAGATATCTAATGAGCGTATTAGAGTTTTGATTTTTAATGATGTCAGATTAAAATCGCTTAAAAATTGGATTTTAATATATCTAAAGCGAATTTTAAGAAAATCTACGTTAATGGCGTCTGTCAGGCTTTGAGCCCACTAGAAGCCTTACCCCCTATACTGTGGGGGTGTACGTTACGCCACTGATTATATTGCGGAGTGTCATAACCACCATACTGTCTAGGGCGGCTTTCGCTGAAATTCTTGATGGAAGTGCACCACGAGATATGCCTTTGAGAGAGCCACTTGAAGTAGAGGAATTATTTAAAGCAAAAAACTAAAATTGACTGATATAGGATAGAAAATAAAATCTACATATTATCGAAGGATTTTTTGATTAACGTCAAACTTTGAAGCTACACTCAGACTATCGACAACCTCGTAATTTTGAACTTCAGTCAAGGGCCGAGGACAATACCTGAGCTGGCATCCCAGTTTTCAAACTTCCACGTCCCCCAACATGAGGACTGTGAGTCACGGACCCCTCTTTGGAGGGTCTTCAGTGGCACCAGAAATCGAGCCCATGACTTAAACATTGCTGCCCCGACCCTGAATTCGTCACCCTGATCCTCTTGACTGCTGTGATCATCTATATTTTCTCGAACAGGATATCGTAAGAACTGCACATGATATTTGTATATATTAGACAGCGTATTTTTTGGATTTCTGCATAAAATGAAACTATTATTTTGTTACCAAATATGCGTAAAAATTAAATAATCGTATGGTTATTAACGTTTTTATCAACGTTGATATATTTCAGAATTTGTACTTAGAAACGACGAGGGGAAACATTTGTAATATTTTTTCTTTTGTTTGTACTTTCTTCATTTAAAAATTGTCTGAATATTTTTGAAGTACACGTGATACTATTGATACTGCTTTTCCTAATTAAAAGTAATTAATGAAATTATTATTTGCGTATTTGTTTGAAAAATATTTAATTATATTTTACAGATAAGAATTTGTATAAGAAGAAAATTGAGATAATTCTTTGTTGATATTCTATGTGGACTCGGAAATATTTTTCTTATGAGGAAATAATTTTTAATTAGATTAGTAGAACCACGCGCACACACACACAAAAGCGGAGAACAGAGTGCATGCAATTTTTTCTTTCCAAACAATTAAATATCTCCAGCAATGACATTCAAAAATTTACAAAATAGTTGTAAATTTATGTTTGGAATTATCTATCCGATTTTTTTTGAACAGAGATAATTCTGGAGATCTCTGTTGAATAAGGTCCATTGCAAATTTATCATCTTCCATCCTCTCAAAAATTGACCCATTTGTTGAGTGATGCAGAGTGCCACATGTGGCACGCGTGTGATAGGTTGCCCCAACCCCTGTTCTATTGTATAAAAGTAAAATTGTATCAAACTCTTTGTTCATTTAATACAGCAGATTAAAGCGTGTGAAATTTAATTTTTTATTGCTTTAAATCCACCTAAGCTTCCTTTAAAAATAATTTATTCAGGAAAATTACAGTTTCGTTCTCTACATAATTTATCTAGAGAATTGATCTTCAAACTGTATTTCACAGAACCTTAGGGCTCCACGACTCACAATTAAAAAAAATTGGCAAGAAAAATTACAAATGTGTATGCAAAATGGATTCAAGCGCTCATGAAATTCGTATAACCACAATTATCTTAAGATTATCTCATACATTAAAATTAAAAATTTTATTTATACATAATTCAACTTTGTTTTGAAAAACTTTTTTAAAAAATTTTTATTGTAATCTTTATCTAGTAGGTTGTGAATAAACTATTGTTTACAAACCCGAGTTCCACCAAGTAGTTTTATACGAGTTCGTACAATGTTTTGAAACCTTTTACATTTGTGGGGGGAGGGGGAAACACCTATAATGAAGAAAATGGAACAATTTATCGACGTATGAACAGATTCGATGCTAAAATTTACATTCAAGCTAGAACTCCTATACTTTAGGTTGCCAATTCATGCAAAATACGCAGAATTTCTCACACAGCTATGAACATTTTAATGTCATTCACAAAAATGTATTTAGTAAGTGAAAAATTTCTCAACGTGAGTGGCTACAAAAACAAATATAAAAACGAATTAAACGCTGAATATGAAATGCTACTGCAGATAATTTCAAAAGGCCTATACACTGACAGTTTGTGTAAAAAGTTGTGAACACATATCTCACTTACTAAACATAATGCATGCATAGGTGACATTTGGATCACAAATTAATATTATCAATGAGTAAATGACGATAAAAGTTACAGTATAAAATGTTTTAATAAAAAACAAAATACTTTTTTAAAATTGTCTTTAGATATAATATCAAAAACACACACATGTTTATTTATATACTTTAAATATTATTTTAAGATATATTTTTCTAAGTGTGGAATGGGATTCCCCCAAAACATCTTACAGTTCTAAGGGCTCCGGGAGTCGAAACAGTTTGACCACTGATCTTTGTCCAGAAATAAGAACTCTTCCATGGTCAAGATTCACTGCTGTTTTAACCCCCTCCTCTCTGAAAAAGAAAAAAAAGAACGAACATTTCTTTTGCCGGTTTTACAATTGTGACCCTCCCCCAGTCCTTAGCGAGTGTCCCCTTTCGCTGAGGGGGGAATTTAATTGAAAGGAATACCCGAGAGAGAAATTTATTGCCCCTCTTGTAAATCTTTAGCCAAATATTTGTGCCAAAAATTTCGCAATAGCCAACGCCATCTAGATGCCATGTAAGGTATTAAATTAATTGCCGTAAAGGGCCTTAGCATATGATATACTTTCACTTGATTGTATCTTTGACGTGCTTTAGACTTTTTCTCCTAAATTCTCTATGTCATTTGGAGACTCCATTTGATTTAAATTGGAACCACTGTTAATATTTAAACATGAAGTTTTTCGTAAAATCAAATCAAGAGCTACCAATCGTTTTGCTAATAAATAGCAAATCGACCAACTTTACTGCTGGGATCAAGGCCGGATCTACGTATGGGCTAAATGGGCTGCAGTCCAGGGCCCCCGTTCCCCATCGAAAGTAATAAACAGAAAAATATGCTTACATTCAAAATATTAATAAAATAACAATCCAGTATAAAACACAAATCAAAAATAAAATACCCGAAATACTTTATAAAATTTATTTTTATTTTCGATTGCAAGATCAATTTACTTTTGTCCTTCCGCTCTACCACCGAATACGCGGAAATTAATAAATAATACACATAGGCTCTATCATAGAGCGGTACCGACGAACATCGAGCATTTATAAAAACGTAGTGACACTATTTCTGCAGCCATTTATTTTTGTGCAATAATAATTTTAAGACAATAATATATTGATTTATTGCTGTGACCTGTGTGTGTACATAATACCTGGAATTAAAAGGTACCTGTTTATTCAAGTAAAAATTAAGTACCAACACACATTTCTAAATTATTTAAGTAGAAAGATATTGAAGTTATGATTAAGTATTTTCTGCATTTTCAATTTTTCAAAAATTGAAACTATCAGGATTTCCCATAAATATGTATTTTATCTTAAAATTTTGGGTGAGTAACTTAATTACTTCTATAGGATGGAAAAAATAGTAATCATTTTATGTGAATTATAGACATTTTCCAAGAATATTATGGATAAAAGTAAAGTGGTAGTGATTTTCGTAATAAATTGGGTTTTTTAAGTATAGGTAGCAACAGCAAATAATGGATGACAACGGAAAAACAGTATTTATTTAAAGTGGGGCATATAATTTTTAAGTTTATTTTTATAAACCCCGCTTTAAATAGATGGACCAATAAGTAATAATAATTAACGTATTAGGTTTTAGCGAGTATAGACAAAAATATTTTTTTTTAATTTTTTTAAATAAACTAGGTTAACTTTTTTTTTTAATTATCTCAGAAATATACTATATTGCTTTGTAAAAATTTATTAGAATATTTTTAGTTTATTAAGAGAACAGTCGGTTGTGTTATCATAAGTTTATGACCTAAACTTTTACATTTATTTTCAAGAAAATCAAGCTTTTAGTTTACAATATAAATATGTCTGATAAAAAATGTAAAAGTGGAACGAAGAAACGAAAATTATTGTTAAATCGAGAAAAAGAAAAAATTAAATGTGTCAAAATTTTGACTTTTTTTTACAATGTAACAAAGTAGCAAGAATATAACAAACGCCGATGCTTTAGCAAGTGTAAGGGAAAATAACTTAGCCAAAGAAAACTGAGAAACACAAGCAAATATTAATAACGAAAATATGCAAGATCAAGATGACCAGCAGCCTTCTGAAAAAAATATTGTTCAACCAGAGGACATCAGTAATACCCCGATTGAAAAGTGTTAAAAAATTTGGGTTTCAGTTTGAGAAATACGTTGACGCGTGTTCGGGGCCAAAATCGACAATAATTTTAATTATTATATCCTTTCACATGAAATGAGTTATTTTCAAAATAAAGATCCGAACAATATATATTCTGTTTCGGTAAAAGAATACAAAGAACCAAAGAGATCATTTTCGAATAATCATTTCATTAAAAAGCTTAAAAATGGCCAAGAGCTGGAAAGATCTTAGTTATGTTATTCAATTAGTATTGGTAGAGTTTTTAACTTAAAGTGCAAATTTTTTTCTAAAACAAATTTCTCAATACACAACCGGCTTATCTGATTGGAAACAAGTAACACAAGTTGTTTAAAAAACCATGCAAATTTTATTGTGCATAAAAATTTAATGTTAGTTTGGTTGACACTAAAAGAAAATAAGTCTGTTTTAGATAAAAAGTTACAGGGCCAACTAAAAAAGATACAGAATATTACCACAATGTCATCAAACGTGTTATCGTGGTAGTAAAGTATTTGGCTATAAGAGGTTTAGCATTTAAGAAGTTTTTGGTTCTCCTCATAATGGTAATTTTAGGAGTGTCCTGGAATTACTAGCAGAGTTTGATCCATTCATTCGTGAACACATTGAATGGCGAGATTTACAACCAAAATCATTAATATCGTACTTATCAAAAACAATATATGAGCAAATAATTGAAATTATTGGCAAGCAAATCATTAAAGCAACTATAACTCAAATAAATAATGATGACATAAAGTACTATTCAATTGTGATAGATTTAACAACAGATTTGGTCCACAATGACCAACTTGCTATTGTACTACGATATTGTTTTGAGAAAAAGTGTATGAAAGATGTGTCTCACATTAATTAAGATTAGTAGTCACGCTGCCTTATACTTATTTAATTCTCTACAAGAATTTTTAGAAACAAATGAATTGTTATTGGGTAATTGTAGGGGACACAGTCGTTTAACAACGCTTCCAATATTTCCGGTCAATATAATGGTGTGCAACCTCTTCTAAAAGAAAAAATAAATTCGCTATAATTATGTACCGTGTGCTTCACATTCTTTTAATGTGGTTGGTGCAGAATCAATTAAGGTTGCCACTGAAATCTTGAACTTCTTTGGTTTAGGGCAGTGATTTCCAAAGTAGTCTGTGTCGACCCCAGGGGTCTATGACGACATACAAAGGGTCCACGTCAGCGAAAAAATAATTTGGGGTTCCATGAGATGTAAAGGGGGGGTCTACTATAGTTGCTCTCGTTAAACCAGATTGGGATTTAAAAATTAAAAGAAAATTTAATCAAATGGAAACCAGAATTTACATATTAAACAGATTTATTTGCAAGATTTAATGAAGTTAATTTGCAGTTACAAGGTGACAGTATAAATTTTATTAAAACAAAGACCATCATTTCAGTGTTTCATGTGCCAGAGTTAAGCCTAAAAAGTATAATATTTTACTTCCTAAATTTTCTCAATTGGTCACGGATAATCTGCCAGGAAAATGGCGTTTTAATTTACGTTCAGAATTTAAACGCCCTTTATTCAGATTCTGAAACTAGGTTTGAGAATGCTTTTTTTTTGACTATGGTAATTACCAAAGTAGACAATAAACACATATGATCCTATTGATAAAAAAAGGTCATATTACAAGAGGAACTGATCGAAATGGGCAGTAATTGAGATATTAAAGTAAAGCTTAAAAACGGATGTCAGCAACTTTGGCTTTAAAAAGACATGTCAACTATTTATTCCGAATTATGGAGTATTTAATTGCTTTTCCTAGTGAAAAGGAGTTTCAGTGCGGTTGCTAAGCTATAAAATAAAAGAAAGAAAAAGACTGGACGCACACTATACTAACCGAGGAGATTTTGGGTTATAGCTGACGATATTGATGCCACATGTTAAAAATTAGTTATTGAAGAACCAGGTTCATCCTTCCCTTAATAAAAATTTGTTCAATTTGTATAAATTAAATTTTAATTTAATTAGCATGTGTTTCTTAAGTTTTAAACACTACACTTCCCTACAGTTAGACATTTAAATCTTTTAATTAAGTATCTTAAAAAGTAAGTAGTTCTACAACAGTAGTCAAAAAGACATTTAAGTTGATAATTTCGGACTCCAGAACGGAAGATCTGGGTTCGATGCCACCAAATACCCTCTGAGTACGCGCTCGTTAAACCAGTGGGTCCGAAAGTCTTGTGGGCAGTCGCAACTGAAACCACGAGTGCAGGGGGCTGGAGAATATTTCCCTCCCCTCCAGTTCCATGCCTAAATTGTGGAGGGGAAGATCGGTGGTGTCGCCATCTATCGTAAAGAAGTCCAACCTGTCTCACAGGCTATGTGACAACATTAATTCCTTCCCTTCGGGAATTTCACCGAGCTAAATTGTACTGTCCCTTGTATGGGGCTCAAGGCTAAGGCCAACGACAGGCGTACATCTAGCCACTTGCCAAGATGAATTTCGTTGGCCTCGATCTGACTACGTCAGACAGGTGGCATTAGAAACAACAACAACAGTTGATAATTTACAAAAGTTATATCTTAGGTAAGCAAGGGTGACCCCCAAACCGAAAAACTTGGCAAGTGAGATGATGAAACGTTTGAGAACATTTGGTTTACTGCAACAAAAATATGTTTTCTTTTCTACTTCGACCCATTGGTGGAAACTTCTAAATCGTGAAATTAAACTGAAATTTAGCTTAAAAAGTTTAAGTCAGACCAAATGGTCTTATCTTTACGACGCTGCTGAAGCCTTAAATGATAATTATGGTAATATCATGAATATTCTTAAGAAATTTAGTAACAATGAAATGAGAAAATTGATTTTAAAAGAGAGGCAGTGAATTTATTCAATAAATTATAACAAAACTTGAAACTGCCATTTTAATTGTATTTTGGGAAGGAATTTTAAAAAGATTTAATTCAGTTAACAAAAAATTCCACGTTCCTGGTTTGGACATCTGTGAAGGGAATGAGTTAATTATGTCATTTAAAACGTTTATAAGCAATGTACGATATGAATCGTATCAAAAACTAAAGGAGTATCAAGGCACAGCCAAAACACAAAGTCCTAGTACAGAAACAGATCATAACGCTGTGAACAAGGCACGGGGCATTTCAAAATGTGCAGATAAATCCACAGAGAAAAAGCTGTGTATGGGACAGAAAAATTTAAAAGAGACACGCTTATTGTGTGTGTGTTGCGTTAGGCAAGCTAATTCTTGATTTAAGGTATCCGACTACCCTAAAATCATGGTTTTTTTCAAAAATTGACAAATTTTTTTTATGATTTTATTTTATAGACCATCTTATTAGCTTAATAAAAATACCAAGCTTTTTAATGTCCATTCATTAGAACAAAAACTACAAGTGTTTTAATGAAAGAAGATGCCATAACTTTACACAAGATGTCAAACTTTAAAATGCGTTTTACTCGAAATGGATTTTTTTCGAAAAACTCAAACGGGGACAGCGATTGCTCAAAAAGTTTTGAAAATAATTTGCTGAAATTTTTTGTGAATGTTTCGTATAACAGTAGAAGTATTTTGACCTTCAGATTTATTAATAACTGTTTTACTTCAAAATTTGCAGTCCTTTATGTGAATATAATCACTGTTTTTTAAGCAATTTCATATAGTCACTAAGATAGAGTGCTCTAGTTTTTGTAAAAATTAAACTATCTATTATCCTGAAGGTCATTTCAAACATGAATAACGAAGTAACACATTAAAACTGAAAAATTGAAAGTTTGTTCAAAACATTTTTGCACAGAGCGGGCCCCGTTTATGTAATTATTTGTATATTTTCACCAGTTTTTTTCCATTTTAACAATAGTAAAATTTTTTACTAATTTCAGTTTTACGATTTTTTCCTTAAAATATACTGAATAAACCTAAAAATCTCAAAAAAATCCCCATATCTCTATTTTTTTAAAAAAAAAGTTGTCGCAAGTAGTCGGATACCTTATATAGAAGGAT
Organism: Trichonephila clavipes; assembly: GCA_019973935.1. Taxonomy (NCBI): domain Eukaryota; kingdom Metazoa; phylum Arthropoda; class Arachnida; order Araneae; family Nephilidae; genus Trichonephila; species Trichonephila clavipes. The sequence goes on along the minus strand of BMAU01020294.1, from coordinate 172,061 downwards.
ATAGTAAGAAATTAAAATTTTTGATGGATTTTCAAGATGAAAGTAAGAAGAACATCGACCTGGAGAATGCACGCGCTATTATTATTTACTAATCAGATGACTAAGACCAACGTTTAGTAAATGAAGGTGTTCAATTCAAAACTGATCCAAAACAAACTGAGCTAGAGTCCTATATTTGTACTGATATTTTCCATGTAATTTTTTAAAGAAACTTGTTGACGTTTTTCCAAATTTGTATACCGTTTTAAAGATTTTCCAGCGCTCTCCCTATTATTAGTTGAGAAGCGGAGCGTGCGTTCTCTAAAATGTCCTATATAGAAAACAAGTATATAGAACAATGACAAATACTAGGCTTAATTATTTATTACTTCTTTGTATTAATACTGATCTCACCACAGACTTAAAATGTTGTAAGGGCGCCCCCCCCCCTCGGGTGCCTTTCTCCTTGATTATCAGCGTGAGCTAGAGGTGTAGGAATAGGTGAAGAACTAGAGGCTGCCATGATCTTAATATGACTTTATTAAGACCTTAAACTTAAACCTCTAACAGATAAGATAATAATACGATATGTGAGAGAATCTACAGTGGCTAAACACACACAATATATATAATACCGAAATAACGTAACCGGGACCACTATCGATAACTAACTCGCCTAAGCTCAATTCCAATTCGCGCGATCACAGATCCGAATATTTAAATAGTCACTTCTACCTTTATCATCCCACGAAGTAGCGCACTCTTTTTAATCTTATTTGAAGTTGCGGTTCACAGGCGTGCAATGGTATGCGCCTTAACCTAAGGGCTCTCGGTCACGGATAACTTCTGTTGGTTGTCACTTAACCTTTCAAAACCTCTTCATACTTGAATCACGGACTATCATAACATTCCCCAAATTGTCACACAGCTTACTCTAAACTTCTGTTATTTAAAAGCTCCCTAATTTGCATCTTTCATTCACGCTTCACTTCTTGGTTTGGTTGGAAAAGAATTACCCTTAATTCTGGCCCCAAAGGACATGTTAATGAAAAGACTCGCGAGCCCGTCACAATGTTATGGACAAATAAAAGAATTTACAGCACAAAAGTGTAAAAAAGTTTTTATTTTGTAAATTATGTTATTGTTTATAACGTATTTAAATTGTTTGAAATAAAAAGAAAACCTCGAATTTCGTATATTTTAAATTTTCCCACACAAAACGTATTTTTAGGAAAATGGCAAACACTTTAATTATTTAAGGGCCCCTCAAATATTGTTAGCCCAGGGCCCCCAAAACTCCCGGTCCGGCCCTGGCAGGAATCCCTATAATTTTCATTTAATGCAAGCGAACAAGAATTATTTTCACTGATAGCCTCAAAATTTTTCTTATTTTCACAACAGAAATGGTTTTTCAGAATCCATTGAACTATTAATAAAATATTGAAAGATTCAATTTTCAGCCCAGTGTCAATTAAAAAAATTAACATACTTGTAGAAATATTCATCAGTTAAAAACAGCGTTTCTCAACTTTTTTTTACTCACGCATCCCGTGGTCAACACTGCTGTATCCCCCATTATATGTAATTACTAACATTGTATACTGATAAAAAAAATAACATTATAATACTTAAGCATTTTTATTTTTACTAGCCATGCAAAATTGCTGCACAAAGGTAATTATACACATTCAATTGTTTTTTCCCCTTTATTGTAAAATCATGGCATTGAGGCAACTGTGCCTAGAGTGGCTCTCCAGTGTGCTAAGTTGCATTATATAGGGGTTCAAATCGGAATTGTGAAAATAATAATTTATTCTACAAGTTTAAAAACTAATGCTGATTAAGCTAGATTCAGAAGAACTTGATGCATTTTTGAATGTAAAGTTAATGTCATTTACTCATTAATTGCATTAATTCGTGCTCCAGATATTAACTACCCTTGTATTATGTGAAGTGATTAGGATGCGTGTTTGAATTTTTTTTTGCACAAATTATCGAAGTCTATCACAATTGATGTTATCTGCAATCGCATTTCATATACTCTGCATTTAATTTATTTCTGCATTTGGTATTTATTGCCACATACGTTGAAAAGGATTATTCTCATAAATACTTTCTTACGAATATCAATAACATGCCAGAAAAACCTCTGCGAATTCTGCTTGAATAAGCAACCAAAACTTTAGGAGTTCTCTTGTCTTGAATTTAGACTTAAATACCGAATCCGTTAATACATTAATAAGTTATTTTCTCTCTCTCTCATTGGGAATTCTGATGTATTGAAGTATTCCAACGAATTTTATTATTCAGTGCTGTATTCATTACAACGCGTTTGTGGTGAAACGAATGCATTAAATGCAAAAATGATATCTATATATACACTGGTGTGCAAAAATTAAGGACGAGACGGTTTTTTCAATATAATTTTGTACAAAAGCTTTCCAAATCAACACATTTAATACCGTAAGATCCCCAAAACGTAAGGACATGTGTAATGTAAGCAACATTTACTAAAAGAGAAATCAGAGGGATAAAAAGAAGCTTGATTGAAAAAGTAGCATGGAGCGCAATGCGACTGAAGGCCGAAACAACCCTGTGATGGGTGTCCAACAAGAAACATCCAGTCTTTAGTAGGGGATATGATCTCCCCTGACTGCTAGGCAGGTTTCACAGCATCTGCCCATGCTGAGAATGAGGGTGTCAATGAGTTGTTGAGGCATTGCTGCCCATTCGTCTTGCAGCGCCAATCGAAGCTCTCGAATCGTTACTGGTGGTAAGGTACGAGCTGCCAAGCGTCTGCCTAGAAAATCCCATACATGCTCGATGGGATTGAGATCCGGAGATCATGCCGGCCAATCCATACGTTCAATATCCTCACTCTCTAAGAGCTCTTCGGCAGCTACTGTGCGATGACATGGTGCATTGTCGTCCATGAAAAGGAACTGCAGACCCATAGCGCCTCTAAAAAGACGCACATATGGAAGAAGAATCTCGTTACAATAACGGGTCCCGTTGACTGAACCTGCGTCGAAGATGTGAAGGTCTGTACGACTACCAAGCATGATGCCTCCCCAAACGAGAACACCGCAACCTCCATACCTGTCCCTTTCAATGATGTTCGAGGGATGATTGCGGCTTCCCCACTCTCTCCAGCTGAGTATGCGATGAGAATCGCTACTCAAACTGAATCTGCTCTCATCTGTAAAGAGTACTCGTTCCCATTCATTGTCTCTCCAATTCCGGTGTTCCCGGCATCACAGAGAACGCCTTCTCCGATGGGCAGGCGTTAAAGGACACACCGTACAGGGCGTCGTGCAAACAGACCACCACCGTGCAGTCTTCTGGCCACGGTAAAACGCGATATCGGTCGTCCAGTCGCCTGTGTCGTGTGTCTAGCGATTTCTCCCGCTGTTTGCCGCCTGTTTCTTCTGGCCTGTAAGACAATGTACCGGTCATCTGCGGGTGTAGTTCCTCGTGGACGACCACTACTGAACCCCCGGATAGCTGTTCCTGTAGTTTGAAATTGTCTCCAAAGTCGTGAAACGATGCTGTGAGCAATTCCGAACTCTGCAGCCACACTTGTCACACTGCGGCCTTCCTCCAACTTCCCAATGATTCGACCTCGGGTAAAAGCATCCAGATGTCGTCTAACAGATTGATTATTCGCCATTTCTCGCTGAGGCAGCATTTCGGTGTGATTTTAACTGCTATACGGCGTGCAATCTCTTTGCCAGAAATACTGATCTTACACCGACAACAGGCTTTATACTACTCAGACACTCCCCCATTACGTCTACCTGCATATCTGCGCATGTGTCACCGTACATCACCTTACTTAATGTCCTGATTGGTCTTTCTGTCCGCTCTGCCTCTTCGTTCAGCTGATACGCTAATTTTTCGACTTCGTCCTTAATTTTTGCACACCAGTGTACTAACTCATATGAAGTAATAAATTTCCTTTTACGCTTATAAATTAAAATTGTGTTACACCTTATTTTATCCTTTAAGCGTTACGCAGTGCTCTTCAAAGTTTTTTGACTCATAGAACCCTTCGAGCTATAAGGAATTGGCGCACACAAGGGAGGAGTCCTAGGGGTCCGGACCCCCGAAAGACCTTGATTTTTTCCGATGGATTATAATTCTTAGTATAGTACGTAAAATTTAATTAAGTATTTATTACTAATAATTAATTTTATTAATTAATGCTAATTATTTATTCAATAATTAGCTTTTTACTGCTATTTTGTTCCCGAAAATCGACTGTTGGTTTATTAATTTAATGGATTGTACTCGAAATTATGATTTAAATCCAAATTTTATTAATGCAACTTCCGATATGAAGTCTTTCGAATGATCTGAAATATTTTTACAAAGCATTAGAGTTGATACAAAACACATTGCTGCGGCAACTCTAAGCGTTGTCATTATTTGTTTACAGTTCTAAAATTCGCCAAGATGTGGCGCCAACATGCCAAAGTTTACATAGGCATTAACACCGACAAAATCAAAAGAAGCTTGATACAAGAATGGTGGACTTTCGACCCTGAACCCCCTTCTTGAAAAATTCCTGTGTGCGCTATTGCTATAAGATACCAGGTTACCAGGAAATCCATGAAAAAAATACGGTTGGTTTTAAATCTCCCCTATGCCCAAGGCCCTTCAAATGATTACGCCCCCAGATGAAGAAAATTATTGAATAGTGGCTCCTATAACTATATACCTTCTTCAAGCAGGGAAACTAAATCTACCGTTCCACAAAATTCGAACTAAATCCTCCGTGTAAGAGAAAATCTATTTTGATGCAAAAGGAGTGTTAAGTACTATTCTTAAGCATAACTGTATTCCATTAAAAAGAGATTAATGGTATAATGCATACAAAATAAATTATATTTTTTTCATCTACACTTTTTTTATACTTACATACTACACTGCAATCAAAATGACACTAGGAAGAATTTCCTGACAATCTATCAGTTGCTTACCCCCAAAAAGAAAATTCAGGCACAATACGGTTCTTTCTTTCTTTTTTTTTAAGATTGCACAGTACCCTACAATTTTCAATAATACTGATTTTCTGTTGCATTTTCTTAAGGCTCATATGATTGTGAAGATTGCCACCAAATTTCAGATCTGATAACAAATTAGATTTTAAGATATTTGAAGTTTTCTGAAGTTAGATTTTAGCTTCGATTTCCTTTTAAAGCATTTTTCCACTCTTAAGGTATCCGACTACGTTCGGAACCATGATTTTAAAAAAGCACATAAATGGATACTTTTCAGGATGTTTAGTGTCACTTAGATTAGAATATATGTATAAAATTGTTTTAAGGACAATTTGTCACAAAAAAAATTTATTTAAGTACAATATTTTGGCAAAAAATTAACTTAAAATAACCTTTTTCAAAAATGTTCTCCTTTCATAAAAATGCATCTAAAATAATAATATTATTTTTTAAATATAATTAGTTAAAGTAAAAACTTCTCCAGAGAGTCTGAACTATGATTTTTGTAAAAATACACATTATTTTAATAGTTACAACCAATTGAAATAATTATCGACGTTTTTTTCTTAAAATTTCTCCTTTATGTTGTCGTAAAACATGGATAAACCCACTTCTAAGTTATATATTTCAAAAATTCTAGTTGAGCCTTTGTACAGAGGTCTGAGCTATATAAATGCAAAATATTATTATAACAGAAGCATTTTTCACAAAAGGAGAATATTTTGAAAATGGGTCATTTTATGTTCATTTTTTGTCAAAATATTGTATTTAAATAATTTTTTTATTGTAATAATATTCTTAAAACAACTTTATATGCATTTTCTAATCTAAAGGACACTAAATATCATAAATATTATCCATTTATATGTCTTTTGCAAAATCACGGTTCCGAACGTAGTCGGATACATTAAATTGAATTAATTAAAAATGTTTTTGAGCATAAGCATCTCTTTTAGTGTGAAATGGTTATTAAAATCAATTTTCATTACTAAAAAATCATTTCTTCTTGATTATGTTTTGAGTTTTTTGAGTTCTCATGATTATTTAATTAAGATTAAATTCAAAGCCAATTTTTGTTTTTAAAATAATAATTCATATAACTTAGAAACTTTTTCATTTTTTAACTGTTTTCCTGTTGAGAAAATACCCCGGCCCAAACTTTCTTAGATTGCTATGAGAAACAATATTTGGAAGAGATGGAATAGTACTGAAAATGCACTGTCGTAGCTATTCTTGGGTGGGTCCGTATCAAAATTTCTCAGGTGTCCTTTTTTGAAGCTCCTTAATAACTTAGGATATTTTACTTACACGTGTTTGGGCCCCTGAAGCTTGGAACCCCATATCATTGATACGGCTGATGAGGCGGTAGCTACGCCCCTGATATCGCTAATGCACTAACCCAGTGAAGGAGAAGCTACGGTCTAACTAAAGATTTTATTTGACCGGTCAAAAGCTTTTAAAATAATAATATAGAAATTTTCAACAACTGTATTAAGAAAATTCCTTTAATGAGGCGTATTATTTATGTATATACGAACATTTTCATTGAAATTAATATTTTTACATATGCAAAATATGATTGTGAAAATTTGCACAAGAATTAATAAAAAAAACTTTTTTAATCAGAAAAAAATGTGTAGTAAAAAATACATTATAAGAAATAACTAATGCAGGAAAATAAATTTATAAAATAAACATGTTAATAACTTTATGTACCGTAATAAATATTTAAAATATGTGTTTTTGCTTTTACTTTTAAGTTTAAAAAATTGGAAAAATACGAAATATTTAACCACGGCTTCATTCACCACCTTAGATATTACGAATTTACATACAAATCTATAATTATAATCTTAAAAACGTTTAAATTACATAAGGTCCGCAAAAAAAAAGACGTTTTTCATATTCTGGCTAACTCCTAAAAAAATTTGTCCATCACTACACTAGTCAATGAAAAATCTATATGTGTGTACTTTTTCTATTGTTGTTTCTTAAATATAATATTTTAGTGAGATAAATGGAAATCACACAGTTTTGTTACGCACACGTAAGACGTTCAATAATAGTTTAAATAACATTAGAATTCAAGTACGTAGGCTGTTCAATAAGTAATAAGCCGCAAAACCACTCGTCGGAGTGCTAATTTCTGTGGCATAAGAAAAATTTGCTGCCTGTTTTAACAAAAGCTACCGGTAGATGGCGTGTATGGACTCGTATTCTTGAGTATCATGTGATCGAACTGAAGCGTGTTTGTGGGCGCCTATGAGACGCGGCCAGTTGTCGAAATGGAAGCAAAAATCAGCATCGGAGACCTTAGATATGATATGATATGATATGATATGATATGATATGATATGATATGATATGATATGATATGATATGTGATTAAAGACCGGAACAAAAAGGCAACAATATTTTAAAACGCTTTATCACAGCAGACGAAGCTTGGTTGTATTACTATGATCCAACCATAAAACAACAAAGTAGTGAATGGAAACATCCATCTTCACCTACTCCTTAGAAAGCAAAAACTGTGAAATCGGCTGGTAAAGTTATGACTATAATTTTTTTTTATTATGAAGGAATTGTGTATCAACACACTGTCGAACCTGGTACTGCCGTAAACGACTAGTACTACACGAATGTCCTGCGAACAATGGTACAACACGTTAAAAGAAAACGTCCATTTTCCTATTGCTTCATGGCAATCTCCGACCACATATTGCTCGTTGCGTACTGGATGTTTCACAGCAGAACAACGTAGAGATTTTACCACACCCTCTATACAGTCCTGATCGCACTCCATGCGATTTCTGGCTGTTTCCTCAACTTAAAAATTTTTTCACGAGGCAAATGTTTTGCAAGCAACAAAGCATGTGTAAAGGCTGTGGAGGCGGTTTTGAAATAGCTCTCCCCAAACGGACTTTTATATGCTTTTAAGAAGTGGACAGTTTGGGATAAATGCATTCCGTGCCACGGAAGTTATTTTGAAAAAAAAAACATGTAAATGAGGACGACTAAAGCTATTTTTTTTTTTTTTTTTTTATAATTTTAGTCTTATTACTTATTGAAAAGCCATCGTAACACTATTTACGCTCTATTCCCTTCAGAACAATAATTCCTCGACAGTATGAAAACAAAGTACAATTGAAATCCATATTTCAAATATATATATATATATATATATATATATTTCCTCAAATAAATTTATTTTAAAAATTTCTTTAAAAATTGCAAGAAGATTTTTCAGAGCTTCGGTTTACGTAACATAAATAGGACTGGATAACACAGCTTTGTTCCTTATGAAGATGGAATAATATACTGTTATATTTATGTAATAACTTCTAACATGATCTTCAGTAAGTCCTTTCTAAAAATAAAAAAGGAAATAGTAACAGAAATATAATAGCTTCTCCTCCATCCATACCTAAGAGCTCATATAAAATCTTGAAACTTCTTCTTTGTTCTTTTATCAAACAGAAACAGTAAATAGGAAATACTTGACTCACTCCGATCAATTTTGGAAGTAATTACTGAAAAAACCTGTAAACTAGTTTTAGTCTGACCGTGAAAAGGGTAATTTCTGTAGTAAAGAAGCGTGTGTGCTTTAAAAGAAAATGCCAAAATAAGGGACATGCAGTGAAGTCCAGATGAGGATGTTTATTTCTCGAGTTGATTGAAATAAAATTTTTGTTAATCATTCCTGCATCCCTTGGATAAAAAAAAGTTAAGTACAAGGCGTGACTCACACAGACTGGTCCAATAGATCATTGTACGTACAGAATTAATTCTCCGTGACATTATCACCTTCAAAGTAGTTCCCTTCGGCCAGTAGTGCATACCGGAACTTTTCAAGGAGGGGGGTCCTGGGTCGAAAGTTCACCCTTCTCGTATCATGCTCCACTTCGCCCCCCCCAACATATTCTTTTGATTTTGTCGATTTCGGGAAAGCGATTTTCGGAATTTCTAATTTATTAATAATTAATAAAATTAATTATTAATAATCTTCTGCATTCGATGCTGCCATTTCTGGCGATAGTTCTGGAACGAGGTTTCTGGAAGTCCCTTCATGAAATTCTCCTTTTTCGCCGGAACCACTTCAACTGAGGTAAAATGGGTTCCCTTCAAGCAAGATTTAATTGTAGGAAATAAAGAAAAGTCACATAAGACCAAATCAGGTGAATAAGGAGGATGACCCATCACAGTAATGTTTTGGCTGGTAAGAAACTGCTTAACAAAAGGGGTCGTGTGAGCGAGTGTATTGTCTTGGAGCAACCACCATCCATCACTCCCCAATTCTGGTCTTATTTTCGTAATTTTTTCACGAAGTCTTTTTAGTATTTCAATGTAGTTGTGTTGATTAACAGTCTGACCCCTGATGTGAGTAGGAACCTCTCATATCACGAATTTTGCCAATGTTTCGGTCTGTAATCGCTTACCTTGGGCTCCCAGCACGTTCATCATCTTCCACACTGTCCATTCCCACTGAAAACTGCTTATGTCATTCAAACACATGCGCACGAGACAAAGTTTCATCTCCATAAGCCTCGGTTAGTATTTGAAATGTTTTCGTGGCTGATTTCTTAAGTTTCACAAGAAATTTGATTTTGATTCGACATTTTTCCGGAAGAATGCAGTTGCACATGTTCGCTCAATGACGCAGTACTCACAATTAGCGTGATTTATTAAGGTACAACTAGCCACATGGATATAGGAGGCGTGTGGGATGACGTCATCAAAACAGTTATTGTCAACTCTGCTTTTTTTTTCAAGCTGCACACTTAGTCTCGTTTTCTTGTGTGTGTCACACCTTGTATTCCTATCCATTCCTGTGTAATTTGGATCAAACATGACTGGGGGAAATATCAGTTTTTCTGAATTGACAATAGTATTGTATAAGAAAATCACCTATTGAGGTAGATATGTTTCAATGTTTGTTTAAACGATGACGAGAATGCAATATTCGCTTTTATATTATTTGGAAGAACGTGGCCTTATAATTTTCAGTATCTTTTGATTCGAAAACATTTAAATACCCGATCTTTTCAAGTCATTTTCTATTTATATATTTCTATGCTGAAAGAAATCTTTGTGTTTGTTGTAGTTGATTTCAAATCACGATAAAAATTTCCTTTAAAAGAGCACATACAGCTTCATCATTTTATGTTGCTTATATTAATTCCTACCTGTCTTTATATATTACAATTCATTAGTAACTTCAAAGTACAACTTTCGGGTTTGGCTTATAAAAGTGTAAAAAATATATTTACCTTTTAGGAAATATATTTTCCCCTCTAAGCTATCAAACCAGAAAAAAAGAATAATATGAACCATTATATACTTAGAACACTCGACTTTAAAAAGGTAATATTCAGAAATAGTTTAAAATATTTTTTAAATCAAGACGACTATTAATAATGAAATACTTCCCTTTTTTTAGATTGGTAAAATCAAATAAGCTAATTCATGAGAACTTTAATTAAACATTTGACTATCTTACTTTGAATTGTATTAAAAAAACTCAACTTCAGCTGATTCAAAGCGGAAAACTTGCGTCATAAAGCCTCATAATTAGAGATTGCACTATCGGACCAAAAGTTCAATACCAGTATTCGGTATTTCTTAGAACTTAATACCAGGATACCGGTTTAAATACCGGTAGCAGAAATTTTAGAAAAAGACAGAAAACACTGGGTGTTTCTACGTTTTACTTACCAGTTTTATTAGAGAGTGTAAATATCACAAAAAATAATTTGTAACTTATAAATTATAACAGTATATAAAGAATAAAAAAAAAAAGTAAAGGAACATCTTATTTACACTCATGTCCATAAATTAAGGCTAATGATGTGTTCAGACAAAGAAAGATACAGAAGCAAAACAAATTTGACTTATTTGTAAAGCCTATTTATTAAACAAAAGGTAAAGAGCAAAAAAGATGCTATATGTTTGACATAATTAATAAAAATTGCGATTTTCACTCCCTGGAGTAAATTTCAAAAAAGAACCTATTTACAAAAACAGTATAACATGGTTAGTATGATGGTTAATACGGAGTATGTCTCCCGGACGATGCAATACAGGCCTTACAACGCCTCGGCATGCTGAGTATCAAATTATCAATCTGATCTTGGGGAATATTACACCACTCATCAAACAATGCCCTCCGAAGTTCCGGTAGACAGGTGAGAGGGTGTTGACGGGCTGCAATTCGTCGGGCAAGCATATCCCACACATGCTCTATTGGATTCAAGTCCGGTGAGTATGCAAGCCAATCCATACGGATGACATCCTCTGATTGAAGGCATTCGTCTACAATGTTTGCACGGTGTGGATGGGCGTTGTCATCCATAAACAGAAATTCAGCACCCATGGCACCTCGAAACAAACGTACATGTTGTTCCAGAATGACATCCCGATGGATGTGGCCTGTCATCGTTACTCTCTGAGCATGCAGGTTGGTTCTGGAACCAAGAATAATTCCTCCCCAAAAGAGCCCTCCTGCACCACCGTAACGGTGTCGTTCAGTGGTGTTCTCTTGGTGGTAACGGGTACCTGGCGCTCTCCATTTGAATGTCTGGCGAGAATCAGACTGAATACTAAACCTGGACTCGTCGGAAAGCATCACACAAGACCACTGATGTGGTGTCCACAATGCATGCTCTCTACTCCAGGTTAATCGCAGGTGACAGTGAGTTGTGGTAAGTGGAACACATCTGACTGGCCTACGAGCATATATACCAATGTACCCTAAGCGTCTGTACATGGTCTGCCTTGAAACTGTCGTACCGGTAGCTGAAGAGAGCTGACGAGACAGGTCTGATGCAGTGCTCCGTCTGTTTCTTTTGGCAGTAACTGCCAAATATATACCGGTCCTCATTCGTCGTTGTAACTCGGGGGCGACCTGTGCTGTAACATCTACTCACATTACCACCATCTTGGAATCGTTGCCAAAGCCTGGAGATGACACTCTGGGAGATTCCAAGTTCCTCGGATACTTCCCACTGGGTACGTCCACATTCCAGTCGTCCAATAATTCTATCACGTAAAAAATCATCCAAATGCTTCCTTTGTGCCATAACTATGCAGTTATTGCACTGAAAGGCTTTTAAAGCGCTTGTGAACAATTTTACTTCTCTGCCACCATTCCTTATATACCTCTCTCTTACGGCACCCGACTAGGTTCGAAGATCAATTTTTTCAAAATTGATTATCAGAAGAATTTTATTATTTTAAAGAACATAAATGGGCTTAAAGAGTTATAATTATGAAATAAATACCATGCATCACCTCTGTTTCTGAAAAAAAATTATTTTAATAAAATTTTTAAAAAAATTTCAATTTCAGGAAAAACAGCGTAAAAAAATATATTTGACATAATGTAATTTTAATTGCATTGATATATTTATTTATCCACCTGAAGTGTCACAAACCGCAGGTTAAAAATATTTTCAAAAATAAATATTTAATAAGCATTCGAACTTCACGTTAATGATTTTTCGTCAAAATTACTCTTTATTCTATGCTAAAAAGGACTATAAAATGTTATTAAGTGTAAGTATCTTAAAAACTGCGGTTTGCTACACTCTCAAGGGCTTATAACATAAGTGTTGCAAATTTCATTGAATTTTATATAATTGTTCTGGAGATATCCCAGTTTTCGTGCAAAAATTATCGTGAAAATTTCATTTTTCAAAAAACACATTTAAAAAATATACTTATAAGTTACATAAAGTAAATATTAAAAAAACAACTTAAAAATTCTCCAGTTTTATAGGTAATTCCTTCTTCTTTCTCAATTTTTATATTTCTTTTTTTTTCGAATGGCCCTAAGTTTTCTTCTGCAGGTTTTTGCTGTTGGCAGTGAGTGACGTTTTGAGTCTGCAATGCGCTCATTATCGAAGATTTTTTGTCCCCGTATAGTATAATACCCCTAATAGTATAATACGAAACAATACCCATTTCATTTAATATGGATATTAATCCCTGAAAGCCATTATTAAACTGCACAACAGCAATATATGCTCCTAAACGCAATGCTTGATGCTCAACGAAAACTTCTTTTGGTAATATCTGCCACAAAATTGCATTAAAACTTTCGTTCGGATTCTGAGTTTTTCCGTGTAAACATTTTTTTTAAAGATTTCTGTCACACAAATCCATATAAACAGGCTTTATCGTGTTAACAATATTTCGTGGCAGACCCAAAGATTTATCCTGGTACACAATATTCGAAGCTTTAGCCCGTTGAAATTTACACCAACTTTCATCTCCGACGGGGCACTGTCCATGTTTTGGCTGATGTTTTGATGAGCAACAATGAAAGAAGGCAGCAATAACAGCAGACTGCATTTTGTCCAAATTCCCAATATTGCTTCGAATAGCAATCCCATAGTAATTTTGTAACTTATTAATTAAACCATCAGTTAATTTACCTTTCCCCCCGAGTCCTTTATTTCTGCTTTTCAATTTTCGAAGCCTTGTTCTAACTCTTTTTTGAATATGCCCTATACATTCTAGCTTCGTAACAGAATCTTTCCCGCAAATGTCCTTCACGGCATCAAAAGCTTTGGAATCCCCATCCCCATAATAGTCAGTGTATCGTAACATTCTATGATCTTCCGACCTCTCAAAAATACGATAAGCCCCAACCGGTTCCATGCTGGATGAAGATCCTTTATGATGATTACACTGCAATTTCACATTTTGTTGTTCCGTCTTTGAATTACATTTTCTACAAAACTGAGATAAAGTTTCAAAGTCAATAATTTTCCCAGTATCAACAGATATTGCACTAACACAACCATTTAGCGAAGAAAAACCACGACGCTGCCAGGTACCATCCACCGAAACACCACAATTTACAGTACCATGTGTAGATTTTTTTAATTGCCTAATACCTTTTGCTGCGTCATTCATTATTTTTTTTCCAATGGAAATAGCAGCACTGAGGAGTTTTTTTTCTTGTTGGCGGAATGCAAGCTTTGAGAGAAAGGGAGGTAGAATCAAAACAGCACAAAGTTTTCTTCCTGCTGAAACACCTCTACCAATCAATCTTAATCCATAAACAAAACGAGTATTGAGTTCATTCATTTTGTCTAACTTTTTAGAAGTACAAAATGCCGATATGAAACTGCAATTTTTGCAGTGCAAAGAAAAGTTTGAAGATAATCCAAACCTTGAATCTTCTACAAGATAAAGGCTTCCTCCTGTACACATTTTTGTTGGGCAACACAATAAGGAAAAAATACCAATTAAAATTTCCAGATCAATCAATCTGTTTCCAGTTAAATGTTCTGAAATGTTACTTACATCATTATTTACCTCATTACATAGCTGCAGCTTCAGTGAACTGGCGGTCATAATTTCTTCATTAGATGAAGCAGTTTCAGTGCTTGTATTTTGGTTTCCATGAAACTTTCTTTTACGGGGACGATATGAGCGACATTTACCCATGATTTCAGGTAAAATAAATTAAAGATTAAATTAAAATAATTTAAATTCTAAAAATAAAGCAAAATAGAGAAAAAAAGAATTAAAATAGGCGTGGTAAATCTAACGTCGAATGTAAACAAACACGGAATAGAGATAGTCTTAAAATGACGTTGCCAATCGTTTGCAACAAAATTATTTGAAATAATTATTAGCAAACTGTGGCTTAGTAAGCAGATAATTAAAATTTGGTTTTTGAAACTTCATTTTAGGAAAATAATAATTAAACACTGCATATGTAGCTCACTTCCGGTCCTGATTACATTACTTCCGGTTTCGTTTTCAACTACTATGACTTATTTAAATTGCTATAATTAGAGTTCTAATTTACGTAAAATTAAAATAAAGACTGTTTTGGAATCTTAAAGGCTGGGGCTTTATTTCACAATCATAAAAAAATTCGACTTTTTTGTCAAAAACACTTTTTCAACCTAGTCGGATACCTTACACTCTCGTCATTGTGACGTACTATCCGTGCCATCTGGTGATTTCCTGTAATTTGCATATTCTTCTTCAAGATGTGTGTGATAATTCTATAGGTGAAATTTTTATTTTAGAGTTCAATTTCTGTGTGATTCTGAATTATTCTTAATTTATGGACATGAGTGTACTTAAGGACTCGTTTTTATGTATCACTATCTCAAATGAGTTATAAACATCTAATCATCCACTGCACAATCGCCTCTCTAAACGTAGATATATTAATTCGGGGTAACTTCACATTATTTTCGCTTTTAACGGGTGTGGCATTTCTTTCGGTTAACCTAGAAGACTGGAGGTACTATCCTCTATAGCAGGGGTGTCCAACCCAAATAACCTTGTGGGCCACTTACGAAAAACATTATAACCTCGCGGGCCGCACATAAAATAATGTACCTTTATATCAGATTAGGAGAGAAACAAAGAAACATTTATTGGAGTGAAAATTTAATACAGAATGAAAATTATTATTATAGTTTTCATTATACATTCATGTATATTTCATACATTTCATGTATACAGACATAGATATTATAATAATGTTTATATAATATAATAATGCAATGATGGCAGTTAAAGTTTAAAATATTACAATTACCATTTTCCTGAAAATTAAGGTATTCCTTTTGAATTGATCTTTCATTACTCATTGTTAAAATTTGATTGGGCTGTTATTCGCAAACGTTTAAGTGTACATTGCCCTTTATCTTAGCATTTATGGACATGAGTGCATTTAAATCACAAAAAAATGTGAATATCACTATTCAGTCTGTGTTACTAATATAAATTTTTGAAATGTGATCTTAAAAAACATAATGCATCAATTGTACTGTCATTGAGCCTGGAACGCAATTTTGTGCAAAAATTACCAGTTGTAGAAAACGCGCTTTCGGCATCTACGCTATTTGGCGGTACTGTCAGCAATGCTTGATATACTCTCTCTCTCTCTCTCTTTTCCAAGTATTTACCTCTAAATCCCTCATCTTCAAATAAATCGATTTGTTGTCGGATGGTTTTGGATACAGATACTATGTATACTGTATTTTGGTTTGTTGAAATTTTTTTAGTTATCACTAATTCTATTTTTTGTTCAAGGGACAATTCCTTTTCACTATCGATATTAGTGTCATCATCATCTTCGATAACAGTACCGAATTCTTCTGAATGTGGATAGGTTTGTGGGTAAAAAGTTTTAAGGAAGTTTACTATAAACTTTATTACATTTGATTTGGGGTTAGCCTCTTTTCTTCTTTTTTATTTTCATTTTTAAAATCATTATAATTATGTAAATATCGTAAGACATTCTCCATTTCGGTATGCCTTTCTTCTGTGCGATTTTTCAATGTAGTATATAATTCTTCAGATAGTGATGTGTACTGTTCTTTCGGTGACTGCAACATGAAATTTATTGTTGCCTTAGCTGCTAATAAATTAGAATCTCTCCAACATAATGCCTCAGGAGCCAGTTTAATTGGAAGTAGAGATGATACAGTTCTGAATATTAAGTCGAATTCACACTGTCGAAAAAATTATTTGAAGGATTAAGTCAATCATTGGCTTTTTCATTGGATTTTTCAGTTTCAAAAATCGTTCCATCATTAGGAGTAAACTGTTCGAACGTGTTTTAGAATCTAATATTAACACATGCTCAGTTTTATTTTCAGTTAGAATATATTTTTGTAATATGGCATTTTTTGTAAGGGAACGTTTAAATATCTTAACAATTTTCGAACTTCATCAATTATAGGAAGCAATTCTTGATGAGTTAATATTTCATCCTCATTAGCAATATCTTCAACAATTACATTGTCATTATCTTCATTGTCAGTATCACTCTCACTCTCTTCAAAGTCGGAATCCGAAGTTTCTGTATCCACAGTATTCGAATTCTTCTGTTCCTTATTTTTTTGATATAATACATTTATTAATCATAATTGAATTCCGTGAGCATAGCACAATTGCTGATTTTTGCACCAATCAACTTTCGAGTTTTTTTCATAACTGTTGCTCCATCAGTCGTTATGGATACCATATCTTCTTTCAGGGATAATTCATGTTTCGCTAATTTAGATTTAAGCTCTTCCACACATTTTTCGGCTGGCATACTTCCCGAGATATGTGTAAGTCCTATATTCCAAAACTTTTTTTCTGAATGAATATTTATATTTAAATAGCGTCTCTCTCTATTGCTTACACTCGTCCATTCACCAAATGTAAGACTAAATTTTTCATCATTTACTTTTAACTGTATTAGCATGTATATTTCAAAGAATTGCGAACACCGTTACTGTAGTTTATAACAGTTCGTATAGTATTAATCGATGTTGATAGATTTTTAAAACTTCTGGGGCGGATGGTGATTTTCTGAATTCAGTAGAAGTGCAAAGCACTCGAAATGGCGAGCCATCTAATGCTATCATTTTACTTATAATTTCATCCAAATTATCTTTTTTTTTCGAAATAATCTAAAATTCCTGACAGCTTGGGCATAGAAACTGTGCTTAAATGTGTACCTTTATCGCAATTAGATTCGTTCCTCTTTAACAAATTTGCCCCATGTTTCGTTTTTAAATGTGTATGGAGTCCGCTTGTACTTCCTTCGTTCACTTTAATAATTCTAGAGCATTTTTTACACTCTGCCAACATATTCCTTTCATCATATAAATAATGAAACCAAACCGAAGTATTATCAACTGATTTTTTATGTTCTTTAAAGTTATTCTTATTCATTATTATGGGTTGTTATTTATGAGTACATATATATAATGAATCTGAAAAATACTTTGAAATCTAAAGTATGATATGTAAATAAAATGTAGATAACAAACTCATTAATTTTAAAAAAATATTGAAATATTACGCATTCTTTGGATTCTCAGATACGAAACCTGCACGAGTGCAGTATCACTCTGAGCTGTAACAGGATAGTTTTGGCCTGTGGGTGATTCCCATATTTTATAACTTCTTTTGTAGTACGATACAACTTTGTATTCATGGTCTAATTAATTTCGCCCCTTAGGGAGACATTGTAATAACAGGTGTTGATGAATGAATGAAGGCAGACGAGCTTGGATATGTTATTCCTCTTTCAACGAGAACTTTCGAGTCATGTATTTAGTTCTATTTATCAGAGAAATAATTTATGTCTATATTTTCAAGTTCAGATTAGTAGTCTTTTATCCTGCAATTCCAGCAATGAAAAAATCAGTTGATGGATTTAATGTGTTGCTTGAGAACTGTAGAACCATCGAGGAAAAATAAAAATACGAACAACGGCATTAGCGGAATATAGACGTTTAATATCCTCACCTTCTGAAATGGATGTAAAACTATTTCATTTATTATATATTTTAATCATGGTGCAATAATCAAAACCATAACAAAAAAACAAAGAAGTATACTATTTTGCTATGTTGGCGATCCCTGAACATACAGTGGAAACAATTTAAAAAAAATTCTAGTAAGTTAAAAAAAACCGGTATTTAAACTTGTGAATAACGGTATTTCAAACTAGTACAAATAGCTCAAAATACCGGTATTCAGTATCCCGGTATACCGGTATTGTAATCCCTACTCATAATCATTTACTTATTCACTCATAGCGAAAAAACTGCAGAAGCCAATCAGTGCTCAGTATTGCTCAAATCGTGAGGAATATAATGAATTGCAAACATATATAAATAAAGAAAAATTGCAATCCGTTAATGCTGAAAAATGGTGATAAAACGGAACAGCGTGAATAACAAGTAAATTAATATTACACTGTACCTAATGCTAGGACCTGAAACAAACCCATTAAAATCTTTATAATCAAAATTTAAATGATCTTATACTTGGTAGATCAAAACCTTTTTACATAGACTAGCTTATTTTTCAGCTATTTTACAAATTTGAGAATATATACTCTTGCTTCCTAGAGGGGTGCTATTTTAATAACTAGAATGTTATATTGGAGAAACGTATATATATACCATATATGTATACGATATATATATATATATATATATATATATATATATATATATATATATATATATATTGGGTTGTTCGGAAAGTAATTTCGTTTTTTCCCGACAGAGGATTTAATTGTATTTTTTTGCACCCAGCTTCACATTTAAGCCGTATAATTTTTATATTCTTTGAGAGCTCATATAGCAAGGCTTGTGTGTGAAAAATTCCAATTAACTCTACGCAGTAGTTTTTGGTTGGTGCCCTTTTAAATATGGAGAGCGATAAGCAGCATTTTCGACAGTTTTACTACAGAAAGGGTAAAAATGCTGTTCAAGCCAGAAAGAAATTAACCGATGTGTATGGAGAAGGTGTGTTGACAGTACGCCAGTGCCAGAACTGGTTCGCTAAATTTCGATCCGGCAATTTTGATGTCGAAGATGCACCACGTTCGAGAAGGCCGGTTGAAGCTGATAAAAACGCGATAAAGGCATTAGTTGATGCGAACTGGCGAATAACAACACGTGAGATCGGATTGAGGCTAAATTTATCAAATTCAACAGTTTATGACCACTTGAAAGGCCTGGGATTATCCTCGAAGCTCGATGTATGGGTTCCCCATGTTCTCACAGAAAGAATCGCTTCTCAAACGTCACGAAAATTATCCGTTTTTGAAGCGCATCATCACTGGGGACGAAAAATGGATTGTATACAACGTCAAACGCAAGAGGTCATGGATCAAAAAAGATGAACCGGCTCAAACCGTTTCCAAAGCCGATATTCACCAAAAAAAGGTGATGCTGTCTGTTTGGTGGAATTTTAAAGGAATCGTTTTTTTTTTTTTTTTTTTTTTTGAGCTTTTACCGGATAACACAACTATTGATTCGGGTCTACTGTCATCAGCTGGACAAACTGAATGATGAAAGAAAGGTACTGAAAGAAAACTAATGCTTCCAAACAAAGATGTTATTCTTAGTGTTGAGTGGCAACGGCAGATGAGTGATCCTGGTGCTGTTTATTTGCCAAATCGATTGGTCCTCATTATTAACTATTTTGTCCTTTTTTTTCATAGCCCCTTTTTTAATTTCTTCATAATAGATTTTGCTTTTTTTATTATCAGCTACATTTATATAAAAATACAGTTTGTATTCCTTCTTTTCTTAATCTTGTTTCCTTCTTGTGTTACAATTATTACAATTGATATAATCTTAATAATTAGTATACTGGTTAACACTGGCGTAGCTAGTTCTGAGTGGGCTCTGTATCAAGCCCTTGTTTGGATATGGGATCCTTGTTAGTGGGACTGCAGTTACACATGTTGGGGCCCCTGAAGCCTGGGGAGCCCGTATCATTGATACGGCAGTAGCTAGCTGGTTAGATTAAATGCCAACTTGTACTCGAAAAATATTAAATAGATCCAATATATATACATATTAATTTATATTTGCCAGCAATTATGTTACATATTTTACCTTGTTTTATTGAATATGTCAATTTTGCAAAAACTTTGTGCACGCGTTAATTTGATTTTTACGAACTTTTTCTTATCTCTGTTTTCCAGCATATGATGTATTACGCTTATTTTTGCTGTTTGTAGTGATGTTTTGCTGTATAAATTTGTTAAATAATTTTTTGCTGTATTCAAGTCATATTAATGATGCAAATACACTGATTATCATAAATTAAAGGAGAATGACAAAAATAGCGATAACTCGGCCCAAAATAAGCCAATCTCAATGAAATTGAATATGTTGGTAAAGCATCCAGTGGCCAGCTTCATCACTGGGTCTTAACCCTATCGGGCATGTTTGAGACCCTTTCGGAAGATGCTCTGAATCCCCTCCTAGGACCCTAGACAAGATTTCAACTGCCTTGGGATAGTAATGACTCGCACTTCCCACAGAATTAATATACCACATATTTGAGAGCATCACAAATCGATGCATGTGCTGTATTGCTTCTCATAGGGTTCATGTCCCATATTTTAAAGGTACTTTTCCTATTCCAAATAGACACATCCGATTTGCTCAATGTATATATATGCTAATTTCTATAACACCGTAATTGTCTGGTGATTTATTTTTATGCTATTTTATACTTTCCAATGTGTTGTATAATGTGTACAAGTTTCATTAAATTCTACGGATAACTTTTTGAATTCTCGTCATTTTTGTGATTTTACCTTAATTTTTGATAATCAGTGTATATGTGTTGAATTTTTAAGAAGTGCTGACTGTGTGTGGTATGTTTTCTCTCTATATTTTTCGGTGTGCGAGGTAGTAGCTTTCCTTCGGAGAATCAATCCTGTGATTCTAATCCTTTATTGGTTATCTTGATTTTCTTGAGTCATTCAGGATGAATTGACAAATTATATTTTAAAACCTGTACCCTACGGAGTATATTTTGGATGCTCTGGGGTGGGCTATTGCAACTTGCCTTCTTCTTCCAAGAGTCATCTAAGACATGTAAACAGCAGCACTGGAAACGTAAAACCGACGCCACAAGCACAATATGTCTCATTTCTAGCATGCATACATGTTCTTAAAACTGTAGTTATAAGAAAGAGACCATTCTCACTAATGAGAACTCTAAAGACTGTCTAAATGCTGTGATACAGATAAACATGTTTTGATGGAATGTGACATGCTACCATTAATTTTTGATAATATTTAACCTAATCTCGACTACCGTTTTGCTCAATATCTAAACTTAAGTAGAGAAAACTTCGCCGTGTCGTGATAGTAACAGAAATGTAGCAGAGAGATAAGAAATGTAAACTCTTTCCCCATGCCTCTTTTTATATAAAGAGTATTTTTATATGTAGCAAGTTTTGTCAAAAATAATTGACACTAGGAGTTTTTTTATATTCCACATTTTATTTGTATAAATGTCTCTTAGTATGAAAATTAATCATGCAATTACTTTCAGATTAAAGAAAGATGTAAATTAATATAAACGTTCTATAAATACTTAATATTTTTTAACATAGTGATATATTGCATATAAATGTAACAATTTTTAAAATCAAACTGTAATTAACTAAAAGGTAATTTCATCAAAACCTTACTAATTTGGATATTATCTAGTTAATGTATGATATTGACTAATGTATTTAAAGTATCAATACTTTTTTCTCAATTATATTTCATTTACATTAAAAAAATATGAAATACTTAATGCACATGCATCTCTATAAAAAGATAGGTCTGCCGGGGTGGGCATTAAGTCGATCGCGATTGACCAGTGGACCGCCAAGACATTTTGGGCTGACCGCTTTCACTAAGACCTAATAATCATAGAATTTAAGCCACCATCGATTCTAAGCAGTGCCCCAATTTCTCAACAAGATTTTGCGAAAATCGAAAAATATTCTAAAATGGTTTATCGATATCCAATTTTACGAAATTAAAATAAATTTAAAATGAAGACTAATAATGAGAGTAAATAATTAGTTATTTTATAAAGAGTGCTTTTTCCAGGTATAGAAGTTTAAGTTGGCATTACTTTCCAAGATGGCGACCGATTTAACAGCTGTCAAGTGATTTATTCTCAGTTTGGTTTGGCAATTCATTAAAACGATCATCAATCAAGGCGTAGATTCGTCGAATGGGCCCAAAACGAGATTGCCGTTGTTCCCGATTTTCATAAGCGAATTTTGTTTAGCGATGAAGCGCACTTCTGGTTGAATGGCTACGTCAACAAACAAAACTGCCGCATTTGGAGTGAAGCTAATCCACAAGTGTATGTCGAAATACCGTTACATCCAGAAAAACTGACTGTTTGGTGCGCTTTATGGGCTGGTGGAATCCTTCTTCAAACACGATGAAGGCCACGACGTTACAGTCAATGGTGATCGGTATAGAGCCATGATTACTAACTTTTTCATTCCTGAATTCAACAATCATGATGGCCAGGAGCTGTGGTTCCAACAAGACGGCGCAACATGTCACACAGCTCTTGCCACAATCTATTTATTGAAAGACACGTTTGGTGACCGAATACTTTCACGTTTTGGACCTGTGAATTGGCCTCCAAGATCTTGTGATTTAATACCGCTAGACTATTTTCTGTGGGGCTATGTAAAGTCATTGGTCTATGCGGATAAGCCACAAATGCTTGAGCATTTGGAAGACAACATTCGCCGTGTTATTGCCGATATACGGCCACAAATGTTGGAAAAAGTCATCGAAAATTGGACGTCCAGATTGGACTACATCCGAGCCAGCCGTGGCAGTCATATGCCAGAAATCATATTTAAAATATAATACCACAAGATTATCTTTCGAATAAAAAAAATCATGTCAATCGAATAATACATCGTTGTTTTATTGCAATTTAAAGTTCTATACCTCTAAAAAAACACCCTTTATTATTATAAATACATGTATGAATCTATAATTGCTTTAAATACCCCATCCAAAAAAAATTGCTTTCGAATCTAAGCCACACCCGATTTTCAATAGCATTAACATTTGGAAAAAAGTGCGGCTTAGATTCGAGTTAACACGGTATTTTAAAAAATACGGGGAAAAAATTGTATCATAAGAGAAAATTTCGTTGAATAGAAAATGCTCCACGCTATTAGAAGGTTATTTTACAAAGAAAATAGTAAAATGTTCTCGGTTCCAGGAAAGAGTTCGCTAAATAGAGAAATTCGGAAAATAGAGGTTAGTAAAATGGAGATCCGACTGTATTGTATACTTTCTTTTAGCTCACTACACCTACGCTCCTGGGTGGACCGCAACACTTTGAAAAAATTAGAAGTAGCCCGTACCCTGGAAAAGTCTGCCCTCCCCTGGTCTAAGGCGTTTTGGTCTCTTTCTTCTCTGATGTGTTTTAGAAATGAAATAAAATCATCTGTATGAAATGTTCAAAAAAACTTAATGAGGTGCAATTGCTGTATTTTATGATCAGCCAGTGCTCTCTATTTTTCTACAATAAACACTATTTGTTATTGTAATTGTTTGGAATTTTTTTAGATATTCTGAATCCTATTAAAGGCGATTAAATATCTTATATATTGAAATTAAATTCGTACTTCATAATCAAAAGAAAAAAAATTAAAGAATCAAAAGAAAGTTACTCTTGTTTTCAATAAAATTTCTGAACTAATAATCATGATAATGTTACTGTTAACGTTTTTACATTAAAATCCTGTTTTACTGGAAAAAAATTTTATTTTTACTTTTCTCTACGAAAAAAATTGTTATGCTATAAAATACTTGCTAGCATCAATACAGTTTAAGATATCTTTCATTGCCATTATCCTCAACACAATGTTAGGCTATATATAACTAAGATCTCTCATTTATTTTTCATCTTTTGAAAATACAGCGCAAGAAATAGAGCAGAGGTTTTTTTCTATTCATTTCACGGCTATTAGACTTTCATTTTCACCATTTCTTGCATATTGTGATTTTCGTTTATTTTCGTATTACCAAATGAATAAATATTCAAGAGTTTGTAAGTTTTGAGATTGCACTTGAAATATTCTATATTTTTGCTGCAAGAAAGTAATTTTAAAGTTCTTAGGTGTAGTCATTCATCATACATGGGTTCGCATATTTACATACAGCTAATATTTTGGTTTGACAAAACACTGGTACCTTTAGTGAAATAAGTATAACTTTTAATAATTTAAATTACATGTATAGTCAATATTTACAAAAGTTTTTAGCATTTTCTTTTTGATAAAAAATACAGACACAAATACTAGTTTTTAACAAGCTCACAATTATAAGAATGTGTGTGTGTGTTTCAGTTTTTTATCATTTTTATTTTATTTTTATTATTTTTTGAGCTAGTATTTTTTGTGGGGCTTTATTTCATATTGAATCAGTAAACTATTATGTTTGGCATACTTTCAACACATTTTTTCAAATCTTTAGAACTAGTTCCGTCCTCTATGATGAATATATATTATCTTCAAGCACTTCAAATAAATTATATCGCTACTCATTCGCATACAATTTTCTACAGTGCTTAGGTCTGTGAGGAACTTGCTGTCCACATCAAAATATTGATGTTCCCCCTTCTTCTTTTTTTAAATAATTTTTTGCCGTTGTAAAAGAATGACGAGGAGCTCCATTTTACTAAAAATAAAAAATCTACCTCTTAAGTTTTTCCTTTGCCTAAAAATAAAATCTCCTAAAGATTTTATATTTATATCAGGAAAGCGTTTTATATATATGTCTTATCTTCTTATATATATTGAGATAAAGTATAATAACGACATACATGGGAGACAGATAAATTGAAATTCGATGTCGAAAAAACTTTTATAAGATCTACAAATCAGGGTGCTACTATTGATATTTGTCAGGATTATAAATATCAGACATAGAAGACACCAGTAGTCTTCAAATTGTGTTTCGTTGAGCCCCAACATTCTGCGAGTGAAACCCAGAGGTCTCACGAGTTAAAATAAAAATTAGAAAGGAAAATTATAAATGTATATACAAAATAGATTCACGTCTCTGTGGAGTTTTATGACCAAGAATATTTAAAGCCACTTTTCATGAGGCTGATTGTCCGTTCTACACAGCGCCGGACAACCCTCTTCTTAAAGTAATTTCTAGCTCCTTTTACTTCTTTGCATCCGTAAACTGAAGAGCCATTGCAAAAAATACATTTAGAAACACTAACAGAGATTAGTCTCATCAAAAGTGATAAAAAGCACATTCGTATTTTGTGATATGTTGAAGGGTAAATGAAAAGAATGGGAATAATTAACCCCTGAAAAAAAAAGACTTTTTTTCCGTAAAAGAGGGAGGGAAGACTTGTGGCATTTTTACTACAGAATTTTTATTTAGATTCCTGCATTTATACAAATAAGACAAAATTCGGAAAATTTTTATTCCCTGTTTAAACAGCAAAATTTAAATTCAATTTTTTCAAATTCCTTAGAATTTTTTAAAGATTTAATGCACTGATATTTTAATTAATGTTTAAGATGAAATAAAAAAATGGTTGTTTTTTTGCATCTGCTTTTATTATCATTACTTTTCCTTTACCTTTTCGTTTTATTATACAAAAATATGCATCACTATGAAAAATTTCTTAGAATGTTTTAATGTTGATCTCAACATGCTTAAGAGTGTATTTTCTTAGATATAATGCACTACAATTTTCCAATAACATTTTAGAATATCAATGTTTCGTATTCAAAGAAATAATTTTGCACCATAATAAGAAACACTTCTTCAAACAGGAATGTTGTGAAAAAGAATCATACGCGAAAAAGAAAAATGTGCAATGTTTTGCAAAACTAAATAGTTTTTTGCTGGAAAATGAATTTCATTTAAACGACAGTATTAAAAATTATGTAATGGAGAATCGTTTTTCATTCGAAAAAGGACTGTAAGATAATATTTCCCGGGAGAGAAAACTAAACATAAATCTATAAAATAAAATTACATTCGAGTAATACGATAAATCAGAAAACTTCCAAGTGAACAGCTTATCCACAAACTAACAGATTCAACGTTAAAATCTAAATTTAAGTAAGAAGAGCTCCTATAGTTTTAATTGCAAATTCATGAATTCCCAGAAGTTTTCCACACAAATAAAACCATTTTAATGTTCTTTCTGACAGCTTATTTAAGTGAGAAAAATGCTTCTAAAATGAAAAACAAACAAACCCAAACACATTTATCCCAATCACTGAAATTTTAATAAAAAGTCGGGTCACAACTGGAGCACGAGTTAATGCTATTAATAAGTAAATTACATCAATTTTACGTTAAACATTTTTAATAAAAATATTCAATAATTTTCTTAAATCGTCTTTACATAAAGTGCCTATAACATGATGATGATGATGATGATCTACTTTAACCATCATTTTAAGATACATTCTTCTAAGGGGGTATGCATTGGATGAGGTTCCCTGAAATAATCTGATAGTTCTGACGGCTCCATGAGTCGACATAATTTGAAAACATCTAGAGTACACCAATAAATTTAAGTGTTAAAAATTAGGGGGAACTTTTCAAAGCAATTATATAGAGAGCAAATAAATTATTGCCCTTTAACTTCTAAAACGAAATAATGAAAATTGTTATAAAAAGTTAGTATGTGATTTTTAATATTATTTGTGATATAAAGCGGAGGTAACTCAGTAATTAAGATTGGAAACTTAGAGCCTAACCATGTATAAGTTCAGTTGTTAGTTCGAAAATCAGTTCCATTACCGGCGTTCATTCGGAATAAATTTTGCTTTGGTTCCTGAATTTCAAATGTGCCTCAATTTTTTTTCATTGCGGCACAAAAATGACCTGGTTAGGTAGTCTTCTTCGTTACTTAATTGTGGATCGAATTTACATAATATGTCGCTTGTAGTTTTCATTTAACCTTAAAACAGCATTAGTTAAAATTAGTCTAACATCCAAAAGCGAGGATTATTAAGAATAAACTAAGCGTAACTAAACTAAGCCTGAGCACAAAAGGTAAAATAATGATGCTGTTGCTTTTTCTGATGCTACCTGTCTGACTGTGTCTAATCCAGGCCCACGAAATCGATCGTGGCATAGGGCTAGGATGCACACCTGTCGTTAGCCGTAGCTTTGAGCACCATGCAGGCGACAATACGATTTGGCTCGGTTCCACTCCAATTTTGAGTAAGAACACCCTTGGGGGGGGGGTCAGGGATCTCCCATCTCTTTTTGCCTTTCACCAACCTCACGAGAAGACTTGCAGCTCGACGGCTATTTAGAGCATCCCCATGCCGCAAAGGCACTATACAAATATAAACAGCCTTGCCTTTTCCGGGATTCAAACCCAGGCCTTATGACACAGTAGTCCGTGTCACTAACCACTACATCGGATGGGTGGTAAGAAATAAGAATGTAAAAATACAGTGATAAATGTAGTGTAGAATTGAGATGCTCTTGGAACGTCTGTATAATTCAGTTCCTTTTAAGTACACGTTGCTGTTTAAAAAAATTTCATTAATAATATTCAAGCTAAGTATGTGCAGATTTTTAAAATGTTAAATTTAAATTAGGACTTCAAAAATTGGGGGGAATGTAAATGGGTAAAGCAAAAATACATAAATAAATAAATGTTAAACAAAATAAGTACATTGGATCTAAACATACAAAATCACGTACAAAAGAGTATCAAAGCACATCTAATCTTTTATATAAAGCTTAGACTTTATAAATTGAAGAATCTCTTAGATGATATCAGTCGAAGTAATATTTCAAGGATGTTTATAAACGCAGTAAGCATCTGTGGGGAAGTAAAATTATTTCCTAAGAAAGTAAAGAGTTAAGGCATCATTTAAAGTTCATGTAAAGAAAACCAAAATACAAATATAGAATTGATTACACAAGATCTTTCACTTAAAAGAATACCTTAAAAATAATTCACTTTTTTTTTAACAGAGAAAAATTCGAAAATTTTTTTGCGAAGTTAAAACTTTAAAATACTTGTTTTGAATTTTCTTAATGGCATACCAGCAAGCCTCATAAAGAGGATTCCATTCAACACTGTCGTTAGCTAAAATCAATTTAACTTTTAAAATTGTAAAATATTTATAGAATTTCTTTAATTCATTAAAATAGTTGTTCGATATTTTAAATAAGGTGAACTTTTCTGATGAATTTTTAAAAAGGAACCTTTGTTCAGTACTAATTTATAAATACGAGGTTTTTTTATTTATTCTTTTCTTTTTGCTTGTTTCTTACGTGCTTGATTCTGAATATTATTTTTCACTCAAATAGTGTTAAGCGATTACAAAGAAGTTAATATTTTTTTACACTTCTTTTTTATCGGAAAATTCAGACTATAGGAAGTGAAAAAACGAGAAAAAAGCAATTTATGCTAAATTAAGGAAGAACTATTACTCAAAATAAATACTAACACTCTAGACGATTGAATAAATTATTGAAAAAAATATACCAAAAACTTCTAATACGATTTCGTTGAGTCTTCCTTTCACAGAAGTGTTACAACAAAAAGAAATGCACAAAAAAGATACTCATTCATATATAATGATTGTTATTAAGGAATATATTGGTTAAATATTAAAAAAAGTTACTATTTTCAACCACATTAAACTTCTAAGAAAAGTTTTCTGTATTTGATTTGATTTCCTTTTCACACACAAAAAACAA
The DNA here is from genome assembly GCA_019973935.1 of Trichonephila clavipes. NCBI lineage: Eukaryota > Metazoa > Arthropoda > Arachnida > Araneae > Nephilidae > Trichonephila > Trichonephila clavipes. The sequence goes on along the minus strand of BMAU01020294.1, from coordinate 143,041 downwards.
TTAGCTTCTTTCGCTCTAATATTAATTAGATTGAAAAAAATTATAATTCAGAGGAAATCTGCTCAATCAAACATTTCAACTTATAAATTACTCTTCTCATAGCAAAAAAAAAAATCTTTATTCCATTTTAGTGAAACAGGTATAACTGACAGTTGGGAAAAAAAAGCGGAAGTAAACATAGAAATTGTGAAAATATCCTGCTAGGAAAAAGCGTAATAGACGTGACAGGAACAACAGGTTCATTTACAATGCAGCAAGGAAGTGTCACGCAAGTAAAAAAAACCCGATTTTTTTTAGAATAATTTCGAAACGATATCTGAATTCTGTCCACCTACGTCTACAATTTGTCGACATTTTATTGGAGTTATCGTATTTCTCAGCTATTTTGTTGTAACGTATTCATAAAAAAAATGTGTTACTTTAGAAAGCATGCATATTAATTACCTTGCTTGATATGAGAGCGATATAAGTAGATTGAAACATTGTGGAGTGTCATACGTAATATATATATGGCTGTTTATCAAATCAACCATTTGAAATGAATTGGTTAACCCTTTAACCTCCCCTTATTTTGAAAAAACCGGTAAAAAACTCAACTTTTTTTTATTTAAGAAAAATTTTTAACTTTTAAAACATTTAAAAACTTTTTTTTTACTTTAATTTTTTTTATTATTTTTAGAATTTTGTTTTCGTAAGAAATAAAAGAAATATAAAGTTAATAAAAAATTTAATTTTAATTTTGGATTTTGATCCACATCGCAGATATGAGTCGAATATTGAAATCTTGTACTTACATCGACTTTTTTTTACCTTTCTTTTCAAATTACTGATTTTAAAAAAACATATTTTTATCAATAAAAATATTTATTTATAATTTTTAACGGAGAAATAATAACAGTAGTTTTTATTTTTAATAAATAACTCAAAATTTTCTTTTGTGTGATATATTTGGAAGTAGGGTGCAGACCATATAGCCTAACATTGCAATCATTACACATATAACGACTCTTTTCTTTTTCTTTTCCCTTTGCTATGCCTTTTAGTATAACACACAGCGTAGTATCTGGGAAAACGACGTTCCGTTAGTCATATAATTCCAGAAGATTTTGGTCTACTCAATTTTTTTCCTATTTGTATCACTGTGATAATTTTGTATGTCTCTTTCTGCTGTATAATTTACTTCTAAAATTTAATATTTTTTCAACCTCTTTTTTTCATACAAAACATATACGAGCCAAATGCTGATGTTAAGAAAATGAGAGTATATTTTTTTGTAATATTTATGCAAATTTACTGAAACTTTATCTAAATTTACGAAATCACAACGAAGGATCACAGTCAGTCTCACGTGGGCAGACAGTGATGCTTACAGTCCAGTGTAAAAATTACCGCAGCATAAAATACAACTCCACTCGAATTCTCTCGAGTGTGCACAGTTTGAATAGTTTAGCACAATCGAATTAAAATTCAATAGCGCATGTTAAAGGGTTAGGCTAAATTACACACACACGAACAACGACTTAATCTATCTTTGTTTCATTTTATTAACTGTGTGTGTGTCTGTGTGGGGAAGTAGTACTCTGTCTTCAGTCTTCAAAGAAAAAACAAGATCTTTTCTATTTTATTTTCTTTACATGAAATACCTCAGCCTTTTTTTTCGGATGATTGTGTGAGTGGTCGGGCTGGGAAGTAACCTTCCGTTGCATACTCATGTTTTTGTGTATTGGAAGACGTTTTATGATTCAGTGCACACAGATCTCTTCGGAAGGTTAAAAACATCGATTTAATATGGAATTTTCTCAACTGTGTCATTACACTTAAGGCAATTTAACTTAGCTATCATTTTTACCAAACAAAGAAATGTTTTTGAAAACGATTCGGTAAGCAATTAACAACAAACGTATAATATCCTGCTTCTTTTCTCTTCGATGTGTTGTTCATCTTTACATACGTTATTCAAATCACACATTCTTTTTCACAAGTATTTCGAGAATTGTTTACTCAAACTATCATCCAACTTCCGAAACTAAAAAAAATAACACCTCACGAAATTCGATTGGTTGTCACGGTTCCCAACCAAATTCCGATGACTACAACTGAATGAAATAAAGAAGCATGACAATTAAAAAAGTTCCAGTAGTATAAAAAAAATATATAATTTGAATTTCTTGAAAATGTTTTTAATATTTTATATGAAAAAAGGTTGATGGAATTCAAGAAATGCAAATAGATATTTAACCTTTGTAATAATCTTGATTTAGTACTTCAAAAAAAAAATAAAGAAGAATGGTAGTTAAAATAGTTCCAATAGTATAAGAAAAATATAAAATTTGAATTTCCTGAAAATGTTTTTAATATTTTATATGTAAAAAATATTGATGGGGAGAATTTAAGAATGCAAAAATAGATATTTAACCTTTGTAATAATCTTGATTTTTATAGCACTTTTTTTTAAAAAAAAAAAATAACTTTTCTATAGATTTTCATCAGATGGTTATTTATGCAGTCAAATTTTATTTTCCTGCGATCGATATTTCCATTAAGCTTACTTTTAAGTCTTATTCAATTTTTATATTAATATTTTTTTAGTATTTTCAAAGTATTCTTTTTATTAAAAATACATTTCAAAAATACCTTTTATATTTTTGTATACCACCTGCTGAAAATTTTCTTTTTAAATTTTCAAGTTGTTTAAAAATTAAAATCTTGTCTTGATCTTAGATCACGCTACATCAACAATTGTAACTGCTTGTTTTAAAAGAAGTGAACACCTACAAAATTTGAAGATAACGTTCGAAATTAAAAAGAGAAACTCAGCTTGAAAAATTAAAACTAAAAAAGGTGCAGTTACTTATAACAATTATTTACAGCTATTTTACAAATTTTTTTTTCATGACCGATAAATAACGAAGTTGATCGTGAGCAGTCAAAGAAAAAAAATCCTGGAGGTGAGAATAAATAACAGTTAATTTTTACGGAAGAAACTTTCCTTGGCTCACCTTATTAAAAACAAAATGGATTGAGAAAAAAGATAATTATATGATACAAAAATTAAACTCATGTGTGTATTATTGTATATATATGTATATATATATAGTCGGATCTCCATTGGCTTAACGGAGAACATATGGACCTCCCTGCAGAGTCAGGTTTTGGGCCCCCAAGTTGGATTTTACAAAGGGTAGGCACTTGGCGGCAGTCAGGGTTCGGGGGTCCTAGAACCTTGCCCCCCGCATCGCGGGGGTGTGTACGTTACTCCACTGCGGACCTCTATTTAACGAAATCGTTAAATCCCGTTTTCTGGAAAATTCATTGTATAAAGAGAGAGATTCTTCTTTCAATATACTTTAAAGATTACATAAAACAAATTTTATATTGAGAAACACTATATATTATTTAAAGAAAGTTATTATTTACACTTTTTTTAAAAAAAAATCATATCTATTCATTTTACATATTTTACCCATAAAAAAATCTGCAAGGGGAACAAGAAAAGGAAAAGAAAAAAAACCGTTGTGTCCAAGAATACACTCTGTATTTTCAAAAATTTAAAAATATTGTTATATTAAAATTAATGAATATTTTTAATGACATTTTCTCTAATTTTAAGCCTGCAATTAATTTTATTCATGCATTATTTTATAACCAGTAATTTTAAGCATACACTGCCGCATGCGCCCTTAAATTTAATTATTGACGAAATCTGTTATTTTTATTTGAGTTTTTGTTTGAAAAATTGCGGCAACTTCTCATTGTTCTAGGTAAGTTAGGCTCCTGATAAAACCAGTTCAATGCCATTGATCACTATAAAATGTGCTAAAAAATAGAATAATTTGAAAAATATCCTGAAATATTTTAAAGAAGGTGAGAAAAAAAAGAATCACTACAAGAGAGAAAAAGTTCGTTAAATAGAAAATGCTCTTCACTATTTGCAGGTTATTTTAAGAAGAAAACTATAAAATGGTTCTTGGTTTCAGGAAAAAGTTCGTAAAATAGACGTTCGTTATATTGAAGTTTGACTGCATATATATCTTCATTTTCTCCATTTCAGAATTTTTTTTTTATCATAACAAAAAATTTTTATTTCGTTAAATTTACATTCCTTTTTACAATTTTTTTACGACATTAGTTTTATGTCAAACAATATTATATTTTCCTTTTTTGATAAAAATACTAGCACATTTTTACTATAGCATGATGACAGAACCTCGACAAATTTAACGAGACAAGCGTTTTAGGGGTATTAGGACTCATTCGAAGCATTACCTGTCACGCACTCGCAACAACGTGCTATAACCAATCGGCAACTGCGGTCGCTCTGAACAAGAAATATACAATGTTATCTAGAGAAAATGTTTTAAATACGTGCTGAGTGAGTGCTTGTTAACGTCGCATCCAGTGGCGGCGGGAGACCTGAACTTAATGTGAGCAAGATACATTTTTCGAGATCCTCTGGTGGCATAAGAGGGTTTATAAATTAAAAAATTAAATTTATTCATCAAGAAATAAACCAAACTTTTTACTAATATTTCTTTGGCACATTAAACAATAACTAGAAAAAAGAAAAAATTAAAGAAACAGAAATTTTTTCTATTTTTAGTTTTGCTGAAATTCTTAATGAATGGTTCGAAATTTTTCTTAGATGCTGTATCTGTTGAAATAGATAAAACTGCCAAAACTGAAATTCTTTCCTGTGAACTATTGTATTTCTAACATAATTTTTTTTTATCAGTTTTGCTTTTGAAAAACTCCTCTCAGAAGAAGTGGTACTTACAGATATTATTAACAAAATTCGAAAGACAATGTAAATATTTGAGAAAATTTTGTACAAATCGTTCTCTATGACATATTGGAGCAGATGTTTCACGTCTGTTATTGTGTTGGGAAAATTTGGGATCATATATATTTTGTAATTCTTCATATTATTCGTAAGGTTGGAGGTCACTGTTCTCACCTACTTGCCTTACTGTATATAAACGTTAACAGTTTTCAATATTTTTTAACTTGTTTAAGTCATACAGAAAACCAAAATTTTCAAAATGTTGATTTAAAGACATAAATCTTGAATCCATATAGCTTATCAGACTCAATCATGATACTAAAAAAGTCTGTTTCATACCGGCTTTTGACAGACTCTGTAGGTTGATCGCCACCTTCATGATCAAACATTCTTCTCTTTTTGGCTACCCTTTTACTTTTAAAATCTTTTGGCAAATCATAACTGCTTTTTTCAATAAACTTACGAGAGGCAGACAAACATTTTCCTGTTTGTCGATACTCTTTGATTCAGCAGCAAAATGTACGCAAATACTCAAGAGTAATGTATAAATGGGCCTGTACAGATTGCCATAATTTGCTTATGGTATTGACGCGCGGTAATAACTCATACCATACATGTAATTATACGATAAATTCAACACTGAACATTTCATTTAAAACAAAATCGCAATCACTGAGTTGGTCGGATTGTTCCGCATGGTTTTTTAAGTTTTCTATGCATTGAAACAAATTCATCAAATTGTAATAATCCTGCCTTACCGCCTCAATTTTGTCCCCCCCCCTTGTGTCTGATAAAGGTTTAATAGTAAGCTTTAATTTATTTTTGATCATTTTTCAGCGCTTGTTGGAACTTGAAAATAGTAATAAAAAAAATCTTCTGAATAAAACCAAAAAAATTTTTTTTTCCACTGATGAATTAGCTGCTTCTATATACCAATAACAGATTCCAGCTATGACAACCGCAAGGTGGGAAAAGGGCCCTGGGATTTATATTTAATATTCGAGTTTTAACTCCACTATTTACGCCAACCATATCTGCACCATTGTCGTATCCTTCTCCCCAACAGTTTTGTATATCTAAGCCATTTTTTTCTAGCTCTCCCAGTATTGCATTGGTCAAATATTCTCCAGCCGTTTCAGTGACAGCAAGAAGCAGTGAAGAAGAATGATCAAGTTTTCTACTATACTTCCAGTTGATTTACTACAATATCTTAAGATGACCGACATTTGTTGTACATTCTACTTTTATCCTATCAATCACTTCACCTGTAGCTGTGTTTGACAAGATTGTGATCAATTCATCCTGAATATCATGACTTAGATAATGGTGTGCAATTTGTTTATTATCAACGCGATTTATGTGTTACCGTAACGTAGGATCTTATTTAGATATCAATGTAAATAAGTATATGAAGTTTCCACACACACACAGAATTCTTAGTGTCTTCGTCTGTTTTGAGAGATTCTAACTCCAGATTATAATAGGCAAAGGAATTCATGATATCAATTAATCTCTCAAACAAATTGTACCAATGTTTTTAAGATTCAAGAATTTGCCTTTAATTTTCTCTGTCTAATGTTTTTCTATGCTTTATTCCCTTCCCTAATGTTATCCATTGGAACATTTAGGCCATATGCTCCTTAGTATTCTCATGTCTGTGTGAAATACTACTTTTAAGTGTTTCCAATCACAGCACCCTTCCTGTACCATTTGAGTTTGTGATTTGCCAAATAGTCTGCATGGAAAACAGAAAATTTTATTTTAAAATTCGAATAAACCAAGCAGCGACGACGTTGACTTTCACCATTATTTAGTTTTCTTAACAAATGAAAATTGGAAAGGTGTTAACGATCATCATCTTTAGGATAATATTCATCACTGTTATTTAACTGCTATGTGGGACGACTTTGAACTATATCATAACTGGTGAGCATCGTCACAGGAAACGTAGACAATTCCAGGTTAAAACTGGAAAATGCTTGTTTCACTACGTCACTGGCTTCTCTGTTCACAGGCGAAGAACTAATCTCAATCTCTTCTTGATTGTGACTTATGTTACTCAACGTGAACAGAGAAATCTCAGCGTCAGATTATGATTGGCAAACTTTTGATTCTGTTTCTATTTCCGATTTTCTTCTCAGTATCAATAGTCACTGGCATCTGGAGTAACTTTTAAATTCAACGGAGACTTGGATACAGATAAATGTTGTAGAGAAGTCAAAGGAACCGATTAATTTGATACTGTACTGTCAGATTCAGTCTGACTGAGAAATTTCATCATACCTGAACTTTAAATCTGGTTGGATACAACTCTTTCTGTTTTTCTTTTTGCTGCACCAGATTCCCATTTTATCTCTTTATCTCTATCTCTCTTAGTGCCTAAACCTGACATAATTGATAAATTATGAAAAATACCCAGTACCACTGTTATTTATTATCACATAAAATACTTTTAAAATTTATAATATGATATAGAAACATGAAGTTAGACTACATCTGCATGCGATACTTTAATTGGCTTTCTAATGATGGGAAGTCCTGAGCTATGCCCCGTCTCTGACCGGGGACTCCCCGTGATAGCAGCTTAACTCCAGTTAATGTTGCCAGACTAAATATGAACGAATGAGCGGAAACGACAAAGTTAAAAAAAATTTTAATAAAAGAAAATAGAAAACAATGTATTTTTTTCACGAATTATTTATTCATATACTTTTATGCACCGATAAATAGAATACATTTCTAAGAAAAGTCGATATATATATATATATATATATATATATATATATATATATATATATATATATATATATATATATCAATTTTTCGATATCTTATGGCGAAAAACAGATAGAGTTGAAATATTCTAATTTATTAATTATAAAAAACACTGTGGCGTGCGCTTTTAGATTTTTCTTACTTTTTGGGTAATTTATTTTGGCTTTGAGGCGCAATACCCTATGCATCGAGAGGCCGTGGGCGGTGGCCCACACCAACCACGCCTTACGCCGCCTCTGGTCACACCATAAGGCAGCATGAAGGTCATTGGCGAAGGACCTCGTAATTCTGAACCATGGTGAAATGACGAGGATGACACCTGAACTGGCATCTCCCTCTCCTAACTACCACACCAACGGGAGAACGTTTGAGCTCTGGCCAGATTTAACGTGCATCGCTGCTCCCTTAAACGGCGGGTCTTCAGCGGTACTAGGCTTGGACTCATAAAACGCCCGCCAAGAGTCCATTACCTTGGCCACTATGCCACCACGACCACCTGAAAATGTGTTAAATATATGTGCTATATACACAGTCTCTAATCTATATTTATATAACATTTTTAATGTATCGTCAAAATTCACGTGTAATGAAATGTCTTGTGCCAGTGATACTTTTCTCATCATATGAGTTATTTTACGGCTATAAAAATAATGACTCTTTTCTTCCATACGTATAGAATTGAAAATATTTATTTTGAAAGAAAATTTTAAAATTAATCGAAACAGCCAAAAGTATGCCAAAACATTCCGAGAAGGCTTAGCTACAATTTCTATCAACTATTTTTCAACACATCTAATAAATTTTTAGTTGTTTTCGAATTTCGTCCTATCAAAACAAAATCAAGAAGGTCTCGAGATTTAGGTTAAATCTCAATTTTTACCTGGTGACACAATTTACACTTGGTTTCTCTGTTATTAAAGAGACTATTTTGCAACAGTATAGTTATGTCAGAAGCAATTAAATGGGAGAAGAAAACAAAATATAAACTAAAATAAAATCTTCGAGAAGGATGTCTCCAATCCTTTATAGTTTCAGGCTAAAAGAGATACTTTTTTAAAAACTTGGTATACAGCATTTTATTTCGCATAGTTATATAAAAGTTCAGTAAAACAATAAACAATGAAAATTATTCTTATATATACTCTTAATTAATATTAAATTATAGGTAATTTATATAAAAAGGTTACGAATTAGAAAGAATTTTTAACGTTGTTATTTACAGTCAAGCATGCGGTTTCTACTTTTTCATTTGACGAGTTTATTTTCTTGTTATAGTTCATTCATTATATATAATTTCTTAGTATTTAAGCCAGTGTTTCTCTAACTGTGAAGAGGCGTGATAACCCTACAAGGGGAGCGTGAGTATATCACAAAGTCGAAAACAAAAGATTATTTTTCAAAAAAATATTAATTTACTAAAAGGAAGCAAAACAAAATACATTCTGACATAATAAAAAATAAAATAGACATTTACAATGACATAATACACTTATAAATGTATCAGTACTGCACAAAGTGTTTCATAATTAATTTAACACTACTAAATTAAGAACAAGTTTAAAATAATTACCAGTGACCCTATGGGCAAGTCATAAAATTGTATACAAAACTTAATACTTATCTTGATAATTTGTACAGTTTATAATTAAACAACTTTGCAACTTTAACAAACGCCAAAGTATTGCAACTTTACGTCAAAGTATATTATTATTGAATTCAATACATTATTATTGTATTAAAAGGGGGGATGAAAATTATGACAGAAAATTTAGTCACAAGTATAGAAAGATTGAGAGGCACTGCTTTAAGCTAATAATGCTAACGTTTATGTCGCAATATTAGGTTAAAATGTTTTCCATTTCAAATAAAGACCAAAAGCTATGGATATAGAAATTTACGCGTTGATGACGTTTTTTTTTAAACATTTCATAATATACATTACCCTGTTTTTTTTTGTTTGCCGTTATAGTGGTTAGTGATGCTGACTGCTGTGTCTGTAGGGTCAGGGTTTGAATGCCGGAGATGCCATGATTGTTTATAAATGTATAGTGCCTGTGCGGCATTGAGGCACTCTACATATTCGTCCAGCCGCAAGTCCTCTCAAGGGTTTGGGGGAAATGAGGTGGGAGGCTCCTGATCACCACCAGAGTGTTCTCCGTCAAAATTAGGGTGAAACCGAGCTAAATCGTACTCTCACCTGATGATGCTCAAAGCTGCACCTAACGACAGACGTAAGACTAGCCTCTTGTCATGATGAATTTCGTGGGTCTCGATCTTACACAGTCGATCAGGTGGCCTCAGAAACACTGGTGTAGGTAGTCCTCAGTGGGCCATGTATCAAAACTTTCTTGGGGCCCTTTTTGGGGTCCTTAATATTTTACGATTCTTTCCTTAAACATGCTGGGATCCCTGTAGCTTGCGGGCCTCGTATCATTGATAAGACTGATACAGTGGTAGCTACGCCCCTGATCAGAAACAACAACAAAATTTTTTTTGTTTAAGTTTCTTTAAGGTATCCGACTACGTTCGGAACCGTGATTTTAAAAAAGCGCATAAATGGATATTTTTCATGATATTTAGTGTCACTTAGATTAGAATACATGCATAAAATTGTTTTAAGGATATTTTGACAAAAAATAATTATTTAAATACAATATTTTGGCAAAAAATTAACTTAGAATAATTTTTTTTCAAAACGTTCTACTTTTATAAAAAAATGCTTCTAAAATAATAAAATTTCACTTGTATAAAGTAAAGACTTCTCCAGAAAGTCTGAACTAGGATTTTTGAAAAATTCACATTATTTTCAAAGTTGCCACCAATTGAAATAATTATTGGCGTCTTTATCTTAAAATTGCTCCCCTATGTTGTCGTAAAATATGGATAAACCCACTTCTAAGTTATATATTTCAAAAATTCTAGTTGAGCCTCTGTAATAAGGTCTGATCTATAGCTCAGGCAAAATATTATTATAATAGAAGCATTTTTTACAAAAGGAGAAAATTTTGAAAATTGGTCATTCTATGTTAATTTTTTGTCAAAATATTGTATTTAAATAATTTTTATTGTAATAATATTCTTAAAACAAATTTATATGCATTTTCTAATCTAAAGGACACTAAATATCATAAATATTATTCATTTATACGGTTTTACAAAATCACGATTCCGAACGTAGTCGGGTGCCTTAATGGCTTAAATATGTTTTAATTTAACAAAGTATACTGATAAATTATGTTTTTTATATAAATTAATTCTTTAAAAATGGTATATTAAGTTTTCACGACGAATTAATCAATAAGGAATTTTTAAAATGAATTTTTTCTGAGACCTAACAGAAAGACACTCAAGTGTATTGAGAAAAATGACTAATACTGACAAAGTAATCCAACTTCAACATTTTCAAAAGTGAGTTATACAGCTTGCAGCGAGAAAATTTGAATTGACAGTAAACTGTTGACCTCATTAACTAAAAATAGTTCAAAGTTATGAGACTAGAAGACCGTTCATCAACATCCATTCCAAATTTAATTGCACTAGATGCAATTAACCTCATATTTCTTGTTCGATAAAATAACAAAAATCTATCGATTTTGTAAACTTGCATTTTAATGGTATAATATAATTTCCTTATAGTTCGCTTTTTAATTTTTTATTTAGTAGCATAAATTATAAAATGAAGTAATTATAATTTTCTTTTAATACATTTTTCATGATTGAATTTTTAAAAAGCTAAGACAAAGCAAGTTTTTTCGTATGAAAAGGTAAAATTTAACAAATGTACATACCTTATTTATTTGAAACTAAGCTGCAGCCGAAATTCTCAACAAGTTTTTGTGAAAAATGAAAAATAGTATAAAATGGCTTTTCGACATATCCAATTTTACGAAATTAAAATAAATTTTTAAAAAGGAACGAATAAGAAAGGAATAATTAGTTATAAATATTTGACCAGTATTATAAATTTTAAAATATACTTACATGATCCTTTAATTGCTCTAATTACCCCATCCAAGGAATTTTTTCTCCTTCGATTCTAAGCCACATCTGATTTTCAGTAGCATTAACATTAAAAAAAAGCGGCTTAGATTAGAATAAATACGGTAGTTATTTATTGGTAGTAGTAAGAATAGTTTAACAAAGATAAAAATAATCAGGAACATAACTTCTAAATAAATTTTTAGCCAGTTTCATGTTCAGTAAATGAATAAGCCAAAAATTATGCAAACTAAAAATATACATATTTTTAATTTATGCAATAATGTAATGATGTTCATAATTTCTTTAAAAAATCACATTTTAAATGCATATTTTTTAAATCTTTAAATACCTTTACAGGGAAACTCAGAAAACCTTAATGTAGAAGTAAAAATAACTAAAATAAGTAAAAAAAATCATTTATTGCCTCCATATTTGGTACTACGTTAACTAACCTAAGCTATGCGTAATCTAATTTAATGATGTATGCATTTCAAATGAAGATTGTGTGTAACTGCATTTCGTACTTTCTTCACATTTTTAGACTAGATGCCCAATCAACACAATTCTAAGGAAATGATAATTTTAATTTCGTATTTCTTCTTTCTGTTTTTTCGTCGAACAAAGATTTTTCCTCTTTAATATTCCCTGTCTTCGGAAGCAACGTTTATTCATTTAAACAGCCAAGTTGTCTTCTTCAGAAAAGCACTAGTAAGAAAGTTCTTTATTGTATATTTTTTTGTAATATTTTGTATATTGTTTATACATTTGGTAAATATATTGTTGTAATTTTATGAATTTTATTGCATTATATGTCCTAATATAGTGTGAATGGAAATAATGTATAATTGAAATATTACCTTTTGATAATTTCTTTGTTCTCTGTAAAACTAATTGCCAAATCAGCACCCAGAAATAATTTTATTTCTTTTTTCCCTCTTTTTTTTCAAATATTCTTTAAATTAAATTTTGGAAGAAAGTTCTAAGATTCTGGAATAAGTCATCGTGTAATATTCTGGAAAAATTTAAGCTAAATAAATTTTAACTTTGTTGTTGTTTTTGTATCAATTTGTTTTCAATTGTTTTTCTAAAAATGGTTTCTCAATATATTTTTTTTAAATATAATTTCATTATTTGTATGCATACAATATTAAAATTGAAAATTAAAATATAAATTACAAGTAATTTTGAAAAATTACAATTATGTATAATGAATTATTTAATATAGTCATAGAAAAGTATTAAATTTCACACATATTGATAACAAATTCTAGGTAGCAATACTTTTTTTCAAATTTATAGTAATTTTACTTTCTCAGGTAGAGAATAGACATATAAACGAGAAAAATAAATTTCAATATATTATAACTTTCTTCAATACTTTGAAACTTGATATTTTTATGATACTGGCGAAAGAACTTTAATTTGATGTCATTTGTCATTGATAAACAAACAAATGCCATATACAGATAATTACTCATATGCATTAATTACCAAAAATTAATGAAATTTTTTTTTCAAAGATTGAAAAACTACTAGAAATCAATTAAAAATCAAGGGATATTAAAGAAATTTTCTTAAAAATATATATTGTTACGAATTTTGTATAATGAAGGCTTAATCTCACCTTACAATAGTATAAATAATTTTTACCTGAATTTTTAATACGCTAATATTACTTTCTGTTGTACTTAGTTTTTGGTGAAAATTGTAGAAAATTGTAGAAAATTTCGCAAGCAACGCTGCCACTTACATTATAATGACAGTATATATATATATATAATTTTATATAAGCTGTTCTAAGTCAGCAATGTTTATAATATTGTATAGCATCCATTTTTTTTATTTTAAACCCTGTTATATTTTTAATTTCTCATTTATCCCTCAATGTCTGGTTGTCTTGAGATTTCAAATTTTTTCAGTTTTGCTTGTTGAGTGTTCATCTCTCTTTGATAGAGAATTTCGACTACATATATATATATATATATATATATATATATATATATAGAGAGAGAGAGAGAGAGAGAGAGAGAGAGAGAGAGAGTAAATATATGTGGAAAATTCGTTAAATAGAGATTCATCTTTTAATGAATTTTAGATACCCCATAAAACAAATTTTAAACTAAAAAATACCACATGTTTAAAAAAAGTAATTATTCACACTTTTTTTGTAAATTAATTAATTTTGTAATATGTATTTATTTCATAAATCTTACCCATCAAAAAGAAATTTTCAAGGAAAAAGAACGTTGTCATCGCTGTATGTTCAACTTTAAGTAATAATATTATATTAAAATTAATGAATTTTTATGACATTTTTTAATTTTAAGCCTACGAATAATTTTAAACATATATTATGTTATAACTAAAACTTTTAAGTCTATATTGCCACACATGCGTCTCTAAATTTAATTACTGATAAAATCTGTTAATTTTATTTGAGTTTTTATTTGAAAAATTACGGCTATATTTTATTGCTCTAGGTGTGTTGCTAACTGATAAAACCAGTTCAAGGCCATTGATCACCATAAAATGTATTAAAATAGAAAATAATTTGAAATATCCAGAAATATATATGTGGAATCGGTTGTGGAGTCGTCATCCAATTGAATCTCTCAACGAAACACAAAGCACGCAGTCTTCGCGCTGATCCAATGTGAAACACACAAAAACTTTGACCATTGAGAAAAAACAGAGAAAGAGAGCTGGAGGTGCGCGAGCAGGCGTTCCCGTCGTCACATCATGGAAATCTAATTGTAGAATAGCTACCCTTTTTTTAATTAATTTTTGTTAAGTTTAAATAAATCTGAAGAAAGACAAATGTCTTGGACCCCTTGTTGTCTCCCACAAATTATGGGGGCTCAACCGAGATTTTGATCAAAGTTTGGAACGCGTGAACAAAAGAAGCGTCCGTGGAGGAGACGCGCCGCCATTTTTTTGGAAACTTCGCTCAACCTGTGTAGAGGTTGAATTTTTCATTCGAACCCAGCGTTAATATTCCGCCAGTGTAGAGGCCGGAACTATTGATTTATCACCTACGAAGAGGTGTAACTTTAACAATTTCAAGAACTATTTTTCGTCTAACGATATAACCTGCGAAGAGGTTGTGGGATCTGTGTTCATCTGCGTAGAAGAGAATCCATGTTTTCTTCAATTATTGGATACATCGTACGTGCGAGCAACAAGGGAGCTAGAAAAAAAAAGAGGTAGGATCTTTCCATATTTTCTCTAAAATGTATAAAAACGCTCTTAAAGAGGATCTCATGAGTTGTTGAGGATCTAGACGGTACTGTGGAGAGTACGGACACCATAGCTAAACTAAAGACTAAAATTGAGAAGAGTAGTACATTTAAGAGTGATGCAGATTTCGTTAAAACTTTAATTAAAAACTGTATAGATGAGAGGGTATCGCGAAACGAAAGAGAGGCAACTTTAGAAAAACAGAAAATTGAGCTCGCAAAACTACAGTTAGCACACTTAGAAAAAGAAGTCGAACTTCAAACGGCTAAAAATAAAGCATTAAGTTTAAATCCTGCAGCTAAAGTCGAAGAGAAACAGTTCGAAACAAACATAGAAAATATGATCAAAAGCATTAAAACTTTTATCTCTTCCTGTTCCCACCAGATCTGAAAATTTTAATCTGTTCTTCCAATCATTAGAACGCGCATTTTTAACCAAGAAAATAAATGACGAATATAAATCTGAAATTTCAATAAATCTTCTGGGCGAAAGAGCTCATAATGTCTTATTGTATATTAAAAAGGAGGAATTAAGTGACTATGAAAAACTAAAATCTATAGTACTCAGAGAATTCCAAGTAACCCCTCGCGAGTGTTTAAACTCATTTAAAAATGCTGTAAAATCATCAGGTGAAACATACATCCAATTTGCTGCAAGATTGACGGCAAACTTCCAATATTATTGTTCGTTAAGAAAAGTTAATTCCTTTGAATCTCTATGTGATCTTTTAATTTCTGATAAATTATTTGAAACTTTAAATAAGGAAACCGCAACTCATATTGACATTCGAGAAGCAGAAGATTGGTTCAGGCCTATTGATTTAGCTAAAGAGTGCGATATTTATATTTAATCTAGAAGCGGATCACGTAAGGAAACTCCTATTGCGTGTGGATATACCGAAGACCCCTTTAAAAATAGACCACGAAACTATAAACCAAAGATTAAAGATAGCTATCTCCAAAATCTTGAAAGACAAAATAAAAATTGCTACATATGTGGTGATTCATCTCATTACGCAAGAGATTGTGAGAAGTGTTTTAAGCCTAAAGAATCTAACGGCCACATCCATAATAGAAAAAACGCGAATAGTTTGAAAGTCAAGAGTGAAAAACAAAAAAGCGATGAGTTCGCACAACAGCTCCAATACGTAAACATTTTTGTAGAAAATCAGCCCGTAACAGCCTTGATTGATTCAGGTTGCCAGATCCCAGTTCTAAATTCCTCACTAATTAGACTGAACAAACCTTCCGAAGGAAGAATAACATTAATCTCATGTTTTAACGAAAAGCGTATGGTAGAAGTTACACCAATAAATATTTCTCTTACTCAAAACTCTCCCAGTTTAAGTGTTCGAACGGCAATATCACCGACCTTGACCGAATAATTTATTATACATCCCAGTGTATATACTGAAATAAAGAAAATAAGCCACGCAAAGAGCGATGTTTTATTGAATGAAAGTGAATCCTCTTTAGGTGCTTATTCTATTTTTACTGTTGCAAATGTGATAGAAAACTCTAGTTATGATTTGTCACATGTTAAAAACTTTAATATTAGAAATGAGTTGAGTTCTCTAATTAAGAATTATAAACCTAATAAAATTAAGAGTACTAAGTTAAAAATGAGTATTATATTGAAAGATGATATTCCTGTGTGTCGGAGAGCCAGACGTTTATCTTGTTCTGAGGAATTACAGGTAAACGATCAAATTGATGATTGGTTACAACAGGGTATTATAAGAGAAAGTTGTTCTGATTATTGTTCACCTATAGTATTGTGTAAGAAAAAGGATGGTAATTTAAGAATCTGCATTGATTACCGCAAAATTAATTCTAAAACTGACAAAGATCGGTATCCTTTACCCTTAATAGAAGAAGTTCTAGATCAGTTGGGCAGTCGAGAAATTTCTTCTCAACTATTGACTTAAAAAACGGATTCTTTCACGTTGAGATGGAAGAAATCAGTAAAAAATTTACTTCATTCGTCACACATAATGGGCAATATGAGTTTAATAAAGTTCCATTTGGTCTTTGTAATAGGCCGAGTGTTTTTCAAAGATTTATCAATCACGTTTTCAGAGACCTTCTTAAAGAGGGAATTGCCATAATCTACATGGATGATATTTTTATCCCTCCTTCGGATGAACTTGACGGGTTAAACCGTTTAACCAGGGTGTTAAAAACTGCATCGGAATATCAATTACAATTAAATTTAAAAAAATGTAACTTACTCAAGTCAAAGATTGAATTTTTAGGACACATAATTGAAAAGGGTACAATTAAACCTTCTTTGGACAAAACCAAAGCAGTTCAGAATTTTCCAGAACCTAAAAACGTGAAACAGGTCCAAAGTTTCCTTGGACTGTCGGGTTACTTTCGGAAGTTTATCCAAAATTATTCCATAATAGCCAAACCTCTCAGTGATTTACTACGGGATAATGCTGTGTTTCATTTCGGACCCGAACAGCAATTAGCATTTCAAACTTTACGGCAAAAACTTTCTGAAAATCCGGTGCTTTATATTTTCAAACAAGGTGCAAAACTTGAATTGCATGCTGATGCTAGTAAATTTGGTTATGGTGCTATTCTGTTACAACAATCAGACGACAATAAACTTCATCCTGTACACTATTTTAGCAAGAAAACCACTCCCCAGGTGGAAAAATATTCAAGTTATGAACTTGAAGTTTTGGCTGTAATCGAATCTCTTAAGAAATTTAGGAACTATCTCGTTGGCAACAAATTTAAAATTGTAACTGATTGTTCGGCATTCCAAAAAACTATGAGTAAAAAACAATTAACTCCTAAAATTGCTAGATGGGCCTTATTTTTAGAAGACAGGCAAACAAATGGGACATGTAGATTGTTTAAGCCATTATCCTGTAATGACCATAACATATGATGAAATAACCACTATATACATAAACTTGCAAATTGTCAGCGAAATGACGAGTACATTAATTTATTGAAACCCTTTTAGAAAATAAGCAAATTAATGATTTTGTTGTTAAAAATGATGTCCTATATAAAATTGAAAATGATAATGATGTTTTGGTAGTACCTCAACAGATGCAAGAGGAAAACTGTCGAAATTTTAATAAGAAACGGAAAAAGGCGTACTAGTATGAGATCGGAGATATCTTCGCCATCCAACGGACACAGTTTGGAACTGGCTTGAAACTGAGGCCTAAGTTCTTTGGTCCCTATGAAGTCGTAAAAGTAAAACCTAAAGATCGATATGATGTCAGAAAAATTGGACTGCATGAAGGACCCAATACTACATCCACAGCAGCAGACCACATGAAGATGTGGGGAGAAACTGTCTAGTTCAGCAAAATTATGCTATGTTAAATCTTTGTGTATTTGTTGTATAGTCCTTGTATGTTCCGTCTTTTTTGTATGTTTCAGATTCTCCTCTGGTCTCCATGGAAAAAAAAGAAATAAGTACCGCTGCGGACAGCGTACGGTCAGGTTGGCCGTTGTGGAATCGGTTGTGGAGTCGTCATCCAATTGAATCTCTCAACGAAACAAAGCACGCAGTCTTCGCGCGCAGGCGCAGCTGATCCAATGTGAAACAAAAACTTTGACCATTGAGAAAAAACAGAGAAAGAGCTGGAGGTGCGCGAGCAGGCGTTCCCGTCGTCACATCATGGAAATCTAATTGTAGAATAGCTACCCTTTTTTTAATTAATTTTTGTTAAGTTTAAATAAATCTGAAGAAAGACAAATGTCTTGGACCCCTTGTTGTCTCCCCACATATATATATATACACTGCTGGACAATTGCTAAGGACGGATCACAAATTGCTATGTAGCATAACATTAAGCGAGACATGAGGCCTAGTAGGATAAAATATAGTTGCCACACTGTTCAGACAATAGAATAAAGAATATTTATTGTTCTGGAAAGTACAAAAGCTGTGAAATATCTGAAAGAAAAAAATGTACATTTGATCTGCATACGGAAAAATGGAACAATGCATCTAAAAGTCAGCAGGCACCTTAAAGAAAGGTATCAGTACGGGATATGTCCACCGTGGAGTGTGATGCAACATTCCACACGTCGTACCATACTTTGCACTACATTATCCAGCAGCTGTTGAGGCAATTTATCCCATTCCTCTGTGAGTGCACGGATGAGGGTGTTCTTGTTTGTCGGAGGATAGTTTCGATCAGCAACTTGCCTCCCCAAAACATCCCACACATTTGCAATGGGGTTTAGATCTGGAGAACGCGCTGGTCATACGAGACGTTGAATACCCTCACTGTCTAGACAATCCTGAACAGCGAGTGTTCGATGACATGTTGCGTTGTCGTCCATAAAAACAAATTTATCATCGACAGCACCACGGAAAAGACGAACATGAGGAAGTAGAACTTCATCAATGTATCGTTGGCCCGTCATAGTCCCATTCGCAACCACATGTAGGCGCGTGCAGCCATTGATCATGATGCCGGCCCACATCATGATACTGCATGTCGGATATTGGTCCTTTTCCTGGATATTTTCTGGACGATAAGCAGTACCACTCTCGCGCCAGATCAGTTGGTGTCTACAATCCGATGACAGACTGAACCTACTCTCATCTGAGAATAGTACGCATGCCCAGTCCTGTTCAGTCCAATTGTGATGCTCACGACACCATTGCAAACGGGCAGTACGGTGCTGTCTGGTCAATGGGACACACAGAACAGGTCTGCGTGCGTATAGTCCTCCTCCCCTCAAACGTCTGGCAACAGTTTTTCGGGAGATCTGCTTTCCTGAGGCAGCAAGAAACTGATTTGCCACCTGCTGAGCTGTAGTGCGCCTGTTCCTTTTTGCTGATAGGACGATATATCTGTCTTCTGCAGGCATCGTACTTCTAACACGACCTCCCCCCGTGCCGTCTACTACACATTCGAGTAATTTTAAATGACTTCCACAGCCGTGAAACAACTCTGAGCGATGTCGAACTCCCTGGCAACATCTGTTATTTTTCGCCCTTCTTCGATCTTTCCAATAATTCGGCCACGCATAAAATCATCTATGTGATGTCGGGAAGACATGCGAAAAATTTTAAGTTCGTCTATTAAATCTTTCCTGTAAAACTTTGACTTGAAACAACAACTGTCCACACGCGTCAAAACCTTTAAAGCTCTTATGAAGGCTATCACGTGATGAACAGACGTGGAAAAAATTTGCATACTCATACTTCTTACTAATATCCCGCATTTATTCTAATTTTCCATATTTTGCTTCCTTTCATTTTGTGGTTGCTATGGATGATAGTGTTATCCGTCCTTAGCAATTGTCCAGCAGTGTATATAATAGGGAGAAAAAAATCGAATTACAAGAGAATAGAAAAAGCTCGTTCTTTTTCTATTTAACTCGTTAAATAGAAAGAGTACTTCGCTATTTGGAGGTTATTTCGAAGAAAAAAATTAAATGTTCTTGGTTCCAGGAAAAAGTTTGTAAAATAGAAAAAAGTCGCCAAATAGAGGTTCGTAAAATGGAGGTCGGACTGTATATATATGTACTAATATTTTAATGCAATATAGTTTTCTATCTTATAGGTTCGTTTCTCTTTTTTTTAATTTCAAAGTCGAAAATATTGGTTTCATTTTTAATTATTCCTTAATTTCTGAAAAATATTAGTTCCTTATGCTCATTACAGAAAAATAATCCGTAACAAGAATTTAATAAGAATATTTTAAAACATATCCAAATACATATTATTTATATGTATATTACAAAATCTTTCACAATAATATGAAATGAAAAAGTAAGGGGAGAACAATTTTTTAGAGGATACATTTCAGTTTTCTGCCGTATGAAGACCATAAGAATCTGTGAAAGTTTGTGGTTAGTTTATACCAGGTAATTTACAAAAACACTAAAGACGAGTCGACAGTATAAGATTAACGTTAAATGAAGCGTTAAATAATTCCTACTTTCGGCCTGGAAATAATATGCGGAAAGCAGTTTATTCCAAGATAGAATTCTTATACAAAAAAAATAAAATATATTTAATTAATTATCAGTTTAAACATATTCATCATTTGAATAAATATACAATAAAAATAAGATTTATACTTTTATTAGTGGAAATTTTTATTTGCATTTATATGCAACTAAGTGAAGGATATCGCAGATCAAGTATATTCTTTTGAAGAGTTAAGTCAATATATATATATATATATATATATATAAGTGTGATTTTCTTCCACCTTATAAACAGTCAGTAACTTGATGTTGTCATTGATTATTTTTGGAAACTGTGACCATAATAAATTTTAATATTTAGATAGATAAGTAAGTCATTGTGTATTTTTTAAAAAAACCAAGCAATTGATTCTAAATTACTAATTTATTCTGGATTCCGGAAAGACAGTTACTCGTATCTCGAAAAGGTTTGCTTAAAAATTCTTGGTATTCAAATTTATGCAAAGGTATTTTTTTAAATCTACCTTTAAATACTTAAATTCTTTTTTTCCTTATGTCTAATTCCTTTTAATCATCATTTGTATGTACCGGTTTCATTTTATTATCTAAACTTTTTGTTTTATATTATACTTAAATATTGTACTTTATATATAAATATATACCGTAAAATCCGGCATATATTGTGTACTACTTTTAACACCAAAAATAAGATCGAAACTTACGGGTGTGCGTTATAAACCAGGTATAAAAATAGAGCATTAAAAATAAATAAATAAAGATGTGAGCATAGAAGGAATTAGATTTTACATATATATCGAAATAGTTTATTCAAAAGGAATGGCATTCCTTACGAACTGACAGGGTTGTAGTTCTAGAAGTATACAATTTTTTCTGATGCTTGGAATAGTACCTCGAATAAATGACTTCAAAATACAAGAGTATTGCACTCATACATTTCAGGTTTCTTCGTAAAAAAGGGGGTACACGTTATACGGCTAATATACCTAAAAATTTAAAAATGCAACTTGAAATTATAGGTGCGCGTTATACGCCAGATTTTTTTACGGGGTATATAAATATTTATAAATATATTATTTATATAATTTTTTCCCTAAATTACTTTATGGTTTAATCTTTTTATTCACAGTGTGCTTAAAAATGTTTTACACATTTTATTTGAAGTTTTATAACAATTTTTTAAGAATGTTTCTAGTAGAAATGATAATGTAATTCAAACTCAATAGGAATCAACACTGAAACTAAGATCATGACCCACTCATTGCACCAAGTTCCTGAATCAGACCTGTAAATTTAACCTGAATTACAACAATCACTGTCACTTCAATATATATATATATATACTAGCGGTCCCGACAGACGTTGTCCTGTACACACGTCTTAAATCAGAAAATTACAAACTTTTTTGAATAAGTTGTAACAATTCGGACCGTTTTGATGAAATTTTTTATAAAGAAAGTTATTACAATACCTGACATCATCACATGTACAATTACCACAATTCGACCTATCGATTGCGTGTGAATATGTATTTACTATGAACTAAGTTGAATATAGAAGCTATTCTGAATAGAAACTTGAATTTGTTTTGATTAAAGGGTAAAAAAGATAAAACTTGAGCTATTTTCATAACAGGTATATTTTTTTAATACACAAAAAATAAATTTATCGTAATGTCATTGAATGTATAATGTTTTTGGTTACTCCTTGAGGGGTATAAACAAACCAATGCGATGGTTTGCCAAACCTCGGACATGCAGCATATAATTGGCCGTGCGAAAAGCAAGGGTTTTCTAAATCTAAGCCACAAATTGTCATTGTTTGACCTTGATTGTCCTTGTTTGACTTATTAATGGCCATAGCAAATGCCAAGCGAATTGGAAATTGCAAACATTTGAATGGGTAGGTGAGTCTGAAAGAATCATTGGAATCTGTGGTAGAAGTACAACTTCACCTTGAAGTTTGCCTCTCAAAATAGTGACATCAACAATATTGCCCATGATTTTTTATGAACAATCGCGCGCCCTTACATAATTTTGGCACATTTTAAACTAATTGCGATATCGAACCGATTTATGAATTTAAACCATTCTCGAATCCACGCAATAAATATCATCCAAATCGGTCCTGCCATTTAGGAGGGGTTCAGTCACATACACACGCACAGAAGAATTACATATATAAAGATATATGCCGTATCGTGGTGAAATGAATAATCTTTCCGATTCTGTATTTATTTTTTTTGTCTGATTGTGATAGTAAAATGACACATGGGTAAAAATAATTGTGCGCGTTTTAAGGTTTTTAATTAATATATTTTTTAACTAATTGCGCGATATTGGACCGAATTCTGAATCTAAACCATTCTCGAATTCACTTGAACACACACAAAACATTTCATCAAAATCGGTCCAGCCGCTTAGGAGGAGTTCAGTCACATACATACGCACAGAAGAATTATATATATAAAGATTATTTGAAAAAGATATTAATTAAAAACGCTAAAAAGCATGATTCGTCTGCATTTTTGTAACAATGAAGACCCTGTTTGGCCAGTTTGGCTGAAAATCAAATTTTCGACGCCAACTTATGTCATTTTTATAACAATAACGTTGTTACAACAATGCAGGTGAATATTGAGTTGAATGTTTTTAATGTTTTTAATTGATATTTTTTTAACTAATTGCGTGCGATATCGAACCAAATTGTGAATCTAAACCATTCTCGAATCCACTTGAACCCACAAAAAAAATTTCATGAAAATCGGTCCAGCCGTTTAGGAGTTTAGTCACATACACACGCACAGAAGATTTTTATATATAAAGATAAATATTTTTATATTAGGAGAAAAGTTATACATCACCAGGAGATAATCGAATTTTAAAATTATTATAATATCAATTCGCTGTTAATATCGATGAATAATTATAATTTTCTTTGAGAATTAATTTATCTAAAGCAGTAGTATTCAAACTTTGTCGACTCATGGAACCCTTAAAACTATAAGGTGTTTACGGGGAGTTTCAAGAGAATAAAAAGACCCCCAGAAGAATTTATCTTAAGGCTGTTTTCGGTCAATGTTAAAGAATAGAGATCAAACGGAAAGCACATTTGTGGACAGGAAAAACTCAAATAATAATAAAAATTTCTATGATTATAAAGCAAATAATTGTTTAAAGAATAGAATGTTTAAAGTAGATCTCAACATGTTATATCGAGTTTACAGAAAGACAATTTGAGATGAACTTTTTAATATCATTTTTAACATATTACAAATGTAATTTAATCATTAATAGCATTAATTCTTGCTCTAGGTGTCATCTCTTGCATTACATTTAGTAACCAAGATAAGTGTGCATTTTTTTACTCAAACTTTTGAAGTCTATGTCTACTGAAGTTATATGCAGTCGAGTTTCATATTTTTTATTAATTTTGTTCTATATATTGTTTTTGTTACCGTATAGGTTGAGAAATATATTTAACTTAAATTTATTGCTCAGAATGGTATTAAAATGTTTATAATTGTTGTAGGAATTTCTGTGTATTCTGTAAATTTGTAACTAACATTTAGGAGCTGTTCCTGCTTAAATTTGGATTTTAACGTCTTATCTTTTGATTGTCCATCAGTTGTTCCTTTTCCTTCATTGGAAAGCCTTCTGATTTTTCCATTCATGCTTTGTTTCTTCCTCTGGGAAATATTTGTTGTGAATAAAAATGATTTGTGTGAATGAGTGGCTGCATGGTGCCACGTTTTTGTAACTGTGAAGAGGTTGTGTGACGTCATTCTGTTCTGTGTATAAAAGGGGTGGAGCCACACGTGCTCTCACTCACTCGGTAGTTCTGAATAAACTCAGTTACTTTAATTGACTGGCTCGAGTCTGAATTTCTTCCTCCAACGCCGAGCATCGGGTAGATGCAGCTCGCAGAATTTTATAATTGAAATTGTTCGATACATAAGTTTTTGGTACCCTCGGCGGGACTGGTTGTTGGTTGGAAGCGAAACTGAAACCGAATTTAAATTATTGAACTTTGAACTATTGAACTTAACTTTTTGAACTATAAAATGGAAGTGAATGCTTTGAAAGCGACAAGAAAAGGCCTGAGAATAGCATTTTCTCTCAGTCTGAAAAAGATTGAAACCGAACTTATAAAAGAAAACATCGATATGAATCAACTTTCGATTCTGAAAACTCAATTTATCGATAAATTTCAGAGACTCGACACTTGTCAGAATCAAATTTTTGAACAACTCCTGGGTACAGAAGATGCCGTGCAAGAATATTTAGATGATATGGAAGACGCAGAAAACTACCGTGACCGCTACATCGAAATGTGTACTCGAGTAGATTTGAAAATACGAGAAACCGTTGTTCCTACCGAAACTGAAAAAAGAAGCTTTAAATTACCGAAAATCGAACTGAAGAAGTTCAGCGGTGAAGCTAAAGACTTTTTGGCCTTCTGGAGTCAGTTTCAGAAAATTCACAATGATAAAAGCATTGCGGAAGAAGACAAAATGCAATATTTATTGCAATCCGTGGAACCGAAATCGAAAGCAGAACGATTAGTGTTGAGTTTCCCTGCAACGGCGGAAAATTATCCTAAAGCCATTGATCAATTAAAAGAGAGATTTGGTCGTGAAGATTTGTTAGTACAAATTTACGTACGTGAACTTTTAAATTTAGTAATGAAGAACGCTGTTTCTGGAAGAACGAAAACTGATTTGTCCACCTTGTACGATGAACTTGAAGGGAAATTACGGTCGTTGGAGAGCCTTGGGACGAACACAAGAAAATATGGAGATTTCCTTACACCATTGGTAGAGTCCTGCTTACCCGAGGAAATTCTGATGGCCTGGGAAAGAAAACGGAATACTGAAACAGACGCTAAAGGATCGCGAACTCTAGAGCACTTAATGACTTTCCTTCGCCTGGAAGTCCAAGGAGAAGAGATGGTGCAGCTGGCAAAATCCGGTTTTGGAACTCCTATCCGAAAAAGAGATTCTCCAACTGAAAGGGTTAAGCCGACTGAATTAATGACTGCATCAGTTCTGGCAAGTTCCGAAAAGTCCTCAGGTAAGAAAATCAATAACTGTATATTTTGTGAGAAATATCATCCCAGTGAAAATTGCTTTAATGCTAGAAAAATGTCTTTAAATGCTAAAAGACAATTGTTATTAAGAAAAGGTGCTTGTTTTATTTGTTTAAATAGATCTGGCCATTTGTGTGTGTGTAAAAATATTGATATTAAAAACGATGCACCCTCCTTGCTTATATGTAATGTGTCTGATTATGATAAAATGATAAGAGTATTTGCATGGATTTTAAGATTTGTAAATAATTGTCGCAAAGACTATAACAAATGTAAGGAACATGAACTTTCTGTTGCTGAAATTGAAAATTCTGAGAAACAATTGATTCGTTTAACTCAGACATATTATTTACCTGATGTTGAATCTTTAAAATTTGTTACTTTTATTGATAATGATAATATTTTAAGAGTAAAATCTAAAATAACTGAACGAAATGATGAAGGTTCTTTTTTGTATCCTATATTGTTACCTGATAAATGTGAATTTACAAAACTTTTGATTAGATCTATGCACAAAAAGAACTGTCATGCAGGAATCCAAATAATGCAATCATTAATTAGAGAAAGGTTCTGGATTATCAGAGCTAGAAAAACTATTAAGAGTATTTTGAATGAATGTTTTATTTGTGCTCGTTTTAAAGTGAAATCATTGTCAAGCGGACCATCACCCTTACCACCAGACCGCGTGAATGATTGCGCGATATTTGAAGTTGTAAGAATTGACTTAGCTGGACCTCTGTTTTTAAAAACTGGCGAAAAGGTATGGATTACATTGTTTACTTGCGCCGTCTATCGCACACTACATCTTGAATTAGTAAACGCTTTATCTTCTGATGCCTTTTTGCTAGCCCTTAGGAGTTTCATTGCCAGGCGCGGGAGGCCCAGGATAATTTACTGTGATAACGGTACTAATTTCTGAGGTGCTTTCAATGACCTTGCGAAATTGGATTGGCATAAAATATATATCGAGAGAAATATCAACTCAAAAAATAGTTTGGAAATTTATACCACCCACCGCCGCATGGTGGGGAGGCTGGTGGGAAAGGTTGGTTCGCATTATCAAGGAACTATTGAGACATTCTCTTGGAAAATCAATATTGTCCTATGAAGAATTGTCTACAGTGATTTGTGATTACGAATTTTTAATCAATAGTAGACCTTTAACTTATATATCTGAAAATCCACAGGAATTGATCCCTCTTACTCCAGCAATGTTTTTAATAGAGAATCGCTGTTCCGATACTACCGATATTGACGAATTGAATTCGAGAGACTTAAGAAAGAGAATGAAATATAGAATTAAACTTTTAAGTGATTTAAGACAACGTTTCAGGAAAGAATATCTAAGTGAGCTAATACAAAAACAGAATGATAATCGGGTGTGGGAACCCCGAATTGGGGAGTGAGTGAGTGAAGATTAACGTCGCACTGTTCAGCTACACGAGGGCTTTTGGCGACGGACCACGTAATTTTGAACCATGGTCAAGTGACGTGGACGACACCTGAGCTGGCACCCCCTCTCCTAACTACCAAACACCAACGGGAGGACGTTTCAGCTCTCGATAATCGCTGCCCTACACGGCGAGTCTTTAGTGGTACTGGGCT
Source organism: Trichonephila clavipes (assembly GCA_019973935.1). Classification (NCBI taxonomy): domain Eukaryota; kingdom Metazoa; phylum Arthropoda; class Arachnida; order Araneae; family Nephilidae; genus Trichonephila; species Trichonephila clavipes. Next base: position 115,636 of record BMAU01020294.1, on the reverse strand, counting down.
CGAACCGTGACAAAAAAGCCAGCCACGATCCGATGCCTATACCACTCGGCTACCGCGGCCCCCGAATTGGGAAATGGTCTTAATTGGAAACGACAATAAGAAACGCTTGTCTTGGCCTATAGCTAAGATTATAGAATTAATCCCTGGTCGAGATGGGGAAATTCGAACAGTTCGGCTTTAAAACTCAACATGGAACAGTAATACGCCCCGTGCAACATATCTTCCCTTTGGAAGTACAAGCGATTGCTAATAGCGATAAGGAGTTGAAAGAGGAATCAATTTCTGTTAAAAGTACTAAACCTGAAAAGGTCTTGAAAACTAATGATGCAATTATAAAAAAAAATATACTTCTTCTGGAAGATTGGTTAAAGAACCGAAGAGACTTGATCTTTTGAATTATAACTGTTATAGGTTTGAGACTCTCCCCAAGTCTCAAAGGGGGAGTATGTTGTGAATAAAAATGATTTGTGTGAACGAGTGGCTGCATGGCGCCACGTTTTTGTAACTGTGAAGAGGTTGTGTGACGTCATTATGTTCTGTGTATAAAAGGGGTGGAGCCACACGTGCTCACACTCACTCGGTAGTTCTGAATAAACTCAGTTACTTTAATTGACTGGCTTGAGTCTGAATTTCTTCCTCCAACGCCGAGCATCGGGTAGATGCAGCTCGCAGAATTTTATAATTGAAATTGTTTGATACAATCTTATTTTATAGGCATTAGCTGTTTTTTTAAAAAGTTTTCTAACAAGCGGGCTTTTTTTACAATTGGAAAAAGGCTTTATTGTAAAATTTTTAACACTGTCAGCTAAATTCAATTAATTCCATTCCATTTAGTTTTTGAAAACATTTTAGTAGCGATTTTAAAATTATGCAGAGCCTAGGGTTATCAACAACAAAATAATCACCATCTGTGACGAATCTATACGGAACTTTATCACTAACCTTCTGAACCGACCTTTTTAGGGAAATTTAATTCCCTACCTATTTCCAATCAACTCCAAAGAGCGGACAGGATTACTTATTATACAGATTAGATTCAGTATTTAAGTCAAACGAAATAGTAAAGTTAGAGCAGTAGGAGATAGATATTGAAACATAGAGTTATAGTGATTTTGAATTGAAATATTGTAGTTGAAGATAAATTTATCTCATAAAGAATTGAGATTCCGAGTGGTAAATATAAAATTGTATTTAAAGTCTCATTAAAGTTTTAAGAGTGAGATTAAAGTTAAATGTTCATTAAGAACATTATTGAATATAATTCTGGGATCTCTTATCGTGGTAATTTCTGCGTGATCGTTATTTAATGAATTAATTAATTAGATTATTAATTAATTGAGTTAATTTAAAGATTATAATATTTAAAACCTCATAGTATTCACCTTGTTGTTGTTAATAAGTCTTTGATTCTATTTGGGAAAGATATCTAAATAAAGAAAGTTATTTATAAAAATGGCTACTGGTTCATTTACGTCTCATAATTATTCTAGTTCTCAAAGTGAGGTCCCCAGGGACCATTACAATGGCGCCCAACGTATAAATCCCGAGAATAGAGTCGGATCCAGTTTTAGAATCATTCCGGAACAATATTTTTCGGGGATTGAGAACATAGATGATTTTTTGGAGAATATTGATCATAATCTCGCGTATTATGAGATACCTGCACAACTGGCATGTGCTTACTTGAAAGGTCATCTCAAAGGTCGAGCACTCGACTGGTTCGAAGTTCTAGGTTATAGAGTCATTGAAGATAAGACAACAGACTACGCGCACTTAAAACAGGCATTGTCGGAACAATTTCCCGTGGTCAGAAATAGGTCAGAACTAGAAACGCGATTTTATTCCTCATCACAAAGACGAGATCAACAGCCTTCGGACTTTATTTATGAATTGTTGAAAATTCATAAAATACTTAAACTAGAAATGTCGGAGGAAAAATTAATAGATCACGTCGTCAGTCGATTAGAACCTCAAATTTTGGATTATGTCGAAGTTAGACATCCACGAAATACTGCCAATCTCCTACAAATCGTTGATAAATACGAAGAACGTTTTATGCATAGACAAATCAGAGGTTCGAGTGAGGGATTTAGAAGTTCAGGCCCTCATGAAAACAATCGTTTTAATACCCGGCATAGACAAGAAAATTGGAGGGAAAACAGAAATAATGAGAGATACGCTAATAATAGCCGACCACAAAGAGAATTTAATCGATTCGAAAACCAAGGTTTCGCAAATCACAGATTCGAAGGTAGACGCCAAGGTGGACAATCGGATCAACCATTCCACAGTCAAGGCGGTCGACAAAGCGGGTCGAGAAATAGTTCATTTCGAGGTCAAAATGAACGAAGTAGAAATTTAAACTTTTAAGCGATCGATGTGAATATGGGGGTAATCGATCGCGAGGTACGGAAAATCCTCCAGTTTGGGATCATCGGCCTATCAAAGTATCCTCTATAAGAATGACCCCAGTCGAATTACCGTATGTCCCTATTCTATTAAATGAAACCTTTATTACCGCACTATGGGACACGGGAGCAGAGAAATCTTTTATTTCGGAGGAGGTATACCGCAATTATTTTTCATACCGACCTCGTCAAAAGACGAAAGACAGAGTCGTGACAGCACAAGGAGCCCCGTGCAATCATTTGGGTAGAGTCGAATTACAAATTAGAATCAGGGAATTTCAGAAACCCTGGGAATTCCATATACTTGATAACATGCAGTATCAGTGCATTTTAGGGATTGATTTTATGAAGGCGTCGCGATTAACATTAGATTTTGATCAGAAATCCTTAATCATTCCCGATCATCTGATCAAACAAACGCCTAAAGAGGAGAAACTCGTTGATATTGATCTCACAGAATCGAAACTTAATGACGAGCAACAGAGGCAATTAAAAGCCTTATTTAATAATTTTAAAGGGTTATTTTCCGATCAACCGGGATTAACGCATGTTGTATATCATGAGATAGATACTGGAGATAAAGGACCGGTAGTGTCGAGACCATACAAGTACGACAGGGTCAAACAAGGCATTATTGATTATCACATAGATAAGATGTTACGGGATGGTACAATTTGCCCTATTAATTCGCCCTATGCATCTCCAGTCGTATTAACTCGAAAGAACAATGACCTTCCTCCAGATTCTCCCGAGGCGTATCGTTTCGCGATCGATTATCGGAAACTAAATGGAATTACCAAAGATCCTCGATATCCATTACCGGTTATTGATGACTTACTCACCAATATCCCTCACACCAACGTTATGTCCACTCTAGATCTCAGAAGTGGCTATTTTCAGTTGGCGATTAGTCCAAAGGACATAGAAAAAACAGCGTTTATCACTCGCAATGGCACTTTTGCATTCCTACGCAAGCCTTTTGGTCTTTCTGGGGCGGCGCCTAATTTCCAAAGGGCTATCGATATAATCCTCCAACCTGTTATTGGGCGTTTCGTGTCCGTTTATATGGATGATGTTATTATTACATCACCATCGTTTAAAGACCATCTAGATCATTTAACTCAGGTTTTTACCTTATTACGAGACGCAGGGCTAACATTAAATAAAGAAAAATGTCACTTCGCTCGTGACAAACTCAAATATTTAGGCCTGATTATTAGTAAAGAGAAGGAATCGAAACTGACAATAAGAAAATTCGGGCAATTACGGAAATGAAACCTCCCAAAAATAATAGAGAAGTGTCAAAATTTTTAGGGATGACGGGTTGGTACCAAAAATTTATTCCGCGATACGCAGATATATGCGAACCATTGTACCAATTAAAGAAAAAGGGGGCGAAGTTTAACTGGTCGGGAGAAGCACAGGATTCTTTTGATCAGATCAAACGCACACTAACGGAGGCACCGATTTTGCAATTACCAAATTTTTCTGAACAGTTCAATTTATTCACTGATGCAAGTGGGGTCGGAATTGGTGCTGTGCTTCAACAAAATCAAAAACCTATTGCTTTCGCGTCTCGAACCCTTAATAAAGCAGAGCGTAATTATACGGTTACCGAAAGAGAATGTTTAGCGGTAATTTGGGCTCTAAATAAGTTTAAAACTTATTTTGGACCCCTACCTGTGAAAGTGATTACAGATCACGCAGCGTTAACGAAGTTAACCAATGGTAAGAATTTATCAAGTAGGATGATCCGATGGGCATTGAAATTGTCAGAGTTTAACATAGAATGGGAGCACAGACCTGGTGTTCAAAACGTGGTCGCAGACCTTTTATCAAGAAATCCAGTAGACAGTGTCGAGGGATCGCAAATTTCGTGCGCAGCTCTTAGAGCCCTCGCAATAAATTCCCGTGAACAATTCATTAAGGAACAGTGGAAGATCCTGAATTAGGACATATTTATCGATACTTAGAAAACCCTGATGACGGTTCTGTTAATGCGACGGTATGCGAGAGTTGGTCCCAGGACTTCAAGTTAATAAATGGTCTCCTCTTTTACGCGAAGTATTTTTCTAATCTGGGAGAACTAAGAGTTTATATTCCTGGTTCTCTTCGAAAAGATATAATGAAAGAATTTCATGATCTGCCATTAGCAGGACATCTCGGAAAGAGGAAGACATATCTTAAACTTCGTGACACGTGCTATTTTCCATTTATGAGAAAATATATATTTGAATATGTTTCAACCTGTGACCGGTGTCAAAAGTTTAATTATAAAAACGCGCTACCAGCTGGTCGTTTAATGCCTATAGTTTCGAAATATCCAAATGAAATTGTAACGCTAGACTTAGTAGGCCCCTACCCCGCATCCCGACCCGAGAGATATAAATTCATATTAGTTATAACTGACCACTTCACTAAGTGGTGTGAGCTGATTCCTCTTCGTAAAGCTTCAGCCCAGACAATAGCTAATGCCTTTTTTAATAACTATATAGCGCGTTACGGAGCTCCAATTTCTTTGATAAGTGATAACGGCCCCCAATTTATTTCTGACGTGTTTGAACATCTCAGTCACAGGTTGGACATCAAACATATGAAAACGGTAACGTACCGACCACAGTCTAATCTCACGGAGAGAGTGAATAGAAATTTAGTTCAAATGATAGCTTCTTTTGTTGAAGAAAATCATGAAAACTGGGACCAATTTCTACACGAGTTCGCTTTCGCATTGCGCACGGCAGTAAATGAGACGACAAATAAAACTCCGGCTGAGTTGTTTTTAGGAAGGAAAATCATAACTCCGTTTAGCAAGCTCATAAATGTTACGGAGGATGCGAAATATGTTGGTAATAACATCGAAAGATTATTCGATGAGGCAAGACGAAATATGCAAAAACAGCATAGGTCTTGGGAAAAACATTACAATCTCAGAAGGAGGGATGTTCACATCAAAGTGAACGATTTGGTTTTACTTCAAACACATTTCTTAAGTGCTGCGGGTAGGAAACAGGTGGGAAAATTTATGCCTAAATTTGAAGGTCCCTATAAGGTTTTGGAAATAAAAGGAAATAATTTAGTTATTTGGAAAAACGGAAGAAATATAACTGTTAATATTGATCAGGTTCGAGTGTACCGACCTCGTCAGTCAGACACAATTAGTTCGGATAGTCCGATAGAAACTCTATATGACGAACAAGAAGTTAGTCATGGGTCAAATAGATCACATCAAGGACAGTTTAAAGAGCATAGGAAAACCTCTAGTCAGGAAAGTGAGGGGTGTAGATCACGGCAGAGTAACACCACACGGGAGATCCCCAGAAATAAACGTAAAATTAATAGTACTGCGTCGAAGGACCCAGCTATAAAAAGATCCAAGATATGTAAGAAGAGATCCCGACAAGGATCTGATCATCAGGACCGGAAAAGACATGCTCCTGAGCAAAGGCAGGGAGTCAAGAGGTCGATCCCTTCCTCGATCTCGTCCAGAACTTACAAAAAAAAAAAACCTAATACCTCTTCACCAGGAGTACAGTCCATTGCAGGTCCATCAAAGTTGCCTGATCGCAGGAATGCTACGACTACAAGTGGATCCCGAATGGAAGTTAGTGGACGTGATAACCAGACCCGTCAGACCAGAGCGACAACGAGAAGACACATCGAACAAGCGGAGAAAACAGTCCGGTCGAATCAAACCAATACAAGAAGACCTTGCCCATACTATCTACGGAGCCGTATACAAGAAAAAGACAGAATCCATGAGGACCTCAACAACATCGAAATCAACGGCATACCTGGCAGCATATTCCGCAGAAGAAGCCTCAGTATGGAAGCGATGAATGGAGATCCAGTGCATAGGATTTAACAGACAAAATCCAGGTTGTATTGTTTCATTATCTTCGCGGTACGAACAAATGAAGAATTTTTGCAATTAAAGCAAGTAAAATTAAGAAGAATGACAAAAGTGGACACTGCATTGTGTGTGTTTTTTTTCTATAACAGAAAAAAACGACTTTTGTGTTACTTTTTGTATTTTGGAGAAAACATCTGTAAATTTTGCATTTGTTTACTTCGATGTATGACTTCGCTAAGATGCGACAATTCATTTGGTTGTTTGTGTTATTTGTTTATTACAAAATGATTATTATTATATGCTATATATGTTTTGTTTCACATCTGGTGCCTTAGAACGCGGCGAAGTTAGATAGGATTAACCATTAACACTAACTAGCGCATCAAGTTTTTCGAATGAGAAGGCAAAGGAACCAGATATTTATTGTATGACATTCATGTAATAAATGTATAACTTCATGTCTACTTTTACCTACTTCTCAAATGGATATCAATCTTTCAGGGTAGCTGACCCTGAAGTCTTCGATGTTCCAGTGCCACAGAGGATTATATTGTATTTTTTTGTATAAAGTATAAGTCAAACTCTATGGGGCTGGTTTTTTGCCACCACTAGGGTGGTTTTTCCCACGCTCCCTTGCCGAATGGATAGAGTGCAGGGATTAATTTAAACTTGTAAAATATTATGAGGTTTGTCAATTAATTCTAAATCGAAATTTTATCCTTTTTCATTACGGAAGATGTTTCAATAATATACAGTTAGAAATTAATATCGTCGGTACTGTAAGACAAAGTTAGGATTTACGTAATTTATTTTCAGGACATTTGAGTCCTTCGAATAAATCCCGTTTTCTTTTTGGAGGGGGTTGTGACGAATCTATACGGAACTTTATCACTAACCTTCTGAACCGACCTTTTTAGGGAAATTTAATTCCCTACCTATTTCCAATCAACTCCAAAGAGCGGACAGGATTACTTATTATACAGATTAGATTCAGTATTTAAGTCAAACGAAATAGTAAAGTTAGAGCAGTAGGAGATAGATATTGAAACATAGAGTTATAGTGATTTTGAATTGAAATATTGTAGTTGAAGATAAATTTATCTCATAAAGAATTGAGATTCCGAGTGGTAAATATAAAATTGTATTTAAAAGTCTCATTAAAGTTTTAAGAGTGAGATTAAAGTTAAATGTTCATTAAGAACATTATTGAATATAATTCTGGGATCTCTTATCGTGGTAATTTCTGCGTGATCGTTATTTAATGAATTAATTAATTAGATTATTAATTAATTGAGTTAATTTAAAGATTATAATATTTAAAACCTCATAGTATTCACCTTGTTGTTGTTAATAAGTCTTTGATTCTATTTGGGAAAGATATCTAAATAAAGAAAGTTATTTATAAAAATGGCTACTGGTTCATTTACGTCTCATAATTATTCTAGTTCTCAAAGTGAGGTCCCCAGGGACCATTACACATCTAGTTGTACATATAAAGAAAAAAAAAACCCATTTTTAAGGAAACTAGGATGTCTGCAACAAGGAAAAGGAACTTTTTTTTACACCAAATTTAAATGGTTGTCACTTACTTAAATTAAAAGCAACGGAAGTAAAATTTTTATGTTGAATTATTTGTTAATATGTAAAAAATTATATTTAAAATTAGAAATAAATCTGTATGAGGAATAAATAATCAATAACTATTTTTTTATTTATTTTCGATGCATGTTCTTACCTTTAGATACACTTAGTATAAAATTCACTACATATATAGTTATAAAATTTTACAGAGTTTGCAAACATAACAATCCATAAAAATGAATGAAATGAAATTTTTTAAAATAAATTTATAAAGTTTTTAAAATTTTATATTTAGTGATTCAAATTTCCTTTAAATTTTATGCAGAAATTGTGCTAAATCTAAAATTTGTCAACGTTTATTTGAAAAAAAATAATTCACTTTGTTGAGAATTTGTGTATCTTATAATATGCAAAATATCAGCACTATAGGTAAAGTAGATTTTGAGAAAAGTGTACCGGAATCACCAAAAAATGCATTTTGAGAAAATCGCAAATAAAGATATTTTCATCTATGATTTGTAAAATAATATTTTTTAATACAATATAAAGCCATACCATAATTAATTGGATTATTTTGCATCATTTTTCAGTTTTTAAATTGCAAGTTTAAAATTCTAGATCATATATTTAGAAATCTTTTTAATTACTCTTTCCCTATTTCATCAACACGTGGTATCAACAATTTACACCTTCCATTTAAAATACCGAAATTTTATGTTCAAGTTTTAGTGTTTTTACTTCACTTTGTACATCATAATTACAAGATATTACGGATTCCTTACACGTATTTTTATTGCTATAAAAATTCACAAAGAATATGTCTTCGATGAATTTAAAAAGTTAATTTGATGTCTAAATTAAATGGAGCTTTATAATGGAGCTTATAGAGCTTAATAAGGAAAGAAAAATTTAATTTAAAAGAAACAAAAAGCAATTAACTTTATAGGAGAAAGAAGTAAATGTGCAAGCTTTAATTCTTTTAACTTCAAGCTTCAGCGATTTCTACTAAACTCAGATTCAACTCATCTCGAGAAAAATCTGCTATCATAAGGTGAAAAATAATTATATCTCCTGCTCACATCAATTTTAAAGTTAAACTTTTTTTATGTCTTCTTTTCTCTTCTCTTGATTTCCCATGGTAACGGTATACCATATAAAACTAGAATATACAGTTAATATCAGTTCCTTATTTACATGAACAATTTCGGGAAACTTGGGTTCTCTGAATCGAGTCCATAACACAGAATAAAATTATGTATATGAAGCAACAAAAGTAAGAGAGCCTTTCAAATACCTGTCTGTGAGGTAAGTATTTCTGAAAGGTTTTGGTCGATTAAAAGAAAAGCAACATGTATTAACAAATTTTACAGCATTATTAAGTAAGGTAAATTATAAAAATAGCAACTATATCAAAATTGTAATATAAGCATTGTAATTAAATTACTTTTTTTAAAATAAGCAGATTTAAGTTTTGAGCTATTAATAAACAAGACTTAAGATTGTAGTAATTTGTTCAGTTAACGAATAATGGTTGGTATCTATGGTATTATTTTTCTCCTTGTAAATAACATAATAAAGGTTTCAAATATAAAGTTTAATTAGTGAAAGTTTGTTAGGACTTGTTGTGGTAGAAAGATTTACTGCCATGTAAAAATTATAATTGCACAAAATAAGTACTATATAAACGTTTTACTATAGTAAAAACAATACTTTTAAAATCTGTTACTTAAATTTCAAAAGCTATTTAAAATACAAATATGCAGGCTGTTATTATTTCACTGTAAATTAAGAAAATGTATGGAAACTAATTTTTGGTTTTTCAATTATAATACAACTATTCAAATTTATATATTTATTATTTAATATAATAAAGGTTATATTGTTTCCATACAATGCAAAACCTCTCAGAAGCTGACATAAGTCTAAAGCAAGGGTGGGCAGACTTTTGCATGGCACGGTCTACTTTTAATTTTTTCTAGGTGTTGTAGTCCACCATGTGACGTAGGTGCGATGAGCAAAAAATAAATAAATAAAAGCTCAACACAATATTTGTATTATAACAATAATAAATACAGTGTGTACTTACCTACATAACTACAGCAGAAAAACTTACTCTTTTAAAACTACGTTTGAAGTAAAACGCAAAATGCGAATACAATAATTATTGACAAATTTAATATCACATGTTGCTTTTTCAAACAATTCACAATACATCACAAATTAAATAATTTTCACTTAAAATTAGTTCTTATAGCTACAGTCTCAATAGACGACTTAAGTCTTCATTTTATCCGCGCCAATCTTGAATACCTTGGTACATAATTACTAACACTGCTAATCTTACACTGTGTTCTAAGTGGTCATCTGTCAAACTGGAATATGTTGTCTTAATTATATTCTTCGTTGAGAAAATATAGATTTATACTGGTAAGTAGAGCGAAAGAACGATGTTAAATGAATTGCAGCTTTTTTAAATTTGGGATACTTTACTTCGACGAATAGATTCCAAAAGTTATTCTTCACAAAGTACGCCCTTTAGAAAGAGAAAAGCTTCGTTTTCCTCGAGAGATAAAGAGAACATGTAACATGTATTTAGTTATATTTTTCACATCAACATTACAAGGCGGCTAACCCATGAATGCAACTTTGGCGTGATTTTAGTCTAGTAAATTCTTGAAAACGCGCGCGCGTTTCTCAAATTTGGGTTGGAGTTTTATTCACGGGTGTTTCTATTATCTTGATAAGCATCTGTGTTTCTTTTAGTATGCTCGTCTAAGGTTTTATGTGAAGGCGGTCACCCCAAAATGTCTTGGCGGTCAACCAGTCGACCGCGATCGACTTAATGCCCACCCCGGGTCTAAAGCTATCAGGCTTCATTTCTTTTAGCCCGGAGAAAAGGTCCAACACTCAGCTCAGCATAAAGCTATGTAAATCTCAATGTTATCGTACTTTTTATATTATGCGAATAATAGCTCTCACACAGAGAAACATTAAACAGAAATATTGCCTATCATTATTGAAACAAAATTGAGTTCTGACATCCCAATTGCGGGAAATTTGAGGACTATATAAAATTTCTGAAAACAATCAGTTATGAGGTAATTTACAATGTAATAACAATCCATAAAATTCCAGAAACCACAAATTTTCTCCAATTATCTCTGTTAGAGTCTCTTAAATCAGCAATTTTTAAACTTTCGATCGCCATGCCACCCTTCCCCCTTTATGTATCAGCCCGACATCGTGGACCCCCAAGATTTTGAACACTTCTCCCTGACTCATATGGCTGATGCATTTAAAGATTCTTCTATAATTTAAGGCTTTCTCTGCTACTTACACAGACCTTTTTAACAGTTCTTTTTTCCTTTAAGAAAACAATAAACATCTGATTAAAAAAATATTACGTTAACGAACCTCTATATTGCGAATTTTTCTATATAGTGAACTTTTTCCTGGAACCAGAAATATTTCACTATTTTCTTCGTAAAATAACCTCCCTATAGCAAACTTTTTCCTGGAACCAAGAACACATTTCACGATTTTCTTCGTAAAATAACTTCCCTATAGCGAAGTGCATCTTCTTTAAAGCGAATTTTTTCTCTTGTGATTCAATTTCTTTTTCTCTTTACTTTTGAAGTATTTCTGGACATTGGTCATAAATCTTTAACTGGTTTTATTAGGTCCCTAACTCCCCGAAAGCAGTAGAATTCTGAAGGTTTAATCTAAGAAGTGCAACTTTTAACCCTCATTGTCCAGTTCAGCAGAAATATCCTCAATATCTCCTTGCACTCTCAGCGGAGTTGACTCGTGTCCCCGAGTCCTTGAGTAGTGTTCATTGATCAGTCGTACTGGTAACTTTTTCTTGTGGCTCTAAAACGTCAAAACATAAGTGCTTGAGCATCAAAGATAAAAATTTAGTTCTTCAGGAAGCGGATAACGGCGTCAAGAGAAACTTTCCTTGCAGTTTTCCTTTCTTTCTTTTTGATAAGTAAGACACATAAAACAAATGGATATTAATTTACAAAAATGTGTGGATAATTATTTTTTATAAATATATAGAGTTTATAAGAGTTTAAATTTATTTTATGTTGTTTATAAAGAAAATTGAAAGATTAATCTCTGTATAACGAATTTTCCATACTTTTTTCCGGGATTTAGCGACTTCGGTATGTAGAGGTCCGACTGTATACATACATGTTCAAAGTTTCAATCGTTAATAAAATACTTTCTACTCATCCATGAAGTTCAAATACATTATTTTAAACTTGTAGTGAATGAGACTGAATGTTAATACAGTTTTTTCGAATATTAATTAATTCATTAATTGAATTAAAAAATGAATAAATAGTAGCAAACAAAAATAATAGTCCAACATTATATATAGAAAGAAAAATCGTTCGTTGTGTCCCTGTAGTGCAATGGATAGCGCGTTGGACTTCTAATCCAAAGTTCGTGGGCTCGAATTCCACCTGGGATGGCCTAATTTCTGAGAATGTGATTTCTTTTTTACTATACTATTTTAAAAGAATAATTAAATTTAATTAATGAATAAATAGTAACAAACAAACAAAATAGTCCAATACCATATATAGAAAGGAAAATGGAAAATCGCTTTCTATTTTCTCATTTATTTTGTGATTTTGTCACATGTTATATACATATTTATATTAATTGTAACTATTTAATAAAAAGTAACCAAAATAAAATTTTTCTCTATTGACCTAAGTAGGAATTGACTTAATTTTTCTTTATATTACTTTCTTGAACTCTATTTAAGAAAACAAACAAGAAACACTCATCAATATTTTTTAAAAAAAAAAAAGGTTCAATGACTTTAAATGTGTGTAAACATAATTAGTCAATCTGATTAACAACAAACAAGTGAGGCAAATGCATAACAGAAGTGTCACGTCAGTGTGAGCGAAAATGGAAATGAGTCAATCGCTGTCACTTGGTACTTGAAAGCCGACACGTGAGCGAACACGAGAATCCTAATGATCCTCAACCTCCGTTAGCGGTTCATCAATTCCGCAAAGTGTAACCATTTCGAATACCAATGACAACAGGAAGTATTCGTATCGACTTGCTAATTAAATAAACCGAAAGCGAAACTGTTACAAAGCTATTTGTTTTAAAAGAGGAAAACAAAACTAGAATCAAGGGCATCAAAAAGGAACACGAGGAAGTGTCCATGCTGCTTCCAGGTTTGTTCTCACTCGCGCGGTTCTTTTTTATTTAATTTTTTTGTCATTCTATTTTTTTCCATTTACGCATGACTAGACTGATACTCATGTACTTCCGCAATTTAAATTACGTCACTCAACCTATCTTTACAACTACATCCCCCAACTTATTGCGAACAAGCACCTGTCGCACGGCCAGACCTTTAGAAGCCTGTACCGTTTTCTTCACCACCAAAACTGATAGGATAACTGACCTAAAAATTAAACGCGATCAATTCTTCTACATTTTTTCCCTCTTTCGATACACTTTCCCTTTCCAACTCGTAACGCAGGACAGGATTCTCTTTAAATTATTTTTAGGCCATTAAATCCACATTCGTCCAACAGATAGTCGGCCGATTCAAACCACGATTTTTCCCTCTTCCGATTTTTTCTTTCTTAGCTTTTTTAATTTCTTCTTTCTCATTCGAGCTTTTTTCTCGACTATAGTGACCTACAAATTCGGCGTGACGTCGTGAGCATGATGCCCCACTATTGGGTGATCCGGTGGTCTGTGGGGTTTACTCGAGAGGGAAAGTGCCGAAAATCTCACTGATGCATGTCATGTGCCAAAAGGGTAGATTTTCTCACTTTCTCTCAACCTTCCGTTTAGGCAGATGGCTGGGAGGATTCTTGGAGTTGGAAGTCGCGTGACTCTAGGGTTGTCTTCAGATTCGATTTGTGCTCGGAAGAGGAGAGTATCAACAAGTTGTTTGTGTTTCGCAATAGACGGTGCATCCGAGATGACGTGAAGATCGCATCGGACGGCTTCGGATTTGCGGAAAAGCCGATGGGGTATTGTGCTGCGGAAAGGACTTAATGATTATTATATATTTCTTAACCCCTCATTTCGGATAAGATACTGATATTTTAATTCAAGATAAACTGCATCATCTTGCTCATGGACTATTATCTGAAAAATCGATTATCATTATTTAATTAACAAATCGTGTTGAGTGGACATCATGAACATTCTTTTCGACATGGATATTTTTTATCGATTTATTAATTTTTTGTAACTTGATGTTACATCTATGAAATAAGCGCCAGTTTATAGCCAAATAAAATGTGTCATATATTTATGACACCTCTTATTTAACGTTCAGATTAACTATGGGTATTTGGTGAACCTTTAGTCAGTAACGAAATTTTTTATTTAAATGTCATAAATACTAAACTTCATTAAAAGACACACGTTCATTATACACTTTTTGATGAACATTCTGGATTAATTTATTGTGTGGAACTGCATTTGTTTTCCACTCAATAACAGAACTGTGTGAATGAACTCATTAACTGAGTGAATGGTATTATTAGTGAAGAAGTATTTCGAAGTTTTTTGTTTTACAACAGAGCCATTGTTTGAAGAAGAAAAAAAAAGACAAGGCCACACACATCATTTGTTTTCAAAAAGTTGCTTCGATAATCAACTAATTAAAAACGTCTTTCTCAAAAACTTTCGTATGCTTCATTTAAAGACTTTATTGCGTCGAAAACATCAAATTAAAGAATAATAATTGTGCCTAGATTTCATTCCAAATTAAGTTCGAAATTACTCAATTGAAGAAATTAAAAAAGAATTTATTTAATCATTTTTTATTTTAAAATATTTGCTCGACATTTCACCGTCGTTCCGATTTGAGCGTTGAAAGGCACAAGACCTTATTACAAACATGTATTGAACTGAATTCTAATCTTATAGGACCTTGTCTAAGGTAAGTAAATTTCAAGATTTTTAACCCAAATTTTTTGTAATTTAATTTTATTGTATTCATCCATTTTTAAATGGTTTTTTTAAATCTATAAAAATATATATATATTGGAAAAAAAATTAATTAATTATGCATCTACATGATTGTTATATATTAACAAATATAATATTTTTCATTTAAATTGAAAGTTTTTTTATTGATATTAAGAAATTGATTTAAAAATGATCATGTGTGTGTCAGATTCAAATTTTAGAGTACTTCAAATACCATTATGTAAATATTACTTTTATCTTGCGTATGTGATGTACTTTTTACTTGTACTATACTTGTACTAATAAGAACCTTAATCTTAAAAAAAATAACTTTATTTCCTGCTCCTTAAATCAATACTTAATTACGAAATGCAAAAAAGATTTGAAAATTAAATTGAAAAAATTAATAAATATAAAGGCTTGCATCAATTTCAAACATATTGGTTTCCAGAAAGACTAATTTTGTTTGATTTTGTATAAATCATTCAGTATTTCTCAATGTAAATAATCAAATTTGTGAAACATAAATAAAAAAATATTTTATGCAATACAGAAAGGAGCAAATGTACAAAAAGAATAAATATGATTTATATGACATAAAATTTTATTTACAAGAGTTATTTAAATTTAATTAATTAATTTCAAGTAAATGTTTTCGTAGATACTCTAATTAGATTAAAGGTATCGCAAATAAAATAATGTATGCAAAAAATTATTTTAAATTAGGATTTTTATGTTTTTGTACCAAGAACCGTTAAGTAGTCCTCTCTTTGCCTTTTTTTATACTTGCTATATTATTAAACCTGTACTTTTCTTTGAATGAATTTCATTTAGAAAATTAAGCTTTCAAATAGTGTATTACGGTATTCGACTACTTGCGACTTTTTTTTAAAAAAAAAATGGAGATATGGAGATTTTTTTGTGGTTTTTAGATTTATTTAGTACATTTTAAGAAAAGACTAAAATTAAGAAGAGAAAAATAAATTTTTAATACTAAAATGCGTAAAAATTGACAAAAAATTACATAAACGGGGACTGCTCTGTACAAATAGTAAATGAACCAATTCTCAATTTTTCTATTTTGATGTATTACCTCGCTATTCCTTTTGAAATGACCTTCAGGATAAGAGATATTTTAATTTTTACAAAAATTAGAGCACTTTATCTTAGTTATTATATGAAATTGATTATTTGAAAAAATATTATATGAAATGTCATTATATTCACATAAATTGTAAATTTTGTAATGAAACAATGATTGATAAATCTGAAGGTTAAAGCACTTCTACTGTTAAACATAACATTACACAAAAAAATTCAGCAAAAACTTTTTGAGCTATCGCTGTCTCCGTTTGAGCTTTTCGAAAAAAACACATTTCGAGTAAAACGCATTTTAAAGTTTGACATCTTATGTAAAGTTATGGAATCATCTTTGCAAAAAAACACTCGTAGTTTTTGTTCTAGTGAATGGAAAATAAAAAACTTTGTATTTTGATAAAGTTAATAAGATGGTCTATAAAATAAAATCATAAGAAAAATTGTCAATTTTTTAAAAAAAATCATGATTTTCGGGTAGTCGGATATCTTAAATCGACCCTCATGTGGTGTTGCAAGGGATTAAGGGACGTTATTGATAAATATTTCTATTTTTAAACCATTAGACGTACAATCTTGAAAAAAATTTGGTTAGCAGATTCTTTTTATAAAGTAGAGATTTGCTACAAAATGGGTTTTATGAAAATCGACACCCAATCGGTGTTGCGAGGGATTAAGGGGCATTATTGATAATTATTTCCATTTTTTAAGCTGTTAGATGCACAGTCGCGAAATTTGGTAAGCAGATTCCTTTCATGGAGTAGACATACACTACAAAATGGTTTTTTTTTATGAAAATCGACTCCCAAGTGGTATTGTTGGGGCTTAAGAGGCATTATGGATAATTATTTCCATTTTTTAACTATTAGACATACAGTCTTGAAATTCGGTAGGCATGTTCCTATCATGAAATAGCGTTCCTCTAACAAATTCCAAGGGGCATTCCTATTTTTGAACTGTTAGAACCATATACTTGAAATTATTTAAGCATGTTTCTGTTATTGAATAAAGAACCACTAATAATGGTTTTTGCGGAAATGAATTCCTGGGGGAGCTGGGTTTATTGCGGAGTATTGACAAAAAAAATTCCCGTTTCCGAACTACTAGGAATATAATAATGAAATTTGGTTTGTATGTTTGTTTTGTTGAATGGAAAACCATTAAGAACGGTTCTTTTGCAAATCAACTCGAAACGGGGTTACGAAGGGAGGGGGGGGGAGCGCATTGATAATAAAAATTCTGTTTTTGCTCTTTTTAGATTTAGACTTGAAATTTGTGACGCATGTTTATTTTATGAAGTGGAGATCTACTGAAAATTGGTTTTGAAGAAATCCACTAGCTCAGGGATGGCGAACCAGTGGCACGCGTGCCATTAATGGCACACAACAGAATATTTTGGGCATGCCATCGATCCGAACGGATTGCATTTTAGTTAAATAACCAAGTTCACTGTGAAATATTACGAACAAACACGAGTGATCGGTCGCGCTTGTTTGTTATTGTCTTGCTTTAGTTACATCGTGGCAGTGGCGTAACGTACACATCCGCCACCCCTGCACTGCGGGGGGGCAAAGCTAGACTGACGCCATTAACGTAGAGTTTCACAAAATTAGTTTTACATTTTTTTCAATCCATTTTTTAAGTGATTTTCAAATTGGCGATCTAGCATCATTCAAAACCAAAACTTTGATCGCTTGTTAGATATCTTACATCCAATAACCAAATCAAAAAACATTTTAATTTGCTGTAATCCCCGTGACGAAACAGATACCTTTATTTAGTGGGTTTTCTTTCCAAACCTAAATTACAAACAGATAAAAAGAAAATTGGATAAAATGCTAGAAAGATAAAAAAAAGTCATCACTGTTTTTTTAGTATATTTCATGTTAGCGGTAGGAAGAAAAAAAGACATGTTACTTTTTACTGAAGTAGCAAAGTTACTTATTGGCTTCTTTAGCTTCCTCCCTCCCCAAACGTATTTCATTTTCATTTAGCGAACTCGTATATAACGTACATGTGTTATGCTTTTTTCATGAAAAATAGTATTGCGATACTTGAAAACGCATAGAGAGCATTTTAAATGATTACATGGTTTAGATTTATGATTTAGAAACCCATATGCCCACGGAAATTTCCGTAGATTTTGAGTATTCAAGCAAATAAAGCATCATGAGAAATGTTTCACAAAATTGTTTTTAGAACATATATATTTTTATATTGAATGCACTTCAATATAGGGAGTGCTCCTTCGCTGTTAAAACATTTAGATCTCACTTTTCTCTCTTATAATATTAGAGCTATTTTTTGTAAACGGAATTAGTTATTCTGGTTCTTATAGTGTTATTTTGTTAATAAGACAAGAAGAAACGCGGCCCTAAAATGAGTGGAGTTTAAAAAAAGCCTGAGTGGTTCTCAAAAATGAAAAAATCGAAAGGAAAAGGAGTATAGTATTAATAGCAAATATGCAAAATTAGATAACTTTTTAATACCCGCAAGTTCATCATCTTGTGCAAGTGTTAGTAGTAGTAATGACAGGGAACTTGAAGAACAAGGTCAAGCTCATCCCGGGATTCATAAACGAAGAATTTGGTAAGCGATACCTTTTTCTATCAAAAGGATCTGAAATCGAAATTATTATTTTACAGTGTTTGTGTTCTTCTTAGTATATCGTTTTTATTTAAGTTACCAGGTTATCAGTCGACTGTTGTTAGATTTTCCATTTTTTAAATACTATAAATACTCTCTAATGTTAAACGTTATTTACTTTGTTTACTCAGACACAGGTAGATTTTATATTCAGTTATAAGTTTAATACTTAAATATTTTAACTTGATGTGTAAAGGTACATTGTGAAATGGTTTTGCAATTTTTTGTATATATATATATATATATATATATATATATATATATATATATATATATATATATATATATACTAGCCGTTACCCACCCCTTCACTGGGTATTTCACGATGTTGTATATATGTATACTGTTTACATATATAATAATTATTGATATCTAGTATTAAGAATTCTATTGTATTGAAAAATATATTTATAGCTGTTACACTCTCGCCCCTTGATATAAAAAGAACATAAATTATAATATCTAACTTCTATGTATATCTAAAATAGAAGGAGAAAGATTTTTTTTCGCTCACTTAACCTAATAATCAAGTGGATTTCCACCAAAGCAACTTTCAGTTGATCTCTACTCCATAAAATAAACATGCGTGCTAAATTTCAAATCTACATCTAACAGAGCAAAAAAGGAATTTTTATCATCAATACCTCGTTGACAGCATTCTTAGCGGATTCCAATTCATTAAAAAAGAAGCATGCAAACCAAATTTTATTATTATAGTCTTAGCAGTTCAAAACGGGAATTTTATCTATCAATACGCCCCAATAACTCTCCCCGCTTCCCCCTGGAATTGATTTCCGTAAAATCCATTCTTAGTGGAACTCTATTCAACTATAAAGAAAAAAAAAGTGCTCAACAAATTTCAAGTAAATGAGTTAAATTCAAAAACAGGAATTTTTCTATAACAATCTATTCTTATTTTCTATTCTTAATCCCTCGCAACCCCACTCCTTTGAGGGTCCGTTTTCTCAAAAATCTTTGTAAAAAGAACTTTGAACGGAACATACCTTCTAATTTTCAAGTAGGTGGTTCTATTAGTTGAAAAGCGGAAATATTTATCTATTACGCCCCTTAATCCCCCTCAGTGACCCTTGGGGATCAATTTTCCCCAAAACTATTTTGTAGCGGATCTCTACACCATTAAAAGGAATTCGCTTACCAAATTTTAAGACTGTACGTCTAATAGTTTAAAAATGGAAATAATTATCTATAACGTCCCTTAAGCCCCCGCAACGCCACTTAGGAAACTATTTTCCCAAAACCGATTTTACAGCATATCTCTACTCAGTGAATGGAATCTGCTTACTCAATTTCAAGATTTCACATCTAATAGTTTAAAAAAGGAGTTAATTGCCTATAACGCCACTTGGGAGTCGATTTTCACAACACCCATTCTGTAGGGGATCTGTAGTCTATGAAAGGAATCCGCTTACCAAATTTCAGGACTGTACGTCTAATAGGTTAAAAATGGAAATAATTATGTATACCGCCCCTTAAGAGCCCTCAACGCCCCTTGGAGGTCGATTTTCGTAACAATCATTATGTAGGGAATTTCTACTTTATGAAAGAAATCTGTGTAACAAGTTTCACGACTGTACATCTAATAGTTTAGTAATGGAAATAATTATCTATAACGCCCCTTGGGGTTCGAACTTTGCAAAATCCGTTCTTAGCTGACGTCTACTCCATGAACGGAACCTACCAACCAAATTTTAAGTCTGTAAGTTTAATAGTTCCGGAGATATCGTGATTAGTCAGTGAGTCAGTCAGTAAGCGAGTCGCTTTTCTCCTTTATATATATACTAGCCGTTACCCACCCGCTTCACTGGGTATTTCACGATGTTATATATATGTATACTGTTTACATATATATTAATTATTGATATCTAGCATTAAGAATTCCATTGTATTGAAAAATATATTTATAGCTGTTACACTCTCGCCCCTTGATATAAAAAGAACATAAATTATAATATCTAATTTCTATTTATATCTAAAGTAGAAGGAGAAAGATATTTTTCGCTCACTTAACCTAATAATCAAGTGGATTTCCACCAAAGCAACTTTCAGTGGATCTCTACTCCATAAAATAAACATGCGTGCTAAATTTCAAGTCTAAATCTAACAGAGCAAAAACGGAATTTTTATCTTCAATACCTCTTTGAGAGCATTCTTAGAGGATTCCAATTCAACAAAAGAAATATGCAAACCAAATTTTATTATTGTAGTCTTAGCAGTTCGAAAACGGGAATTTTGTCTACCAATACGCCCAATAACTTTCCCCGCTTCCCCCTGGAGTTGATTTCCGTAAAATCCATTCTTAGTGGAACTCTGTTGAACTAACTAAAGAAAAGTGCTCAACAAATTTTAAGTAAATGAGTTAAATTCAAAAACAGGTATTTTTCTATAAAACGCCTTAATCCCTCTCAACCCCACTCCTTTGGGGGTCCGTTTTCGCAAAAATCTTTGTAAAAGGAACTTTATTCCATGAACGGAACATACCTTCTAATTTTCAAGCAGGTGTTTCTATTAGTTGAAAAGCGGAAATATTTACCTATTACGCCCCTTAATCCCCTCAGTGACCCTTGGGGATCAATTTTCCCCAAAACTATTTTGTAGCGGATCTCTACACCATGAAAGGAATTCGCTTACCAAATTTTAAGACTGTACGTCTAATAGTTTAAAAATGGAAATAATTATCTATAACGCCCCTTAAGCCCCCGCAACGCCACTTAGGAAACTATTTTCCCAAAACCGATTTTACAGCATATCTCTACTCAGTGAATGGAATCTGTTTACTCAATTTCAAGATTTCACGTCTAATAGTTTAAAAAAGAGTTAATTGCCTATAACGCCACTTGGGAGTCGATTTTGACAAAACCCATTTTGCAGCGGATCTGTGCTCTATGAAAGTAATCCGCTTAACAAATTTCAAGACTGTACGTCTAATAGTTTAAAAATGGAAATAATTATGTATAACGCCCCTTATGCCCCCGCAACGCTACTTAGGAAACGATTTTCACAAAGCCCATTTTATGACAGATCTCTACTCAGTGAATGGAATCTGCTGACTCAATTTCAAGATTTTACGTCTAATAGTTTAAAAAAGGAGTTAATTGCCTATAACGCCATTTAATTCTCTGCAACGCCACTTGGGAATCGATTTTCACAACACCCATTCTGTAGGGGATATGTACTTTATGAAAGGAATCCGCTTACCAAATTTCTCAAGACTGTACGCCTAATAGGCTAAAAATGGAAATAATTGTGTATGACGCCCCTTAAGCGCCCTCAACGCCCCTTGGAGGTCGATTTTCGTAAGAATCATTATGTAGGGAATCTCTACTTTATGAAAGAAAAAAATCTGTGTACCAAGTTTCACGACTGTACATCTAATAGTTTAGTAATGGAAATAATTATCTATAACGCTCCTTGGGGTTCGAACTTTGCAAAATCCGTTCTTAGCTGACGTCTACTCCATGAAGGGAACCTACCTACCAAATTTCAAGTCTGTAGGTTTAATAGTTCCGGAGATATCGTGATTAGTCAGTGAGTCAGTCAGTGAGTGAGTCGCTTTTCTCCTTTATATATATAGATATATATATCCGGCTTGGGGCCCAAGATCTGACCGTGCGGGGGGCCCAATTATTTTCCGTTGCGCCACTGCATCGTGGACTACAATTGCTAATGATGCAAAGTTTGTCTAAGCATAGCTTAGTAAATTTTGTTGTCTCAACTGTATTTTGAAGTTTTTTGATTACATTTGCGATTTTTAACTGTTATTTAACATTGCTAGTTCAGCAAAAAAACTAAAGTGCAAAATGGTAAGTGTAACTGAAAATCTATATTCAACTATTGCGACAAATATTGCATGATTAGCAAAGGAGACAAAGCGGTGTTTGTTTGATATTCATGAACAGTGTAGGATATTGTCTTTAAAATGGCATTTTGAAACAAATCACAAATCTTTTTGTCAAAAAAGTGAACCAGAGCAAAAAAAAAAAAAAAAAAAAAATTAAATGCTTAGAAACAGTTTAGCAGATCACTCCAATTCAGGATGCATTATGCTAAAAGCACCATCTTACCACTGGCGTAGTCCAAAGTAGACCCTGTATTTAAATGCCTTGGGGGGTCCTCTTTTGTGGCCTCATTACATTTAACAATTTTTGCTTCAGATTCTCGGGCCCTCTATCATTGATGCGGCATTAGCCACGCCTCTGCGTCGTACAGTCTTAACATAAGTTATACTTCCCATTTTTGATCTGTAATAATATAAGTCACACTAACGTTACTTTAATTCGAATTGCATGTATAACAGAAACAATTACCTCTATACAGTGTAAAATGTACTTTTTTTTTGCATTAAAAAAATATTTTTGAGTTGTTAGCATTTATAGTTTTATTATTTCCCCAATAATCTAAAGACAAAATTGTTTGACGGCCCGTCTATACCTCTCTAAACATTTCTTTAGAAAAAAATTGCACGTTGATCCATAAGGTTCGATACCTCTGCACTAGATTATTGGGTTACGAAAGTGCAAAAAATCATTCTATTTTAATCCTAGAGATTATTGGGTAGAGAAGTTCTGTTTTTTTTTTAAATCAAGAGGCGAGAGTTACAGGTATATTTTTTAATACAATTAAATTCTCAATGATGGGACTTAGATATGAATAATTTATATATATATAAACAGTATATATTTTCCAACATGATGAAATATCCAGTGCATGCGGGCGGGTAACGGCTAGTAATATATAATTTGAAAGAGTTTATGAAAGGAAAAAAAATCTATATTATATGTGAAATACACATCAGTTAATATATAGTGTAATCAAAGGTAAAAAGTCTCTTGATAAGAACAAAGAAAAATGGTCAACTTTGATTTTGTTTAAAATTTTTCTTTTATCTTTCCATTTAGTTAACCATTAAAATTGGATCACTAAGACATCTGGGAATAGAGCACACACACACATCAAGTGTAAATGCCGTAACAATTCCGAACAAATCATTATTATTCGTCACGTGTAATGAAAATATTCCACTAACTCACTTGGGATGAAATGTATCTCAGGTCAATCAACGCAAGGTCGGTAGCTTCATTGAAAATAAAATAAAATGTTGTTCTAAGATCCTTCAAGTTATCGAAACGTGTTTTTTTTTGGAGAAAATTTTTTTTCAAAACAAAACAGTTCTAACGGTTAAAGTTAATTCTTTCGGTGTCTATACATCAGGTTATTTGAGGTGGATTACAATTTTCTTTTAAGGTCACATTGACGATACCAGTTTTTTCTATGTTTATGGAAGATCAATGAATTGTGCTTTTCAATAGAATGAGACAAAAAAAAAACCGTTTTAACTTTAAGACAATACTATTCATAATGTAAGAAAAAAAGTTCGTCAATGAGATGAAAGTGAAATCGTTTCAACACAGCAATAAAATAAATTCATTTCAATACCGCTTTAACCTTTTCATCTATGTAATTGTTCACATTTAAGTTCATAATCTCTTTTATTGAAAATGTTTTCAGAGCTATACACAAAACAAATATATTCTTTTTCCTTACGAATATTTGATTAAAAAAGTTTTTTTTTTGCAAAATAGTCCAAAGACATACGTATACATCGTAACTTAAAACATGTAATTAATATTTGTAGAATGCAGTGTTGATTGAATAATATTTGCCAAATACACATGATAATAAAATCATAATATATATATGAGTGAGTGAATAAGAATATTAACATTGCACTATTCAGCTACTTTGGGGCTTTTAGCAACGGACCTCAAAATTTTGAATCACGATCAAGCGACAAAGATGACACCTGAACTTGTACCCCCTTCTCTTAACTTCCACACCACACCAACGAGAGGTCGTTTGAACATCGACACATTTAACGAGCTTCTCCCCTATACTGCGGGTTTTCAGCGGGACTAGGCTCGAACTCATGACACGCCAGACACGAATCTTATAAATATATATATATATATATAAATATATATATATATATATATATATATATATATATATATATATATATATGTGTGTGTGTGTGTGTGTATACAATCGTAACTAATTCACAAAAATGTTTTTAAGGCTCTTTTTTAGGTTTACTTGTTTAATTTTTACTATAACTGAAAATACATATTGTATATTTTTATTACACGTATTTTTATTTAGCTTTGTTTTTTTCGTCATCTTGAAAGAAAATGTTGAAAAACATGTGGTTTATAAGTAAAATCACACGAATTTTTTGAGTTATAAAAACATTTACGAAATGCACACACACACACAGTCATCTCTTCCTTTACTTTACCTTTTCTTCTAACCAGTGCCGACTTAAGTTTATTTCGGGCCCTGCACGCAGAAGATCTACAGGCCCCCTTGATACTGGCGGATCGAAATTTATTACCAGAAAACCTGGTTAAGTCCAGCTCATCCGTGGTACCAGCTCCAAGCGCCCAATGGATAAACTGGCACTGTTTTTAACAGCTTAATATTACATTGGTTATATTTTATACTTTTTTCAAGATTTGTATTGAAGTTACTCTTTTAAATCTTCAACAATGGGGAATTTCAAAAAAGAGTGAATCATAACTGTTTTTAAGTATTTCTTTAATATTCCTATAATTGTTTTAGGAGGGATAAATATAATTGCTTTTATTGAAATATATAATTGCTTTTATTATTTTTTTCATTTAGAATTTATTTGTGATTAAAATAATAAGTATAGAGTAAAACGAAAATAATTGTGAAAATTGAAATCAAGAATTATTTTATCCTGGCAAAACTAAAGAAACTGGAAAAATCTGAATTATTCTTTTAAAAAAACTTCACTAACTTTTTATGTAGATTATTGAATATATCATTTAAATTTTAATGGATCCGTCTGTGAAATCAGAAATATCTTTATTTTTTCTGTAATTTGAAGACCGCTTTTTCAACAGTATATCCTTGATTCCTGTTTCATTGCTTAAGACGTTTTTTTTTAATTTTTCCTTAAGTTTATGTGTCTCAAATGTTTCTTAAAACTTAGCGTTACCTAAATTTTTTAAAGCCCATCATGTTTATCTTTATTTCACTGAAGAAGTAGCGATTAGCGTTTTATATCACAGAATTAAAAATTCTATAATCAGTGAGTGTTTTAATTCAAGGGATAAAATCTGAATAAAATATTTGAACTTTATAAATTTTATTTCTTTTTAGAAAAGATAATTTTAAACTACATTATTACTATCATTTTTAATTAACTATTTATTATCTGCGAACACGTTGCCAAGAAGTTTTTTCGTACTTGATATATTTTAAAACGAGCTAAAAGCCGATAGATCTTTCGACACCCTATCCATACCTAATTGAAAAAAAAATCAAAATATAGCTTTACCTTAAAATAAATAAACTTACAGTCATGATTAATATGTAGATCAAATATAATGAACTGATAAACGGATATTTTTACTTCTACTGAAATTTGAACTGAAAATAAAATAAATAAATGCTCGAGTAATGTAACTTTTTTTCAAAAAAATTCCTCGAAGATGTTCCATAGTTAACTGAAAGAAATTAACCAGAAATATCGTAGTTTTCTCTTAAGTTTTGTTTTAAGTTTTACAGGATAGTGTCTTAAGCTCCCAAGGCTGACGACTTACAAGTAACGGCTAGAAAATTATTTGGTATACACTCAGGAACATTGAAAATAGCGACCCAAGAAGGAAGCTAAGTACAATCTCGAAACTTTGCAAATAAGTGCAGCGTAATGTGATATGCAAATGATCCAAGTTTTGTGCCAATACACATGCTCATACACGCCGAGGTGGCGCTACAATCAGGAAGAGGGTGCTATATAAGCCAGCGCAAATTCGAAGATTCATAAACGTGACGATTACCCGCCGATTGTAGGAAGACTTTGATAAGCGAAACATGCCAGGTAAACGTGCTAGAAGACATTTCTCACAGTTAAGCGAGTTTGAGAGAGGCCTGATCATCGGGATGGAAACTGCAGGCTGGTCGACGCGCTATGTTGCTGGCCAAATGGATCGTTTGGAGTGTGACGTTAGAAATTGTTGGCAGTAGTGGACACGAGAAGGTATCCACGCTCGGAAAACCGGGTCTGGAGCGACCTGGAAGACCACGAGGATAGAGGATCGAAGGATCGTGCGGCAAGCACTTGTGGACCCCACAGGGACTCGTTCAATGATACGAGCAGACGTAGGCGTAACAATTGTTCCACAAACAATTTCCAGACACCTTCCAGAAGCAAATCTTAAATCCAAGCGCCCTTTCCGTGCACTTCCTTTAACACCGGAACATCGGCAACTGCGTCTACAGTGGTGCCAAGCGAGATCAATGTGGAATGTCACAGATTGGCAAAAGGTTGTGTTTAGTGATGAATCCCGGTTTGTTTTGGGGACAGATGATAACCGTGTACGGGTGTGGAGGCGCCCTGGTGAGCGGTACAATTCCCCCACACTGTTCTATGTCAAACTGCCCGCACAGCTGGTGTACTGGTCTGGGGGCCACAGCCTATGATAGCCGGTCCACTTTAATTGTGATGCGTGAAACGTTACGTTGATGATATTCTTCTACCCCATGTAGGACCTTTCCTAAATGGTCTCCCAGGGGCAATTTTCCAACAAGATATTGCTCGTCCGCATACAGTTAGAGTTGCTCAAGACTGCCTACGTCATTTTCAGACTCTTCCATGGCCGCCCCGCTCCCCCGATTTGTCCCCTGTAGAGCACGTGGGGGATCAGCTAAAACGGCAGATGCCATCGTGTCACTCTGTACATGATTTAGAGTTGGCTGTTCAAGATTTGAGGGCCCATCTGCCTCAGGACAACATAAGGTGTCTAATCAACTCAATGCCGGACCGTGTGGCGGCATGTATTGCAGCTGGAGGTGGTCCAACACGCTATTAAAGTTGCCCAGTATTTGTGTCGTTGCACACCCTGTATTCGTTTAATTGTCTTGTTTTTAGATCAAGTGAATCTCTCATCTGTGTCATTATGTGTATTAAATTTCATTTCAATCCGATGCTTTCTTCTTGGGTTGCTATTTTCAATGTTCCTGAGTGTATGTCTTAAAGTCCATACTTTTGTTTGATACAATAATAACCCGATTTACGCGAATCCGGAGTTACGCGATTTTCAAATCTCGTCAATATTTCTTCTTTTTTATTATCACACTAACTCAGACAGAATCAGTGTGAAAGCCAGATGAAATTGGTAATTTGGCTGAAGAATTTGCCGCTCTTTGCTGGCAAATAAATTTAAAAGCTTACAGTGGTGACATTCAGGAAATGCTGGATTCCCACAATAAGGGGCTGATAATTGATGATCTCATAGAAATGCATGATCTACTTGAAGACATTGAGAAACTTGAGTCTAAAGACCTAGTTCAGCCAGAAGATCGATTGGCGGTTGGAAATTTGACAGACCTTATTACAATTGAAAGATTTACAAATTTTAGAAAGTACCGACTCCAACGAAGAGCTTATTTTTCTAAAAAACAAGGAATAAAAAAGTTGTTAGTATGCTACGAAGAAATCTTGTGAGAGAGCAAACAAATCCTTGAGCAGGCAGACTGTTTTGTTAGATTTTATGAAATGTTCTACTTTAAAATGACTTCGGCTTGCGATTTTGTATTTGTGTTACCTAAGATTTAAAAAAACATTTTTCCCCTTAAATTTTTTTCTTTCGTCTCCGACTACAACTAAAAATAATTTGTATGCAGATTTATGCACCGACATACGCGGTTATCATTCAGTCCCACCTATCGCGTAAGTTCGAGTATTACTGTGTAACGTAAAAACAGAGGTTGAGTCAATGATAAAAAATCGTCCAAAGTATTACTAGGCATGACAATGCCTTTTTGAGTAATAAAATGCATATCAGTTCGTACAATTCAATAAGTTATTATTGTATTATCACAATAAAAGATTTTTTTCCTCCTGATTTTTTAAAGAATATATGAATGTTTTTTTTTTGTCATGCTTTTTACTGCCAAAGATTACATAAAATATTATTGAAAATGAATTAATCCAGAGTATCGAAATCTTTTCTCTTCCACAAACGGAAAATTATATAAGTAGTAAATTGGGTGAGAGATGTCGCAGAATGTACCCTTTAACAAAGAATTACTTCGTCTTATTGAACTAAATATGTTATTACCATCATTTTGGTGTTCCCAAAAGGATTTCTTGAGATTTTTGAAAAATTTTTAAAAGCATGTAATTCTTTCTTCGTATACTATCGTTAAATGCTATACTAATTAATTTTCATGTTCAAAATTCAAACATCGATCCGCAGCCATGGAAGATAAATTATAAGAATATCAAAATTTCCAAAAATGCAAACAGTAGTTAGCCTAAATATATACAAATAAAAATTTGCTCATGGAAAATTAAATAAAAAATAGGATAATGAGCCACTAATTAAAATAGGACATTATTTTTATTTTTATTCTAGTAATTAAATATACATATTTAAACTAGAAACTGTTTTAAATCCGCAGTACTTTTCAAAACTGGGAAAGAATCATACTTAATCACAAAAATCGAAATCTCTCTCTCTTGTTAATATTATTTATTTAAATATAGATTAATAGTCTTTAAATTAAATACGATTTGTATGTTAAATCCTTAATAATGACATTTAAAAGCTTTTAAACCATATGCGAATATCACTAGCACTTTCATTTAAAATAATAAATGGTTTAAAAAATGAAGTAAAATAAAAATTTTTGCTTGGCCAACTCTATACTATTTTTTGCTTATTTAAGTAATAAAGAAACATCTATTTTTCTACGTACTTTTTTTAATTAAAATAATTGTACTTGCCATGTAAAATTATTCCCGTTATTAAACTGTTAAAAATCGTACTGATAGAAAAAAAAGTATATAACTTTGATTTCTTCGTTTGAAACTGATTCAGAATACCATACGGTGTTTCGAAAAATGCGTGAAAAATGTATTCTGATATAAAAAAATTCTTTTTAAGTTCAGTGGATGCTTCAGAGAGTTACGCAACTGTGTATAATAGATCAGTGATTTTCAATCACTATGCCGCAGCACTTCTGTGTGTTGCCAATTTTTTTAAGAAAATTATTAATTATACTCTGAGAAAAAAAAATTAAAAAACCTGGAACCAAATCATTTAGCCGTTTTATAGAAATAAACTATTCATAAAACTGTTATTGACCATTTGACAACTCTAGAGGAGAAAGCGTTATTCATTATTTCCAAAATTTAGATATAAAATTGATTGGGTTTGTGTGTGTGTGTAATCCTTTTGTGATTAAAAGCGATTATCACATAATAGCCAAAAGCCCTTTAAAATATTGAAAAATGTTTAACAGTTTATTTGTATAAATTTTCGTATTTTCAGCATTATAAAATATAAAAATGAAAAAATAAAACCTTTTAAATGTAGATAACGAAATGAGAGTGGAATTATCATTTTCACGATCAAATGTAAGGAAAAATTATCAAAACTTATCAAGCTCGAATTTCGTACTAAATATATTCTCATAATTAATTTGTAATTCATTACTCAATAAAAGTTTTTATGTCCTTGTCATACATCTTATTTTATTTAACATTGAAAATTTTTATCATAAACTATTTTGCATAGCGTTTTATAGATAAGTAAAGCTCTTTTAAACTTATTTTATTGTTAATGTGCCGACAAATTTTGATATTGTTAAAAGTGTACCACTACACACAAAAAGCGATTGAGAATCACTGGTCTAGATGCACAAAGAGTTATCTCAATACTTAAAAGCAAAATCCTCATTATGTAACTTTTTGAATATAACAATTTCAATTATTGTAATACTTTATTTATATTAAGAGTAAAATTATTATTAAATTAAAACTTAAAATTTTAAATTAGACCGAAACCTTTTAGATTAGAAGATTGCGCTTAGCACCTTTATAAATCTATAAATTGAGTCAGTTTGTTCCGATTTTTACAAGCGAAAAGTAGAAATGTGAACGTAAAATTCAAAAAAAAAAAAAAAATACATTTAAACATTTTACATGAATTTCAAAATTATTGAGAAATTCAAAGTAAGTGGACTTTAAGTTCTCAGAATTTCAATTTATCAATCTTTATGTAAAATATTATTTCTTTATTCTTCCCTATTTCTCAACGATGTTTTAATTACTGCTAAATATTGATTAATCTTATAACACAACAGGCTACTTTTTTCGGCTTAAATTGATTAATCAAAGTCTTACATTCATGTAACAGTATTGGAAATTAAATATTGTTGCTAAATACTTATAATTGTAAAATTTTCTTTAATTGGAGTACAAATTATCCTTGCTCATCTAGTTCTTTTAAATTACCCTTCAAATTTTATGATTAATATTGATTATAATAATAACAATAATGATTATTTTAATTATACACAAACACATAACACTGTATGAGAAGAACATCATTACATGGCGTAGTATAATTTAATTGTGAATTGATCGGCAATATTAATTCGGAAAATAACAGTATTTCACAGCATTTTTTTTACTAATGAAATACAAAAACATTTTTTTTAAAGTGTTGAAGGGAGTAAATTTGCATAGCTGCTACAATTCTATTAAGGAGAGTAACTATAAAGTAAAATCAGAAGATGATGTTAGAGAAAGCTGTTCATTAAATTACATTAATAAAAATGTTTCAGGTTTGAGATTTATTCAAAATTGAGAATAAAAACCGATTCCAAATAAGGACGTTTCTAACAATTCTTATTTGCTCTTGTTGGAGCGTTATCACATACATAACACGTCCTCTTACTTAGCTGTAAAGCTCCTAATCGAGGAGCTTATCTTACCTTTAGAAGGAGTATCGATACATTTTTCATTGATAATAAAGAGATATATTTTTCCTATCTTCCCTAATAATAAAGAAAAATGCGATTCTTTCTCCTGCTAAAAAAACGTTCTGTAGCTTGTAAAATTTGCCTTATTTTTTTCAAATAAAACACCTCTCATGTTGAAAAAAAATTTTCTTTCACTTGTACAAAATCAAAAACTGTAAGACCCGATGTAATTCTGATGAATTCAGTGATAAGCAACCTTTTTTCATTCAAAAAGAAGGGCTTCATAAAACTAAATATCATAAATGACTTTAAGTGCGTTGGGATGAAATATCTGAAAGGAAAACATCACAGAATTTTGGAATTATTTAAAAAAAATGTGATTTAGTCAATAAATAGTAATCAACCTGAACATAATGGAAGTTAAATATTAGTATCAGGGGCCTCAGGTGTGTTAACTTTGTCTCGAAGGCTGAATTTTCAAATAGATACAATTCTTTGAAATTAAAATTAAATAATTCGATTCTTTTGCACATTATTTATAACGGAATCAGGTTTAAAAAAAATGTAGCATTTTTTAAATATATATAATAATAATTTTAAAAGTTATAGCAAATAAAAATAAAAACATTTCTGTAAGAAATATTAATTAAGTTATACGTTGCGCATGATATTTTCTAAAATAGTGGCTTTAATTACTAGCAATAAGTTGATTTATAAATTTAAATATATCCTTATTACACTGTAGCTATTTTTATACAAAAAGAGTAATAAATTACATTTTTTTAAAAAATAAAAATTTACTTTTTAAAAAATTTCAACATTTACCTAATGTTTTGAAATACAAAAGATGTACAATACTAAAATCAGGTAGAGTTTTAACAGTATGATACATCTTAAAATATTCTATAAAGTTTTGTACATCAAAGGTTACTATTTTAGAAAATATCATGCGCAACGTAAAATTTACTTAATATTTATTACAGAAATGTTTCTTATTTTCATATGCTTACAATTTTTAAAATTATGATTATATTTTAAACATTTTGCACTTTTTTGAAACCTCATTCTTTAATAAATAATGTGTGAAAGAATCGAATTATTTAATTTTAATTCCAAGGAATTGTATCTATTTGAAATGTGTTTATATTTTCAGCCCTCGAGACAAAATTAACACCCCTGAGCCCCCATAAAAAGAATCAAAGGAGGTTGTCGTTTTATTCTTTCAGATACTGTCTAAAGTTTCGAATGTAACTTAACTATTAATAGTGTATTTATAAATGAGGTAATTTTTTTTTTCCTGAGTAAATTTTTAAGTATTGTAAGTAGTCACAAAGGAATTCCGGAGGATTATTTTATAGATCTGAAATTCTCGAAATAATTTAAATAAGCTTGTATTTAAATTCTTAACCGCGCGTGGAGATAACTCTCAGAAGAAATTCCGTTTATTCCTCTAACATCTGTCTTGATTATCATCTAAACATCTGACTGAAAAATGTTATAACATACCCTTTCTCGATTCAAGTAATTAGTATTCTGGTAAAAGCTAGAGAGTTGGTGTTTTGAATGAATAGTACTTAAGAATAACAAGGAACAGTTTGCATCCGGAAGAAATTAGTTATGCGAGTCAGAGATGTAATTAAACCACTTGATTAATCAGATTACATCTTGTTGCGTGTCTGGGATGTCATTTCAATCACACCGTTTTTGTTATGAATGAATTTTGCAATTATGTTGAAACTTTTATTTGGATTCCCACTATGAGTGAAAGATGTGGAGAGAAACAGAGTAAATTTATAGAAATATTTTTTTTTATTTGTAATATAAATATACTGTTCTTGCACGAAAATTTTTTTTAAATTATGTTCTTTTTTTAAAAAAAAAAAGAAAAAAATATATTATTTTAACCAAAAACAATTTAAGCGTGTTTTATGCATATTTTTCGAAAATTAGTACTTTAACATTTTCGCAATTAAAAAATGCAATAAGAATGGAATATATTCAATGAGAAACAAAAAAATGACTAATATAGAAATTCAAACACAGTGAAAATATTAAAAAGCTCAATATAAAAAATTTAATCGCTAGAAATATGTAAACATTCTGCAACATTCATCTCCATTTTGCACAAATAATTTGTGATTTTAAACATCTTAATGGAGATTATATTGACAAAATCTTTATTCATCCTAACGTATTTCCTTTTTCAAGCAAAAATTAATGCTCGCTGTGCATAACTTTCACGTTTCACATTATATAAATACAAAACTAACAATAAAAGTTAACTAAGAATGCATTTAATTTTGCTTAAAGAAAGTATTTATGAAATGGAGAGCTCTTTTAAAGTTTTTAAAAAATCATTTAAAAAAATGGTGTGAAGTTAAATAGGATGTAACAAAGCTATAAATCCATTCAATATTTTAATATCGTAATGGTATTTATATAAGAAATAAGTTATGAGATTAAAGTAAGGGATATTTATACACTGTTTTCTGGATGAATATAGCTGTTAAAATGACAATACTACTAGTACATACTCATTCAGTAGGACTAATCTGCTTTTTCAAAGCTTTTAGAATAATTAATAGAGTACTGAAGTATCGAATATAAGATACGTATTGATTCTGTCATTCAAAAAAAAAAAATGATGGCATAATTTTCTCCTAATACCTTTTTCTTTGAACCAACTTTCAATGCTCCGGCGCAACCTAAAACGCATCTTAATAGGAATCTGATGTAACGCCTTTAAACGATTCTACAATAAAAAGACGATAGAAAAAGTAAAAGCGCTTCCGATGAAAGTGTATTCTAACTTCAATGTTAAAAAAGAAGTGTTGTGTAGCGTGCGCTGATGAATGAGTGCTCTATTTAAGACCACGAGTTGGACTTCCAGCGACGTCCAGCTGGGAGAGAAAGCGGTAGATTACAACACTCGAGAAACGTGACAGACTTTTTATCCTGGGGGCAAATGATTCCTAACACTGGAAACCAAGTAAACAGTTTCGGTAGTGCTTTGCAATCGACCTGCATTATCATTGCCTGGAGTCGGACTTCGCTCTTCATTTGTTGGGTGGTTAATCGTTCGTAGCATTATTTTGCTCTCATTTTACAGAAAAAACTAAAGGTTCCGATTTGTTGGAATGGGTGACAGGTCGACAGACTTAATCGAAGTGAAAAATGGGACCAATAATCAACAACGTTGTGATTACATAACTGTAAGATCTGGAAATTAAGTGATATATGATTAAAAGGTTCAGCAGATAATTTCTAATATGCTACTTCTGCCCTTGCTTTTTTTTAAAAAAAAATTAATTGCTATTAAAAATCAAGAGTAAATGGTAATTATGCGTTATATATATAATTTTTGTGGAAGACAGTTTAAAATAAAGAGATGGATGAGAAACAATGCAGGTGCCCCTTTTTCTCTGTGGACCTGAAAATTTCATTTTAAAAATAAAATGGAAATTCTCCTTAAAATTAAAATTTAAAAGCCGATGTTATCGAGTGCATTAAAATATTTGGTGGAAAATAACGATCTGTTTTAAAATGTATTAACTGAGGAATATTATTTTAAATCTATAAAAAAAAATTTCCCCTCGATAAAAATTGATTTGCTCACTAATTTATAAATACTACTCACGAGTTTATGAAATGAGATCATAATAGTTACTAGTAACTGTCAAAAATGTAATAAATTTATAATTCTTTGAAAAATTTCTGTAATGAGACAAATTGAGAATTTAAAGTGAACAGTTGAACTCAATAGCGTAATGGAGAATATTAGGGCCTCTCGGCAAAATCAGGTTTGGGGACTCCAAGCCCAAATAAGTACTTTGCGTCAGTCGGGCTTCCCCCCCGCAATTCAGGGGTGTACGTTACGCCACTGGTTGAACTAAAAACTAAGTAACGCAACAGCCCATGAGGGCCAAGGCCTACTGTATCCCTCTCTGTATATGTGACCATAGACGCTGAGGTGCAACAGCAGATGTTCCAGTCAGTCTGACGCGAAAACCCCGAGTGTTTAGTTCCCAAGCAAGCTTGGTACTCATTTATCGACTCACTGAAGGGTTGAAAGGCAGAGTTAACCTTTCCCAGCCCGGGGTTTGAGCCCCAGACCTGTGGCGTGGAAGCGCTATACACTATCACTCAGCCACCGAACTTCAGTGTGAACAGTTATCGATTGGTATTTTACGCCAAATAAAAATACTAATGAAAATTACTATCTGATTAATCTCGTTCTTGCCAACAGTTATAAAAAATTATTTTCTTAACCTACTGTATTGGTCTGGTTGAAAATAACCCTACGAAATATTTAATATTGTGTTTAGGGTATCTAACCTAAAACAAAAATAAATTTAATTAGGTAAGATTTGTCTAGTATGAAAGACATTAGAGAGTTGTTAACTTTAATGATGTATAGATGGTTAAACAATATTGGGTAAATATTTCTCAGAGAGTAAAATACGACGAAGCTAAATATTTAAGAATATATTCAGTTTAAATAACTTTCTTAATTTATGTATTACATATATTCTTACTATTTACGTGACTGATTAATTTTGGAAATTTCTATATTTTGAATGAATTATTGATTGTCTTATGAACTTAACATATTTACTTAAACAAAAAGAAATTTATTACATATAGCTTGTATATAATCTTTTGCATGAAATAAAAGAACATAATTTGAAAATTACCCAAAGGTCAAATTTAGGAAAAAAATGCATTTATAATAAATCTTTATTCGATATGGAAGATACCGAATATTCAATCTAAAAATATCTTGACACAGAAAAAAAATCTGACTTTAAAAAAAATTGCCTTAAACTTATTTATAAAAAAACATGTATAAATATTAATATGAAATTATTGCGTACCTAATTATTAATATGATTTGCACACGTTTCCTCTTTCATTTCATAATCCTTACACACACACATACACACACAGTTTCTTACTAATGTGATAGTAGTTCCCACAACTTCCAGAAAGAAGATAATGTTTATTCGAACTGAAAAGTTAAATGTAAATTTTAAGTTTCTCACAGTTTTAATTATTTTAGTCTATTTAGAACGTGTTTATATTCCCAGAACAAAAAAAAAGCTAGTTTTTTATAATTTTCTTTTGCTTAACATAAATTTAAAATTACGTATTTACAACTTTTCTTTCTACTTCCTCAACACTCTATTTAAAGAAAATAAATAATTATTTCGAAACATTTGAAAATCTAATTTAATTTATGAAATTCATGAGACCCAAATGTGCCCTATATATTTTTAAAAAAAAGGAATTGGAAATTTTTGTGACTGCACACACACAATTTTAATCTCTCTTTTTGTTAGATTATCGAGTTGTCAATAATATTAATGCGCACGCGCCCGAGCGTAAAAGTATTTAACTTCTTATAAATAATTAAAACTCTTTTAAATCATTAATTATTAAGATTGCGCTGATAAATTCATTTCGGTAAAATCCTATATTGCTCTGCAATCATAAATATGTGTAGCAAATATTCATCAATCATCTTCAATTTTCATTCGTTGTTTTATTTTTGTCAGGTTAAACTTTTAGCTACTAATGAATGAGGAACGGATGAATGTAATTAACGTTTGCTGAAAATTTTGGTACTTTTAAAATAGATCCCTTTGCAGATAAAATTTTGTTTTACTTTTCTGTAAACTGTACAGAACAAAAAGAAATCTTTAAGCGAAAATTATTTAATGAATATATGAAATTGTCGATTTGGGGAAGAGAAATAGCACGGTCTTATAAAACCAGAATGTATAAAAAAAACACTTGCGACAATATTAACTCCGAAGCTATTTGAACAAAACAAAAACAATGAAACAAGTAATAAAAAATATAATAAGCATTACCATAATCACACTTACAAAAAGAAAGAAATGTTTAAATTGAAATCAATCTTATTTTTCTTTCCGTATATTACTGTAAGCCTTCCGACTTACCTAAGAAATTACTTAAAATCTTTAATTACAAACTCTTTGAATTGTTGCATAATGCATATATTATCTATTCATATGTGATTAGACTATAATTCTGATTACCTAATATCCTTAAAAGTGTAATAATAGACATTTTAAAAACGAATTCCCGAAATGCTAATGGATTATACGAGAGATAATCTCAAATTGTTTTTAAAAAGTGTTTTTTTTTCACTTTGGAATGCTACTTAAAAAATGAAAGGGGAAATTATCGAAAGAGATTATGAAGTGTAGGGAAGATGCGATAAAAAATTGAGTGGAATCGGAAGTTTTAAAACTTTGTTTTAATACTGGTTATCTTAAGGGATAATCATTTGTTTTTCCGCTTTGAGCAGTCATCTGTAGCGGAAAGTTTTACCGGAAGCTTTCTTTCCCGTGGCATGGCACGTACTTTTTGACACGGAAGTATAAACAGCTAATTAGAAAACATTGAAGATCTAGATTACTGTGTCAATACTTTTTCCTTCTTTCGTTCTGGAATCTAATAATGAATCTGACTTTGGATCTCGTGCATTCAATATCGTTCTATTATTCTTTTTCGACGGGGAAGAAGACAAAAGTGGAATAGTTGGACTGAGATCGGCTATGCTTCATTGCCGAACAGCAATTGTAAGCCAGAAAGAATGTAGTGGCTTAGATCTTTTTAACTCCCAGTTATTCTGCCCAAGACGGTAGAAATCACGAATGAGAAATTAGCAATATGTTAAATCTAATCCAAAATCACCGAATCGATCGATTGAAGAAAATCAACAATCTGCTGAAAAGCTACACACACAAAAATACAAAAGTAATGAAACATAATTCTAATTTAATGATCTTTTGAATTCAGTATTGCTTAATAAAAAAATAATTGAACACTGCTTAGCTTAACATATATATATTGTTGGAATAGTCGTATCAGGTGTTTTCTCTCACATTAAAACGAATATACATTTTGAAATGTCACACATCATTTCAGTGGCGTAACGAATCATCATTTCGTTCATGTCATTTCAGTAGGTAACGGAAAATAATAGGACCCCCTGCAAAGTCAGGTTTTGGGCCCCAAAGCCAAACACGTGTTTGGCGTTAGCCATGTTTTTGGGCCCCCTAGAATCCTGCCCCCCCGCAGTGCGAGATTTGTAGGGATGTATGTTACACCATTGTAGCATTTCTATACAGAAGGTCATTCGGACTTCGCATCAATAGAAGACTCGGAATAAATTTATTATAATTAGATTAATTTCTTAAAAATTGTAAGAGAGAGAACCATGAGGTTAAAAAGGCTTGATTGATTATTAATGTCGTACTTCGAGGCTATTGGTGAAAGAATTCGTAGTTTAAATTTATGATCAAGTGATGAAAACGACCCATAAGCTGGTATTTCAATCTCCCACACTACGTCAAAGAAAGAACTTTGAGCCCCGAGAGATACAAGCTGCATCAGCCCTTCTTTACGATGGATCTTTGGGGACACGGACTTGAACCCGTTACTCGGCAGGATCAACGTTATCCATGAGTTCG
This sequence comes from Trichonephila clavipes, assembly GCA_019973935.1. Lineage (NCBI taxonomy): Eukaryota > Metazoa > Arthropoda > Arachnida > Araneae > Nephilidae > Trichonephila > Trichonephila clavipes. The sequence continues at coordinate 76,772 of BMAU01020294.1, read as the reverse complement.
AGACCATGACCACTCAGCTGCCGCAGCAGCAAGAAAGGTTGAGGATATATAACTGGATCTGAAGTGTAAATGAGATAAATGTTTTTGATGAACGATTACATTATATGCAATCATTGAAAAGACAATATGTTATTTTCTCTTGTTTAATAATCTATGGAACGTAAGCACAGGAGATAGAGGCTTCTTTGATGAAGTTTCGAAAAAACAAAACAGATCAATATTATAATGCATACTTTATACAATCTAAGTATTTTTAGGCAGGAAATTTGAACATTATCAATAAATAGACACATATATAGAAACAATACACTTCATTAAATGAATAGCACAAAAAAGTCAATTTTTTTCATTTCAAATCAGAGTTCAAATTTTATCCCCGTAGTATACAAGAAACACCGTAAAATACGGCGTATAACGCGCACTTTGAACACAAAAAATAAGATGGAAACTTAAAGGTGCGCGTTATACGCCGGGTATAAAAACGATAGCTTTAAAAATAACAAAAGAGATGAGCATAAAAAAAAATTCTCCTACATGCATAGAAACACTGTTTATTTAAAAGAAACGACTTGTCTTATGAACTAAAAGAGTGTATGGTGTTAATTATTACACGATGGTTAAAATATATTAAAAATGAAATAAATTTACATCCATTTCAGAAGGTAAAAGTATTGAACATCTTTATTCCACTCACTCCGTTATTATATTTTTATTTCCCCAGCTGATTCTACAGTTCTAAGGCCACTCATTAAATCCATCATATGATATCTTTTTCTTCATTGCCAGTTACAACAGGATAAAAGACTACTAATCTGAACTTAAAATATAGACATAAATTATTTCTCTGACAAATAGAACTAAATACACTACTACCAACAAAGTTCTCGTTGAAAGAGTAATATCATACTCAAGCTCACTGTCTTTCTTTATCCATCAACACCTGTTGCTACAAGTTGCAGTTCTGGAAGTATGCTATTTTTTCCCAAGTCTGGGATAATACCTCGAATAAATGACTAAAAAATAAAAGCAATGTATACAAATATTTCAGATTTCTTCGTAAAAAAAAGGGGGGTCGTTATACGGCGAATACACCTAAAATTAAGAAATTCAGCTTGAAAGTATTGGTGCGCATTATACGCCGGATTTTTCGGTAGATTGTCACAATAACTAAGAATATCGATCAATACTGTCAAGCGTATATGTATCGAATCTATCAACTAGTTCAAAGAAAGTCAAAAGCATTTTGTATGTTACCAAATACTGTTTTAAAAATGTCTAGTGGTCTTGTTTCAAGTAAAATATGCATGTTTTCGTTATAATCATACGAGTTTTAAAATAGTTTAAATACTTAAATTCTTTTTAGATAATAAAATTACTCCAAAAGTAGGCTCACTTTCAAGAGACTTTTTAAAACTAATTAAAAATTAAATAAAATAAATGAAACAGAAAAACATCTTATGCATCTTGCATCCATGTAAGACCTTCTACGTTTGTTTTTTACAACACAGAAAGAACTTCATTCTAGTAGTAAGTATTTTGTGAAAGATCTATTTTTACTCATTAAAACTTAAAAAAATAATATTTAAACAATATTTGTAGAGTTATAATTATTCAACTTTTGCAACTTTTGTTTTGTAACAATTAAAATTTATTTTTAAGAAAGTTTTCAAAAAGTAAAATATTATTTTCATCAATAATTAAATACTTTTATCAATATTTATTGAGTATCTCATTAAATTAGTTCTCTCAGTATTTAGTATTCTCTTTTTACAAGAAATATATTCAATTAAATAATAACTAATTTCATAAATGGAAAGCTTATCATCTCAGTTTTAGTTTGGTTTCGAGTTTAGATTACCTTTTGTTAATAGCTCAGCTAGATAGTTTTCGTGAGATTTCTCACACTAATGCTGTGTTCAAAACATTATCTCTCTTTGTATTAAAAAAAAAGTTTTTCGTGATACTAGTTTCAACTTTCTATCCCTCTAGTAAAAATTAAGTATATATTTATAAATATAGAATATAGACCCTTTTTTAAAAACTACTTTCACCAGTGGCATAACGGAGAACATTTGGGTCCCCCTGCAAAGTTAGGTTTTGGGCCCCCAAGTTGGATTTTACAAAAGGGCAGTCAGGCTGTGGCCCCATAGAACCCTGCCCCCCAACGATGCGGGGGTGTACGTTACGCCACTGACTTTCACGACTATTTTCGTAGGTCCATTTATCCGCATAAATGTAAAGATTGCTATACTTGTTAAATTCAGCAAATTTTGTTTTCTAAAATGTGTAAATCTGTTGATAAATTAGAAATTCGACTTCATGAGTTTTAAACGTAATAATTCAGTTAATTCTGTACGGATATTACGTCATATTAAATCGGAAAAAAATATCGGAAAATTGTTTACTTTTCAGACACAATAATATTACTGCTATTGTAATCATTTTTTTTGCTCTCATTATTATTTTCAGTTAAGTTTTTCCGTAAGTTTTCTATACTGAAAAATTGAAAGTATAGAAACAAAGGAATATAGTGTCAGTTGCAAATACAAAATATATCAACCACTACAGCAGTATATACTCCTCTAAAAGCGGTCTAAAATCGTTATTCAAGATTAAAGTCAATAAATACATAATGGGTTAGTAGCTCAAAAATAAGCTGTTAGATTTTCATAAAGATATAACTACCCTCCCTATAGAATTGCTGTTACTCGATGTCCAAATTTGTCTTTCTTTGTGGTAACACTCCTCAAAAAACTAAAATTCATTACAGTGGCCATCTGATATTTGTGACCTCAATTCGTTTGCCCGTGAGTGGTCTTTGTTCAAGGAGTCTACCACATTATGAAATTGTCGAATATATGATGATGCAACATAGTACTAACTTCCTTTACAATTGACCTTGTTGTTATTGCTGTTGCAACCTTATGTTTAGTTTTTTTTTCATAAATCTATAACAATAAATCAAGAAGCTTCTAGAGTTGAAATTCTTTTCTCAAGAAATCTATTTTGTGTGACCTTCATTTAATGGATAGCTCAATCATTCAGAACGTATAATTAAAACTTCTCTTAGAGTTTTATACTAAAATTATATCAAAAATTCGTTACAATGCTAGTCTGATGTATAACAAATGATTATTTTTAAACCAATCGGCATCATTTTCTTTGTAATATTTCATAACTTTGTAGGCTCTCTACAGGGACTTGGAAATATATTTACAGGGACAGGGATGTGGAAATATATTCGCTTATGTTTTTAGTAAATTGTGGCCATGATTTTCGAATGGTTTCTGCAAAATTTTTTTAAAAACTGAAAGGGAGTGGGAATATTTATTCGATTAAAAAATTGATAAACATACATTTTTTGTATATTTGGGTATCGAAAAAATCTATGAAAATTCCCAATTTATCAATAATTTGAAAGTTGTGAATTTCTAACCATAGATAAAAAAATTATGATTTATTGGTTGCTGCTTCAAAAATGCTTTTTTTTTTGGTTGGGTTTATTTTTCATGAAGATATTAGAATAGTTTCTGGAGCTCTATTTAAAACTTTCTTAAATATATTTCTTAATTCTTACTGTTATGAAACTCGTACTCGTATTTATATAAAATCTGAATAATATAACTAGTTGCTGTAAATAATTATCCAGTCCATTGGGTTTTGTCTGTATATTGGGACTTCTCATAAAAGTAATTTTCACAATTCGCTTTTAATTTTTTTTAAAGTAGTTTTATGCATCCAAAGATTTTATTTAAAACTATCTAAAAACAATTTAATTGTTTTATGAATTATTAATTTTAGCAAGAAAAATTCTTATTGTATGAGAAATAAATACTTCAAAATTATTTAGAATTCTTTTCTTTCATATTTGGATGAAGTCAATAATTTTTCTAAAAAGATGCTTAAAAGGTCAAACAATTGCTATATGTAGAATTTTATTTAAAAATATTTTACATCTTTTATCATTCATTCTAGTGCACCCTGAGTAAGATTGCTTCTTTAGGAATTGAGAAGAAAGAGAAATGCATTTCATTTTTAACGTGGTTGGTATATGTTTTAAAAGTAAAAACTATTTACATAACTGAATCTCCCTTGCGTCTTAAATTACTGAGAAACTAAATGCATTTTGATTCTAGTATACCCTCACTATTATCTAAAGACCATTAAAATTTCATCTTGGAAAATGCAAGCGAACTTATAATATCGCGGAAGTTTTCTCCGGATTATATATATCAATCACTGATTTCATTTAGGACATGCGTATTATGGGTAATTCTACATACTTCCTACTAACACAGAACTATTGAAAATCACCCGAATTTGAGGTTATCCATATTTTAATGAGAAGCCTATATAATCATTACGTAAGTTTCTATCATTTCATATCTAGAAAGAAAAAGTTGTCGTTTTTATACCCAATATGAGCTCTCTGTTTTGGTCGACTTTCTCTCCTTAAAACTGTTCTTGTAACCTATTTTATGCCTATGGCAGAACAGGTTTAGTCCGTGCTCTTTTCCAAACCAAAAACTAAACCTTCTTAGTCCTCTTTCCGGTTATCATTTCAGTTAATTTTATGATTCTTTCTTTTATATTTTCTTTTCTTTTTTTCTTCATTGTGATGTAGCTCCAGGAGGAGGCGTTCAGTTTTTTTCGTTCTCATTTTCTGCAAGGAATGAACTACATAAATGCGTTTTTAAAGCGGTCTAGGTTTACTTCTGTCCTAGTTATAAACGAGTTGTTGTGAGCATTTTAAAATAGTATTTCACACGATAGTACTATTTAGGTTTTAATGTACAGGTAATGATGTATGGTTGCGTACTGTATGAATCTCATGTCTAATTTCGATAGACATTCAAAGAAAACACGATGTTAAGTTTGTAATTAAAACTAATATGAAAACATCTGTAAGATTTCCTTTTTTTAATAGAGTTTCAATATAGAAATTTAATTTAAAATTGTAAATTAGATAGTACTAACTTATCCTGTGTAATTGTTTTTTCGATGCGTTTCGATATTTTTAGCCATCAAGTTAGTGTTAGGAGTAAATTTCCTATTTATTATTATGAAGAATTTCGAATTTTGAAGAAATTGCAAAATCAATTGCAGTAAAGATTTATGTATTCAAATTTGTTGATTTTAAAATTACTTATACTTGTCTGCATGACTTTCGGCACGTCACTACTTAAATCAGTTGCGTATTTTCATACAAAACGTGTTAGTTATTAAGTAATATTTTTCTTTAAATCAAATTTAAAAAAATCCTTACTATTTATTTATTAAAATTTTCTTTTATCGTATAATTCCTGGTGAATGTGAAAATATCTTATTTCCTTAATTCAAATATATCATTTATGTTACTAGGTTACCGAATTTGAATCCGATTTTAAAAAACCAGATTAATAAAGAAGTTTTGGGGATAGAAATAAAAATTACTCTCTTCCAGTATTTCTTTTTATTCTTACAGTAGGTATATTTTTTAACTCTTTGAAAAAACACCGTAACATCAACAATTTAGTTCATAACCATCACAAGTCACTCAAGAAAAAATAGTTAAAAAGTTATCTTCGTTGCTGTAATAAAAAAATTGGTTATGGATATCAGTTATATTACATAATTTTTGAGCAAAAATGCAAAAGAATCTACGTTTTCAACTCAAAATTATACTTCTTCCTATTTTAAAAGGTTAAAAAAAATATACTTCTGGAAGCTTCTGTGATTTTGCGACTGAACTAAGTTTAATGATTATAATAATTCTCATTCTAATACACATACAGTTTCATAATTTTTTAAATAAAATTATGTTTAAAATGAAATTATATATTAAAAAAAATGTGTTAAAATGAACAATTTGCTTACAATGTAATCAGAGCAGCAATATCCGTCACTTTTTCTATTACCGATTCTTTGCAAACTTTTCTTTGTGAGATATCAAGCAAAAGGCCTGCGATGATATGAATTTTGCGCAACAGTGCCTTTAGAATCATTTTTCTTTCATTCTGCATTCTTTTTTTTTTATACTCTCTTTGGTGCTTTTTTTCCCGCCCACTTTCTTCTTCCATGGTAACATTATTATACTGAAAACAAACAAAAATAAACATTTTTATGCTTCCACAAACATTTATTTCTGAGAGTGCATAATTTTATAAACAAGAAATTCATTTCTAAAAAACATTACGAAACACGAAACTCACAAAACAGTAGCAGACGGTTTAGTTGTAATTTTAAAAAAAGTTAACAGCTGCTTAAGATCAACAGGGTGTTACAAGCGTTGCACATCTGATAGCATATACAATAATGAAAAAAAAAGGGAAGGGTCTTTTTAAATCCTTTCTACACAAACATGTGTTGCAAAATGTAACTATTTTTAAACCTTTGTAAGCTGTATCTTTTATCTTAAATATTTGCACGGTTTTTTTTACCTAAAATCGACACCGTACTTGTATTTAGATACTCATATTCGAAAAATACGTTGATTCAGTTTATTATTGAGCATTTATACAGTGGAACAAATATGCAGAAGTTTTAAAGAAGAAAACTTTGTGGAATTTTTAATGAACTTCATATTCAGCACGCATATGCTAGTCAGGTTTTTTTCTCTTCAAAATATGATTATTAGAATGTACCACTTTCAACCCTTGTTCAAACACTTCCTGTTATTATTTCTTTCTATCTTCGTAAGGCTTGTAAACTTTATTTAATTTTCAGGTCACGCCGGCATCTACACTTTAATACTTTTCTCCTTAATTGAAGTAGGATGTTGTTTTAATAACACTTTCATTTTTTTACAATGGGAAAATAACTGCCGGGGTATTCGGGGCAAGAAATTCAAGAAGTCGCATAGAAAACGTCAATTTTATTTCGCTTTTTAAATATGGCTGTCCTGAATGTAGTAGCTAATTTTTCATCACATGTAAGTACATTTTTTAAAATTATATATTTATTATTTCAAAAATTATTTGGGGGTTAAAAATTAAACGCAGAGTATATAAATGAATTTAAATCAGTTAAAAAGAAACATTCCGTTTCAAACACTAAAAAAATATGCAGGGGCTAAAATTGCACAGAACTATACTACAGCAACTCATACAAGAAAACAGCTCCCTCATAAATGCTATAACGGTTTGATTTATGAAATCTCGAATAAATCCTTTGAATATTTTCAAAAATCTCACATTCAATGTGTGCTTCTCCATGATCTTGAAAATATAAAAACTCACAGTCTCTTTGTCTTTAATTACTATGTGATAATTCTTCTTAGGCATTCAACTAAAAAAAGAAAGTGAACGAGAAATGCAACTGTAATGCAATTCTTTGGAAGTAATATTATTCCTTTTCAATCATGGGTAATAATTATAAAATTAAAATTCTTAAATGTTTTGTATTAGCGTAAAATTCCTAATACTTCATTAATGCAACTTTTATAGTTTACGTTTAAATTCTAACTATGATAAAATTCAAGCCTTTTTGACATTGGAACTCCATAACTTTTAACTCCTTAATGACAAGATTCAGTTTAAGTTAAATTAAGTAACTTCTTGAAGCAAAATGCTATATCTCTGAGGAGTGTTAAAAAAATTAATAATACTTTTATTTTGTATAAAAGACCAGTTTCTCTAATTCAATAATATTCCCTCTTTTCATTATATATGTGTCTGTTCGTTTGTTCATTCTTATGAAATAATCTTGTAAATGAAATGTGAAAATACAAATTTAATATAAGATATTTAACTCTTTCATAAGAGCACTTGTGTATAGCATGGATATGATTATTCATGTATTAAAAAAATTCCTAGTTAAAATACTTCTGTACATTAATAAAAGAAACTTTCAAAATGAATCATGAAATCATGTTTTTTTTAAAATTTAAGCACACCTGACTAATTCTTATTTTTCATTCGATATATTACTTATTATCGATTATTATCGATATAGATAAATATACGAGGAAATATTTTTTTTATTTTACTTCTTAATGGAATATTTTGAAATTTCTAAGAAGTGTTGTATATATAGTCAGAGTAACTAAAACTAATAATTTAACAAAATTGGTGTAATAACTACATACATTAAATTCGTTCACGATGTAAAAATTACTAAAAAATTTGCTCCATTTGTAATATTAACTGTACTTCATATTAATCAAAAGTTATTAAAATTATCAAATGATGTCAAAAATAAATTTTCCAAATCTGGAAGTTTTCATTAACTATTTATAAGTGCTTAAATTGTAAAGTTTCGAAAACATTGATTTTTTAAATAATTATAATCAATTTAAATTAATTATTTAAGGGTCAAAATACTCAAAAATTTATTCAGATGAACCAAAACACCTGTGGATAATTTAGTTTCAAAATACAGTTCAAACGCCTAAAAAAGTTTAAAAAATTGTAGATCTATGTAAGAAAAGTGCGATTCGTGAGATATTTTAAAATGTCATCCACATAGAGCAAGTTTTTTTTAGTTATTATTTTTATTGGAATAAAATAAGTCAAATTATTATCTTCTTCTGTTAAAAATATTACGAATTTTAATTTCTTTCAAAAAATTAGTAAGGACAACACTATTTTTTTTTACTTTGAAAGGCACGCCTATGTAAACGAGCACTGAAAATCAGTTGGAAAAAACTGTCGGTTATATAATTCTAAAATTTTTATTAATAATTTACTTTAGGAAAATTGTTTTTATAGCTAAAAAAGCTATTTTTGACCGAGGTGTTCGTAAAATAAAATGAATACGTAATCTTGTTGAAACATTTCATTGTTCGTGTAAACAGAATTATTTCTATAAAAATATTCGAATGCAATTGTAAAAATAGCAGATGAATACATGAATATATAACTCTTACATAATAAAACTCATCTAATTATAATTTCAGATGCAATTAATCATTTTGGTATTAACACGTTCGATGTAGACTTAGCTTACCCCAGCATACCCTTTCTTATCATAGCGGTGTATAGAAGAGTCATCTATACTGCTGTCATAAACTAGATGTCCGCAAACGTGTAAAAAAGTATTAAAAATTATTTTTAAAAAAGAAAAGCATTTTGTTTTTCATCGGACTTGTCGATGCATCGATTTCCTATTTTTACCACCCAATAGACTTTTAGCTTTGTAATGACTTACAATTCTAGTGTTCAACTTACCATTAAATTCGCGCATTTCTAGAACTAAAGTATTAGTTTGTTGGATTACAAGATTTTTGAAGAACAAAATAAAGTTAAAAAATATCCCATGAGTTGCTATTATTTTATTTAATCCTAGTTTTATATATATACATGTTCCCTATAAAAATATAACATTATTTAATACAATTATGATTGAATTTTAATAATTCTAAGTATTTATCTGCATTTTTAATTATCAATTGTGAAAATTATAAAAATATATATATATTCTCTTAAAATATGTACCCATTCAAAGTATCAGTCGTTGGAGAGAAGCAATATATTTTTTTCATTAAGATACATTCTTTTTAGTAGGGAATATTGTTAAGGTTTATTTTTATTTTTTTTTTCTGCGGAAATATTATTTTAAAAGGAGAATGTAATCTGCTATTTTCTTCTGTCAACAGAACATTTTGAAAAGATTTTCAAATCCTTAATGACCATATTAATGATTCTAACCTGGGTTGGGTTAATTCTTTGATCTTTCTCCCATTTCTTTTATTGAGGATATTTATTTAGCTCTGAGAGATATCTCTTCATGTTTCAAGTGTTAGGGTTTCAAAGAACTTTAGCTCTGATACCGACGAATAGAATCGAAGATTTACCGATCAATAGACGAATGTGTTAGACAGTTGGCTAAGCCTTAGCTTGTCCAAGACCCCAACATATGATGTATTTTGCTTCTCACTATAAATCTTATTCAAGGACTTATTTTTTATTATCTTGTAGACAGGTCCTCGAAGAGGGAGGCGAACAAGAACAGATTCAGGATCGACTTTGAGAATGGTTTTGATCTGTGCATCCTTTTTCTCGCTTTTTCTTTCAAGGATCTCTTCATAAAACTTATCTTTTTTAAGCTTAAAACCTAAAATACTGTCCTCCAAACTTTAACAACGGCAATTGGTTTCTCTGTCTGTTGGGTGGTACCTAATTAATTTTAGAATTCATATTTATACCAACAGTATCAATATTCCTCTTGTACAGTTTCACAAAAAATCATCCCTTCAATTGAAAAATTCTCTATATATATTGACATTTTTTTAATTATTTTTTTTTTGGTTAAAGCTCATAAGATGAAAATTATATTATAACGATATTACAAATTATTGTACAAAACTTGCAACTTCAGAATTTGAAGAGATGAGTATGCTTGCCCCTCGCTCTACGTCATAAAAAATTTTAAAATGTGGTTTTACCCCTATGAGAAAATTTTTAAACTAATTTTAGCATCGGTTGATGGGTCAAAAAATACTTACTGCCACATAATGTTAAAATTTACTCTCATCTTAGAAAAATTGTTCAATATGTTTCATCTAACCGTGGTCCGTTCGCATAGTATTTGTACAGAAATAAATTTAAAACTAACCTCAATTGTCTTTGTGGATTTGCCGGGAACGTAGATGACACTATGGGTGTTTCACACCACTTTCACAGAAAATTATCATCTTTCAAAGCCCACCGATACTTTTTGCATATTATGGTGTTTTTTATTTGTTTTTTTGAATTCTGTATTAGTACACTGGAAAAAAAATCCCCCTCCCCTTTTTTCTCTTAGTCTACATAATTATTTATTTTTTCTTTAAAGTAAAATTTTCTAATGAATTGATGATTTATTTTTTAATTTTCAAAACTTTCTTTTTCTTTTATCTTTTTTTTTAAAGTAAATATTTACCTTTTTCGCGAGTCTCTTGCGGGTCAACTTCTGTTCTCTGGTATATTTATTCATCTCTTTGTATATTTATTTGTATCATTTATTTTATTTTATTATATTTTTTTGTACATTTTTTTAAAGTGATTCATATATACTTTTGTTCCTCGCTCTTTTAAAGAATTTTGTACTTATTATGTATATACTGTCCATATATAAATGTTATTATTCATTTATGTAAAATGTGTGGAATAGAGGAATTCACACATTTATATAAAGTAGGAAGAAAAAATATTAACAGAAGTAGTGACGTCATTCAAACGAATGATTAATCTAAATTTGTATCTTGTAACACATATTGTTGTTTTTATTTGTCCTTTTATCATTTTATCATTTTTGTCTTTGTTTGTGTACTAACTATTTACTTGTGGTGGAGATACCTGATGTACATCTTATCTTTGCAGGCAAGTTTGAACGTTTTTAGTCTCCTTTCCAGTATTTTTCTTCCTCCGTATTTGCTTTTTATCTTTTGCATATCATTGAACTTTGAAAAAATGACATTTTTGTTTAAGGTATCCGACTACTTGCGACAACTTTTTTTTTGAAAAAAATGAAAATATGGGGATTTTTTGTGATTTTTAGATTTATTTAGTATATTTTAAGGAAAATCCTAAAACTGAAAGCAGAAAAAAAATTATTATTAAAATGGGAAAAAACTTACATAAACAGGGCCCGCTCTGTAAAAAAATGTTATGAGAAACTTCTCAATTTTTCAATTTTGATGTGTTACTCTGTTATTCATGTTTAAAATGGCCTTCAAGATAATAGATATTTTAATTTTTACAAAAACTAGAGCACTTTTCTTAGTTATTATATGAAATTGTTTTAAAAAAACAGCGATTATATTCACATAAAGGACAGTAAATTTTGAAATAAAACAGAGATTGATAAATCTGAAGGTCAAAACACTTTTACTGTTATACAGATCCTATACAAAAAATTTCAGAAAATTATTTTCAAAACTTTTTGAGCAATCGATGTCCCCGTTTGAACTTTTCGCAAAAAACACATTTCGAGTAAAACGCATTTTAAAGTTTGACATCTTGTGTAAAGTTATGGCATCTGCTTTTACTAAAGCACTTGTAGCTTTTGTTCTAGTGAATGGAAAATTAAAAAAAACTTGGTATATTTATTAAGCTAATAGTTATGCCCTATAAAATAAAATCATAAACAAAATTTGTCAATTTTTTTTAAAAAAAATCGTGATTTTAGAGTAGTCGGATACCTTAAACACGTTTTCCATTAAAATTTCTCTTCCCCTTTTAAAAATAAGATTTTTGGATAAATAAAGGGTGAGTGCGGAAGTGGTAGTTTCCCAGGGAGTCGACTTCTAACTCTAAGCCTTTTGAAGTGAGCCCGGTCCCCTTGAGCATTTTGTCAATAGCCCTCGTGCAGCTTATCAGTGCGATGTTAACAAACAATCAATCAGTTCAAAGCATTAATTATTATTAGATTTTAATTCGACTTCATTTAACTCTATAAACTTCTTTATTTTAAACATACATTTGGGTAAAACGTGCTTCCAGTTTTTTGAGGCTCAATATTTTTCAAAAAATATTTTCTAAATATTTAGAAAGATTCTCAAAAAATCTATATATATTTGAGCATTTATACCTTGTTTCTTTAAGCAGGCTACAAAATTAGCAATTCGTGTTTAATGAAAAGTTTTAATAACATCAACTTATTTGATAAAGTAATATATTAAATATAATTAGCTATATTTATATATTCAAATTAAGCAACAAAATTACCTTTGAGAGAATTAAATATGTTACGTAACGTAACTTTCAGTTATATTTTGTGTAAACTTTTTCTTTCAAACAAGACTCAGATTTTATGAGTCAGGTATGTTCTTTGCAAATGTATTTTGGCACATTTTGATCGAGAATTCTCGCTTTTCAAAATATCAATTTAAGTTTAAAATTCAATTTTGTATGAAAAGTTGATGAAAAATAACCCGATGTGAATGTGTTAATACACCTAAAATGTAATACTGAATTTAAACTTTTTGGCCCTAATTAAAGTAACATAAATCTCAACAGCGTTAGTATTAGCTTTATGATGCCAGGAATATCTGCTTCTAATCAAGGGCTACATTTGTGTAAAGATAAAGAGAAAACTCAGCTGTGTTATTTTAAATATTGATTGTTCAACTCCTATTACATGTCACTTAGAAAAACAAAACTCTGATAAATTTCAAGAGCATAGACAATTGTTTTCGTGCATAAATTTCAAGAGCAAAGACAATTGTTTTCGTGCGTAGTTCAGCGAACTATTAAACAATAAACATTCAAGGGCACTAAACTTGGGTCGACAAGTAAATGAGTCAAGAATGATCGAAGAGTCTCACATTGAAGACAATTACACGCCTGTTTCTTTGGTGTTAAATAAACAGTTCGTAAACTGAAAGTTGAATCTGAAATTAAGGGGTTGGTTTTTCTGTTTGCTCAAACAATCTATTTATTACCTTTGCTTTCATCGATTTTCAAATCTTGCTATCAAAAAGGAAGTTTTGATAAAGTAGTAATTCGTTTATTTCCCGTCTTTTGTTGTTGATCTTAACGTTTCTTGTGTTTTGAAAATGTTGAAGAACCCATCAAATTTTTATTGAATAAATGGTAGCGGGTAAAAACTCACAAAGATGGGTCAGAAGTATAAGCAAACACAGTAGAAGTTTTAATTTAGATTTTACTAGCTGGTATACTCGTTTTTCGCGCGGGAGAATTAAAAAATTGAACAATACAGGTTAAAGGATAAAGAAATTTTTAATGAGTTAATTTTACGTGAAATGCAAATTAAACAAAAAAAAATTTTTTTTGCATATCTAAGTTCACCAAAAAACCCTTATTTGTTAAATTTTAAGTCTGGATCTACTGATAAAAAGGATTGTTTTTATTTGTAACGCCCCATAACTCTATTGTGGGTCGATTTTCGAAAACACCTTCCTAAGCTGATCTCTTCTCAACAAAAGTAACACATTGTTACACATTTTGTGTAATGAACGCTTATTAGTGTAAGTAATTTATATCTGGATGTGTAATACATTAATATTACTTTCTGATGTATTTATTTTATGTCAAATTTGTAATATTCGCAAGCAACGCCGCTCCTTACATTATAATGACGATTCAATAGAAACATAGCGAAATACTGGCGATAGAGCCAAGTTGACATCATTTTTGGCGACCCTGTTGGCAACTTGGCGATTTGAACGGTGCAGAAGTTGATATACTGTAGCGCCACCTAGTGGGGAGCTAGAACAAAGAGGGTAGCACAAAAACCTTCTCCATTAAAAATTACATATACATGCCAATTTTCACAGTCATCGGTTGAACGGTGTTGGAGTAATGCGATTTCACATATACAAACATCCATTCCTCGATTTCTGATCAAAATATCAAAAATACTTATACATGGGGAGCGGTTTACCTAATCAATCTTAATGTAGTACTAACATTATTTATCAAATTTGTATCTTTTGATGAGACGAAGTACTGTTTTTTTAATAAGTGCCATTTCTTAAAAATTTTACTCAGAAAATGACAGTTTTTAAAGATTTGGGGTCGAAACTTCACAATATAAACAGAAGAAAAGCCACTAATTTATGCTTTCAAACAAAACTTGAATAAATGTTCTCCTCGACAATTACGTCACTTAGATTTAATTTCTCAATTTTCCACCTACATTTAGTATATGCAAAGGTTCCCACACAGTTGTTGATGCTCTTTCCAGAATCGAAATTGTTTCCAATACTGAACCTCCAATTCTAAATTTTAAAGAATTTGCATTAGCACAGAAAAATAATCCAGACGTTCAAAAATTTCTTCACAATGATGGATCTTCTCTTAAATATATATATATATATATATATATATATATATATATATATATATATATATATATATATATATGTGTGTGTGTGTGTGTGTTAGAACTGAAACCATTCCAAATCTCTGATTGCACACACACACAATTTGCTTTGCGATATTTCAACAGGAGTTCCAAGTCCTTTTGTCCCCTGCATCGTTTCGGAGAACAATATTTAACCATCTTCATAATCTTGCTCATCCAGTGTGCTTGCTACGAATGGCCTGGCATGAAATACCAAATAAAGCAATGGGTACGATGTTGTGAATCGTGTCTAAAGTCGTAAATCCAAATTTTGCTCAGAAAATGAGTTTTTAAAGATATGGGGGGATGTTCAAAATTATACTTTATTCTGTTTGCTTGTACAAAAATAAAAAAAAAATCTTGAAATGACTGTAGATATAAGGGTTCTTCATTGCGTAAAGAAAACAAAAGAAAGTATAAAACACATAAATGTGGGAGACAACAAGGGGTCCAAGACGTTTGTCTTACTTCACATTTATTTTAAAATTAATTAAAAAGGTAGCTATTCTAACAGATAAGTTTGACGATGATATGCAGAAGGTAACGCCTGCTCGCGCACCTCTCTCGTTCTCTTTGCTGTTCTCTTAAAAGTTCACAGTCTCATCGTTTCAGTTTTTGTTTCACTTAGCTGCGCCTGCGCGCGAAGATTGCTTTTGGCTGCATGCCACAACAGCCAGCCTGACTGTACGCTGACCGCAGCGGTACGTCTTCCTTTTTTCCTTTTTCATCGAGACCAGAGGAGAATCTGAAACATACAAAAAAAAGACGGAACAGACAAGGATTATACGACAAATACACAAAGGTTTAAAATATCATAATTCTGCTGAACTGAACAGTTTCTCCATCATGTGAAGGCACCTCTTCGACATCCGGAAGGTTCCACAGGAAAACATTGTGTTTCACAGGCATAAGAACGTCTTTTTTAATGAGTTCTTTGGTTGAACGCATCGATATGTTCCTCTCTAGAGTTCTGGACGTCTGTTCAAAACGATTTCTCTTTTTCCTCCGTTTCCACTGCCAGGGCTGGAAGATTTTCCGGAGCAACGCAAACCGTCTATATTTACTCTCCATAGGTGAAGGGGCGTTGAAGTTCACGGAACTCGTTTTCATGGCACCATTTACTTTCTTACACAATACTATATCAGAACATTTTTCTCTTATAATACTCAATTTTAACTTAGTACTCTTAATTTTATTACATTTATAATCCTTAATTAGAGAACTCGAATCATTTCTAGTATTAAAGTTCTTAACATATGGCAAATCATAACTAGAGTTTTCTATCACATTTGAAACAGAAACATTTGGAAAAGAAACACCAGAATCTGCACTCAAAGAGGATCCACTTTCATTCAATAAAACATCGCTCTTTGCGTGGTCTAGTTTCTTTACTTCAGCATATACACTGGGATGTATAATAAATTCTTCGGTCAAGGTCGGTGATATTGCCGTTCGAACACTTAGACCGGGAGAGTGTTGATAAAGAGAAAGATTTATCGGTTTAACTTCTACCATACGCTGTTCGCCAAAACATGAACTTAATGTTATGATCTCTTCGGAAGGTTTGTTCACTCTAATTAGTGAGGAATTTAAAACTGGGATCTGGCAACCTGAATCGATCAAGGCTGTTACGGGCTGATTTTCCACAAAAATGTTTACGTATTGAAGATTTGCAAATTCCTCGCTATTTTGTTTTTCGCTCTCGGCTTTCAAAGTATTCACGTTTATTCTATTATGGATGTGGTCGTTAGATTCTTTAGGTTTAAAACGCTTCTCACAGTCTCTTGCGCAATGAGATGAATCACCGCATATAAAGCAATTTTTATTTTCTCTTTCAAGATATTGGGGATAGTTCTCTTTAATCTTTGGTTTAAAGTTTTGTGATCTATTTTTAAAGGGGTCTTGGGTATATCCATAAGTAATAGGAATTTCTTTATGTGATCCGTTTTTAGATGAAATATAAATATCACACTATTTAGCTAAATCAATAGGCCTAAACCAATCTTCTGCTTTTCGAATGCCAATATGAGTTGCAGTTTCCTTATTTAAAGTTTCAAATAATTTATCAGAAATTATAAGATCACATAGAGATTCAAAGGAATTAACTTTTCTTAACGAACAATAATATTGGAAGTTTGCCGTCAATCTTGCAGCAAATTGGATGTATGTCTCGCCTGATGATTTTACAGCATTTTTAAATGAGTTTAAACACTCGCGAGGGGTTAATTGGAATTCTCTGAGTACTATAGATTTTAGTTTTTCATAGTCATTTAATTCCTCCTTTTTTAATATACAATAAGACATTATGAGCTCTTTCGCCCAGAAGATTTATTAAAATTTCAGATTTATATTCGTCATTTATTTTCTTGGTTAAAAATGCGCGTTCTAATGATTGGAAGAACAGATTAAAATTTTCAGATCTGGTGGGAACAGGAAGAGATAAAGTTCTGATACTTTTTATCATATTTTCTATGTTAGTTTCGAACTGTTTTCTTCGACTTTAGCTGCAGGATTTAAACTTAATGCTTTATTTTTAGCCGTTTGAAGTTCGATTTCTTTTTCTAATTTTGCTAACTGAAGTTTCGCGAGCTCAATTTTCTGTTTTTCTAAAGTTACCTCTCTTTCGTTTCGCGATACTCTCTCATCTATACAGTTTTGAATTAAAGTTTTAACGAAATCTGGATCACTTTCAAATGTACTACTGTTCTCAATTTTAGCCTTTAGGTTAGCTATGGTGTCCGTACTCTCCACAGTACCGTCTAGATCCTCAACAACTCTTATGAGATCCTCTTTAAGAGCGTTTTTATACATTTTAGAAAAATATGGAAAGATCCTACCTTTTTTTCTAGCTCCCTTGTTGCTCGCACGTACGATGTATCCAATAATTGAAGAAAAATTTCGATTCCACTGATTTCACCTCTTCGCAGGTAATATAGTTGAAATTGTTCGAATTGACACCTCTTCGCAGGTGTTTGTGAGTGGTTCCAACCTCTACACAGGCGGAATTTTCGTCGATGGGTTCCAACCTCTACACAGGCGGAATATTTGTCGATGGTTCGTTGAAAAATACACCTCTACACAGGTTATTTTATTCAACAGTTCCAACCTCTACACAGGCGGAATTTTCATGCTGAGTTCAAACCTCTACACAGGTTGAACGAAGTTTTCGAAAAATGGCGGCGCGTCTCCTCCACGGACGGCTTTTGTTCACGTTCCAAACTTTGATCAAAATCGAAATTCTTTTTCAATCCCGGCCTCTACACAGGCGGAGTATTCATGCTGAGTTCAAACCTCTACACAGGTTGAACGAAGTTTCCAAAAAATGGCGGAGCGTCTCCTTCACGGACGCTTTTGTTCATTGTCCAGACTTTGGTTCAAAATCGAAATTTTTTCGATCCCGGCCGAGCCCCCATAATTTGTGGGAGACAACAAGGGGTCCAAGACGTTTGTCTTACTTCACATTTATTTTAAAATTAATTAAAAAGGTAGCTATTCTAACAGATAAGTTTGACGATGATATGCAGAAGGTAACGCCTGCTCGCGCACCTCTCTCGTTCTCTTTGCTGTTCTCTTAAAAGTTCACAGTCTCATCGTTTCAGTTTTTGTTTCACTTAGCTGCGCCTGCGCGCGAAGATTGCTTTTGGCTGCATGCCACATAAAACACATTTTAATCGAATGCGATCGTTTTAATGTTTGGATTTTTACAAAGGCACATCGTGTATGTTTTTATTTATATGATGTAGGACAGGGGTGTCCAATCCAAATGACCATGAGGGCCACTTCGTAAAAACGTTATAATCTCGCAGGCCGCACATAAAAATATGTACATTTATATCAGATTTTGAAACAAAAAATATTGATTGGAGTGAAAATTTAAATAAAAATGAATTACTATTATTGTTTTCATTATTTTTTATGTATACAGACATAATTAATATAATAATATTTATATAATATAATAATAAAATGATCAAACAATGTTTAAAATATTACAGTTGCCATTTTCTTGAAAATCACGGAGTTCCTTTAAAATTGATCTTTCGTTACCCATTGTTGAAATTTGATTGTGCTGTCATTCTCAAACAATTAAGTATACATTGCCTTTTATCTTAACCATCCTGAATAATTTTTTAAACTTTCAAAAATCTTTTACTGCCTCTTGCTTTTTGGGCACTCCAAACAGAAAAGGAGGAGGAGAAATGAAAGTCGCACACATAGAGATTCATGTACTATCCGTGGTAAAGGATATGCATAATGTAATTCGGAATTTATTAAAAAAGTAATTTATTATAGTAAAATCAAGCGTAACTGTTTGATAAAATATAAATCTATTTTAACCTAAAGGACGTTTTTATTATCATAAAGGATTTATTTTAAAACAAGAACAGTTAACAGGCAAATACATTGTAGATTTATATATATATGTAAATTTCCCCTTAAATAAATTTCAAAATGAAAAAACTTTAAAAACCTGACATTTAAAATTTTTTTAAATAGCGTCGGTGGGCCGCAACTTACGTACTGGCGGGCCACATGCGGGCCGCGAGTTGGACACCCCTGATGTAGGATATAAATGGAATTTTTTGTTTCCGTCCTACGGAACATGACGAACAAAAAATGTGATTTTTTGTTGTGTTTTCTGAAATATTACTTGGGGAACTAGAAAAAATGTTGCAATTGATTTTTCACACTGATATTTTGTCAGAGTTTACTACAATTTTTTAGTGTGGTAAACCCAACCATTGGTCCCGAATAGAATATGGCAACCCTCTTAGAATAGTTTTGAGAATCTGGCCTTGTAGATGATATCAAGATGGCCGATGTGTGACGAGCACTTCAATAAATTAATATAGAACGAGTAATGCCTCTTTTTTTCCATAATATCTCTTTAGCAGTAGCGCACACAGGAATTTTTCAAGGAGGGGGTCCGGGGTCGAAAGATCATGCTCCTTTTGATTTTGTCGATTTTCAGGAACAAAATACAGTAAAAAACTAATTATTGAATAAATAATTAGTATTAATTAATAAAATTAATCATTAATAACAAATACTTAACTAAATTTTACGTTATATTTAATTAGAATTATAATCAATCGGAAAAAAAAATCAAGGGCTTTGGGGGGGGTCCCGACCTCAAGGACCCCCCCTTGTGTGCGTCACTGCTCTTTAGCGTGTACTATTTTAACTGCGTAGTTCACATTGTGCTAAAAAAGAATTTAACGGATCCATTTATAACAATATCTGTAGTTAATAATTTTTCTTAGAACTTAAAAAAAATCATTTCTGTGTGTGGCACGCCATTACCTACTGTACTGACTTCTTATCTATTTATTAGATCGAGTTTGTAAGTATGTTGTACTATTTGCTTCCGAAAAGGAATCATAAAAATGGCTGAAAGGAAAATGAATAAAATAGTCTTTTACACTTGTTATTTAATAAAAGAAGGGATCTGTCACGGTAAAAGGGTAAAAGTATAAGCATTTTAATTACTTTAAAGCTTTGATTTCTTTAACTCATCTATTGTAGTTGATTTCAGCTAATGGTATAAAAATGAGAAAGGAGTGTAAAAAAACTAAAAGGCTATGTTTTTTCTCTCAGTTATTCATCCAGGATTTTATCAGTGAGAAATTTTGGAATATGCATTGTTTTCTTCAATCCAAAATACCATAACAATTTTTCGGAAAATTAAATTAATAAACAGTATTGAAAACCATCAGAATGAGATAGTAAAATTTTCTTTGAAAACGAAATTTAAGATTATAATTGTAGGCATAAAGTAATTTTAGTGAATTATATCTTTATCTTAGCAAGATTGGGTTTATATTACCTGAAGATTTAAAACTTGAAAACTTAATAAGTATTTCTCTTTCAGAAAATTCTTGTGAAGACCTACCTCAAAGTATTTACAAGATAAAGAGTGGAAAATAACCACAGCTTTAAAAAAAATAAAGAATTTTGCATTTAAGGTAAGTTTCCTAACTTGATTTTTAACTTGTATTATCATAATGTGAATGAAATTATTAAATAAACTGAATTACATAAAATATTTATTTTTAACTGTACAAAAATTTCAATGAATTTAATTATTAAAACACTTTTAATGTATTTAAAGGACTTGTTGATATTTTTTTTTTTAATAATATGTACTAATTTCCTTTTTTTAATTAATACACCCTGAGATGGTACCGATTGAATGATATAAATCATTCAAATAATGTATTTCCTCAATGAATACCTTCCACAGTAATTCGCCCCATGAGACATCTTGAGTCATCCCCGTATTTCCATTTCTTTCTCCCACGATCATTCAAGTCACTGTAGCCGAGTGTTCATGTTCACGAACTTAAGGGCAGTGGTTTTTCTGCTGCGTTGTGGGTTCATAGTACTGAAAACCCGCCAAGTGAAGGAAGGAGCTGTGTGGTGCACGTTGAAATCTATTGAGGCTCGAAATCCTCTCGATGGCTTGACTTGGAAGCTTTTATAGTAGAGTGACAGCTCAAATGTAATCCGCGTCATTTGATCAATGCTCAAAATTACGATGTTTGTCACCAATAATTATCTTGTTGCTTCGAAGTGGAAAATTAATAAATAGACATTCATCCCTCCCATGTAAAAATTCAGTAAAAATTCGTTTGTATATGCACAAATATTAAAAAAAAATCCCTGAAATAACTACTTAGATGTTGATAAAAAATAAATGGATACAAATGGAATTAACTATGAGGCACATACCAAGAAGTTATTTTATTTTATTTTTCAAGATATGTATGAGTTATAAATTGATGCAGGAATATTGTAATCTTATATACAACTCTCTTCAAATATTTCATCAAAACTGAGCATTTTAGAAATCCAAATTAAAAATAATGCTTAAGGAAATATATGTAAATTATTCACTTTATTCTCTATTTTGATAGCCTACTTTTACAGTGTAAGAAAAACTCATGTAAATATTGTTATTGTCATGATCAATTAATAATGCTATGAAAATAAAATTTCACATTGGCATCCTACCTTTACGTAATAAATTTTAATGTTTCTTAATATAACACCTTTTTTTACCAAAATAATCACGATGGCGGATGATAAATTTGTTATTTCCAATAAACGAAGAGAAAATTTCTGAGAATTTTTATTCACTATTATTTATATTGAAATTTATAAATATCTGTCCTACAGAAGACTAGAAAAAATTAGTTATCTAAAATACTTTCACACACACACACACAAATACTTTAGTAACTTAGGTTTCTTAGATCTTAAAGTTTTTGTGATTTCGAGATATCAAATAATCTAGAAATCAGGCAAATAAAAATGTGTGCTTTGGATTTATATGGATTGTGAAAGTCCTGAAGTATGCAAATAAAAAAATGTACTCTAATTACAAAATTTTTTTATTATTATTTTAACTTTTGAATTCATGATAGTATAGAAATTTTTTTCTCTATGTTCCTGCTAATAAGTTTAATTATCAGCATTAAATACAAATTCATATGATGGAAAAATTCAGTGGCTACTTGGTATTTGATATGATTATAGTTGTGGAGGATCAATTTCTCTAAACTAACAAGCTGAAGCTATTTTGTTCAAAGATTTCATGGGATAGAGGGATCGAAAAATTGGATACTATTAGGAAAATGCTAGGGAAAATGCATTCTTTCACACCTCTGTAAAAATTTCATTTTCCCTATAATTCGAAAAGAGAGAATCTTTTGTCATAAGTGGTACTAAGAATTTATTTTTAGCTTAATATCTGGTCCCGCCGTTCAAATCGCATAGTTTTCGAAGCGTGGTACTGAAATCAGTTCCTTTCGAAATAAAAGGTAAGTATTCTTTCATATTAAAGAATTCGTTTCTGATCATTAGCTGGTGGTGAGTAGAAGCTCAAAATATTTTTCTTAGCTCAAAGAATGTTTTTTCTACTATCGTTGTATGAACATTTGAAAGGTAAGCTAGAAGATAACTTTTGCATTTTCAGGACAAGTAAAAAATGTTGTTGAGTGAAATTTGAATTCAATTTTGAATTTAAGCACTTTAATCTGCAATGTGCAAGAATGTAAAGTTTATGTACAGATGTCTAGATGTAAGTTTATGTATGATATGAAAAAGAGGGATTTATATATATCTCCCCCTCTCTCTCATTAACTTTTTGTTTTGGTAATAACAATAAAATGTTTACAGTTAACAAATATATAATTCATTGAAAAACTTTAATCATTATATATGCAGAATTAAAAATTTGGAAGTTAAAATATGAAATAAGTTGGGCCTTTCAAATTTATGATTTCTCTTTAGTTTAACTAAGAGAGCTTTGACTATAAAGAGTTTATAAAAGTCATGAAAAATAAACTCTCAATTTTAAATAAATATAATGCTCTTCTGAACATCTTGATATAAATTTTTGAAGAGTTATATATTTACAGGAATTTATCAATTTTATCAATTGTTAGAGAGAAAAAAATGGATTTTCTTTCTTTAAAAAAAAGCAAGCACCAATATGGCAACATAGATTGTCTTAAATATCAGTATCACGAGATTAAAAATAATTATACTGTGGTTGAATTTCCATATTTTTGTATGTTTTTGTCTTATTAATTCTAGTAATTTGAAACATTTCTATAAAAGTAACTTTAACATATTTTTAAAATAAATTTCTAGCCTGGTAGTTTATTTACACGTGTTATTTTTCTTCATTTAGTTATATATTTACGAACGTGTACTTCCGCAGATTCTATTTTAAAACTTTGTTCGCGCAAAAATAATTTAAAAATCATATGTCATATTTTAAAAATTAAATAAATCTTTCAGATAGTCTTAGAGTTATAGAAATCACTCATCAATTCGAATTTTTATAAATATTTGTATAGATGTTGTTAATTTACATGGGGTAAAAGCTGTTCATTTGAATTTCGATTTCTTCATTTTGAAGCTAATTTATTTTAAAATAATTTTGCTCCAATATCGTATTGATTTTCATTGATTCATTTTAAAAGAATATATTTCATTATATTAAGAGAGCTATCTTCCAAACATATGCTTTCAAGTTAATTACCAGTGAGTTCGCGTATTATAAAATATAATTTTAAATGTTTCCGTTACCTTCTTTGATTTGGAATATATGCTGCTTATATATGATTTGTATCATCATAATCATTTTGTACATTTACACAAAACTTTTGTTCTAACTGTGAATATATATAATCCGAAACTATTTTATCACTTTGAATTAATTTTTGTTTAGTTCAACAAAAAATTTAAAAAGTTGCTAAAGTTTAGATTGATATTTTTTACCTTATAATGAAACCTTTTTTGTCCCTAAACATCGTTTATAACAACTACAAATAAATTAAAATAATGGTCAGATTTTATATAGTACCTTATAAGAAATGTAGTAGGTACCACCTTTTAAATACCGCTCTGAGAAACGATATCACAGACTGTTGCTGCACATAAAACTCGTCTTAATTTCTTAATTTTTAGTTTAGTTAAATTTTAATTTATTCTCTTGAAGTTATCAACTATGTATCTATCAGATTATAATTCTCAAATTTTAATTTTAGTTGTTTCATTTTATGATTACTACTAAGGAATGTTTGTTTTTATCTGACTTTTCTTCCGAGTCTATATGTTGTTACTAGGTTAACTTACTTTGATGTTACCGTCATTATTGATTTTTGTTTGAATAAGATTAAAAAAAAATACATGTTCTTTTATGCATTCAATATATATATATATATGTGTGTGTGTGTGTTTTTTCTAGTACAATACTTTAATATTTATTTTATGACTAAAAATAAATAATTATGCTTTTTATGGAGCTTTTACACAAATGCAATTATGAAACATTTTTATTAGTACTTAATTTAAAATACATTTGAAATAAATTTACGGATAAAATTTATGCAACGTATTCTAACAAAGAAAAGGATTTTAAAAAATTTTAATCGAAAGAGTGATATTTGCAGTTACATGACTTCTAGACAAGAAATGAATATTTGCTTGGAAATTTTTCGATGTGCACGTGTATGTACGTAGAAGAAAGTAGGACACGTGCGCGGCTTACCTTAACTATTATTTTAATTATAATCGTAAAATGAAAACGTCAATAAAAACTAATTATACATTGATAATGCATTGCTGTGTCCAATAAAGCGTTTCAAACTTCCTCAGTCTGCTCACTGAAGTTTGAAAGAAGACTACAGTATATACAATAAATTATAAAATCTAAAGTATTACGTAATACTTAATGTAATCTGTACATTAGTAAAATAAATAACAATTTTTGAGAATGATATTTTATCAATCAATTAAACATTTCAACATATTATTTTCCCTATGTTAAATAACTTTCTCCAATCAGCTTAATTTTAATACATTTACGATATCTGTGTATATTTAATAGTTGTTTTCAATCAAGTAGAAAAACAACTATTTAGATTTGTGAATGACTTCTTCCGCATCTGGGAAAACACATATATTTAATCATAACCCAAAGCTAACTTATTTTACAAGTCTTAAATTACGATTTCTCCCCAACTATTTGATTTTGTTTTTAAAGCATTTTAAATCTTAAGAACCTGTACTACGAACTAGTTGTAGAAGGCACGACCATTTTTTGTGTTTAAGTGTATATATTGCCAATTTTGCATCAAATAAATATTTTTTCGATGCAATATAATCATACCGTCAACATTTTTTGACTAATCGTGTTACTAAAATGTACTTATATAGTGATGGAGCTACACTCGAAATATTTTAGTTTAAATACAATGTGACAAACGCGTGAAAAATACCTAATTTTAAAATACTCAACTCACTTCTACAATTGAACGTTTCGAAAATATAGAAAAAAGTTTTGTTATCGGAAATAATTAATTCTAAATTTCTATTTGGAAATTATCACTGTAAAGGTTGGAGAACATGCGTTTATTGAAGCTGAAAAAAATTAGTTTAGGAAAAGGATTTATATATATATATACAAGACAAATTTATTTTTTAAAAGTTTTATTGTGTTCCATTAGAAAAAATTTTTTTGTGAAGGAAGTGTAGATTCAGAAGGGAAAGAGGAAATTTAAATTACTTTAAAACGTGAGATGGGTTGATTTTGTGGATTGGGAGGTATTATTAAGTTTTTTTTATATAGATGTTCTAGTCTTAAATTAAATAAATACACTTTTATTTTAAATTAATTTTAAAGTTTAATCGCATTTGTATATAACTCACATATGTGAAATATGGATTGATATTAACACTCTAAGCAAAATTATTCTTTTTAAAAAAAAATGTGTTTTACAAAAAACGTGAGATTTCTGTTAGGAAAAAAAGAAGCTTCGAATTTTTAGAACGAAGGCAAAGGAGTTTCAGATTCTTTTGTTTGTGTTTTTTAAATGAAATTCGCTGTTGAAGATAAATGTACACAAGCATGATTTTTTTCTGTAGGTTGAAAAGTATTTTTAGTTCATTTCTTTCATTTCCTTAGCACCAAACGCAATGAAAGACTCCTTTGTAATTTATTAATTTTTGTAATTTAACATTAAAATTTGGGAAATGAGATAAGCATTCGATATTTTGTTCTATGCTCACATTTTGGATTGTTTCCGTTGTTATTCTCCAGTTTCAAACGCATTTTCGTATAATTTTATTTTTCTTATTTCCAATTCCATAACGGGATCAAACGCAAGCATTCTAGCGTAATATCGCACAAACAAAAAGATTGTACAAAAACGTATTTTCTCGTCAAATAACATTTATTATTTCTTAAAATTTTTTTAGAGGTTTCTAAAACCAATCTTTATGAACTAGAAAACCTAGAAAAAGTTTTCTACGAATTTAAAGAAATTGTGGACATGAGCCTTCTGAAAGACCTAAAAATTATCACACATACACAAAAAATACAATAAATCAATTAAAACATTAAAAAGAAAAAGTATATCTAACATAAATCAGGTGCAATTAATTATTCCGTACTTAAAACCATTGTCTTCGCCCCGATCAACTGTACCCTTTACAGTGGCGTAACGAAGAATATTAAGGGCCTCCTGCAAAGTCAGGTTTTGGGCCTCAAGCCGTACTTGGCGTCAATCACGCTTTGCCACCCTCCCTCCAATGATGGGTGTACGTTACGCCACTGAGCCATCATGCTGTATAAGAAAAGTTGTGGTACATTCAAACATTATTATTAGTTTCGCTATTGTATAATACCTAGTGTACATTTATTCCCGTTAGAGATTCTTTCTGCTACAAAATAAAAAGAATAAAACTAGGAACTCTCTTCATTCCATTCCCTTCTGCGGCCTCTGACCCTTCTCACCCCGCGCCCTCTAACGTCCGGGGAGTGTGGAATCTGTAAACACAGCTGATTGTAGCGTGCTTGTCATTCTGATTTCCCAGAAAGCTTATAAAATGCATGATTGCATTGATGAAAAGATACCGGTTTCTAGCGCAAAGGAAGAAGTTGACGTAGTATTAGTTTTTTTAAAACTTAAAACATATTTTTCAAGCTTTTGATTTTGTATTTATGTTTTGAAAGAAAGTAGTAGTGATAGATGAGGTTAAAAAGTACAAAGAAAAATAAATTTATTACTCTGAAATACTTTTTAAGGAGGCTACACTTCAGTAGACTGTTGTGCTGTAGCATTAATATTGGTGGAAGTGCATAAAATTAGGAAGTTTTAAATTTTATAATAAACTAACATTATCATAAGAATTTATTTCAAGAACAATAAAGTCATTCCAGAAATATATAAATCAAAAATTATTTAACTGACAAAAAGTAGCAAATTACATAGTTTTATATAAGGTTAAAATTCAATGTGTCGATAAAGTGTCTCCATTTGTATAATAGAAACACATTTCCACATTTATAATTATTCATGATTTTAGAAAACGCGCATTTAACAAGTTTTCGAAATTGTACCCTTTTCATTCCTTTTCTTTCCTGAAATCGTACAACAGATTTCAAATTCTGGGGAAAGGTCACACAACTCTGTAGCCTTCCTCCCTCCCTTTATGTAGAACTTCTTTGCTAGAAAAGTAAAATAAACAAAAATCAGATAATTAACATTTTGCTGGAAAATTTTAATTATTTTTTATCAATTAAATTACTTTCCCCTTTCCTCAACTTTCTATTATTTATCAAAGTATATAAATTTTAATGCGTATATGTCTTTACATAAATGCGAAATAACCAAGTAAACTCTCAAATACTATTATTGAGGGAGTAATAACATTATTGGGGGAAAGTAATACCAGTCAAATTCGTCATTATTTGTCAAATAATGAAGCCAAATACTATTATTAGTATTATTTTCAATTTATATGTATTATACAAATGCATATAAAATGAGAAGA
This sequence comes from Trichonephila clavipes, assembly GCA_019973935.1. Taxonomy (NCBI): domain Eukaryota; kingdom Metazoa; phylum Arthropoda; class Arachnida; order Araneae; family Nephilidae; genus Trichonephila; species Trichonephila clavipes. The sequence continues at coordinate 48,656 of BMAU01020294.1, read as the reverse complement.
ATATTAATAAATCAAGATTAATATTTTAAATGAAAATTTTGTTTATATGTTAATGATTTTCTAAATTTTTTAAATTTTTTTAGCGAAGCACTGAGTATTTAAAGACATTGACTCCTTTTTGACAGACATACTCTTGAAGAAATCTAACGTATAAATTTTAAGTTTAGGATATATTTGACAAAATACAACCATATAATTAATTAAAAATAAGATACTCTTTTTATTAATAATTTTAAAACGCTATACCGAGTTATATTTAAATGTACCTAGTCCATAGCGAGCCATATTTTAATTAAAACTATTTATCATAGAGCAATTATTCAGTATTTTTCGATATTCCAAATTTTTTAAAATTAAAACTCGATTAAAATAATTTTATTAACTTCCTTGTGGGAAAGATTGCATCATAAAATAAAAAGAATTTTTTTCATTTAAAGATAATTTGACAATTCAATTTTATTTAAAATAATATTCACAAACGCAGTTATTTCCAATTCTGCTTTTTAATTCCTTTATATTGCTGTTGTTCCTTTCATTGGGGATAAGAGTAACGTTTGTTCAAAGCTTTTTATAACCACTATGACAGCCCGAAGCTGTTAGTCAGAACATTCCGATTTTTACTGTTTTATTGACATTCAAGACATAGTAGTCATAAAAATTGATAAAATATTTTAAATGTAATTCTAAAGGTTTTTCAAAGAATTTCATAGCATCCTTTTTCGTTACTTAATTTCAACGCTTTTTGGTTTTATTTTTCTCTGATACAATGTAGAAGTTATTCACTTTTTCACAGTCTCATGGCAAAAAAAAAAAGAATCGAAGCATCTATTATGTTTAACTTCATATATTTCCATGTGATTGATTTCGATTCCATTTAACTCTAAAGTATGCTTGATTTTTCAATTAATAACCCCTTTTTTTGTGGCATGAGAAAAGTTAAAATACTTTATTGTTTCTTTAATTTTAAAACATTTTTCATCCAAAAAAGGAGTTCATTAAGTCAGAATTCTTGCTGTCTTTAACACTTTGAATAGTTCCACTCGATAGAAAAAATATAACACGTAATTGAAGAAGATTGATAATAAAGTGAAAATTGTAGCATGGAGATTTTTCTGAATAATCACAAATGAAAATAGTGAAAACATAATTTTTTTCCGTCCTGGGAATGTAACGCTAAATAATGGAATATTTTTAGACGATTTTTTAAGAAACAATCAAGCAATGCATTGGAAATTTTTTATTGAGTTGCCTTGTTCTTATTAAATATAAATTTCTAAGAAATGAGAATTCTAAATAGGTGAATTTAATTGAATATTGTAACGTAACCCCAATGAATTAAAGTATAATGCCTATTTGGGAAATCAGAGAAGGGAAAGTAGCTCATTTACAAATTGTTATAATCTCTACAGCGTACATAAACAATAAAAATATGCATTAAAAACATTTTGGTTTTCAAAAAATATATCCTGTTGCTTTGACAGGCTTTTTTTTTTGAGTAAAATAATCACTAAAAAATATCCAGTGGGTCTAGGCGTGCACATTTGAGTATAATGGAAAAATATTTTTGTTTTAAAGCAGAAAATGATAATGTGACCATTTTGGCATTTTTCACTGATTTGAAAAGTTAACCGAGAAAAGGATCCTAATACTTCGTTTCGATAACCAAGCGTATTTTTTTAAAAATATTAAATAATTTTTTCTAACATTTTGAAGATATATTGCTTAAAGTTATTGAAACTTATCCGTGTCAACAAAGTAATAATTTTCAATAATGTTATTCTAATCATTTTACTAAGAAAAATTAATAACATTTAAATTTTATATTAGAAGTATTGTTATGTGCAGTGTTGTTTTATGTGTGCTATAATTAATTGAAACATGCAATTAAAATTAGATACTTTACAAGTTGGCCTCACTTTTGGCGACCATGTTGGCAACTTGGAGATTGATTGAACGGTGCAGAAGTTGATATACTGTAGCGTCACCTTGTGGAGAGCTGCAACAAAGAGAATAGCACAAAAACCTTCTCCACAAAAAATACATATACATGCCAATTTTCATAGTCATCGGTTGAACGATGTTGGTGTGAAGCGATTTCATATATACAAACATCCATTTGTATATATATAGTTATTAAACGTTTTTATACTAACTGTTTGAACACCAATGCAAAATAATTTAATATTTAAATCACCATATTTTTTCTTCCAAAAAAACGTATTATCGTTAGTGAAAAATTTCGAAATCATGAAAAACAAAGAAATGCTCATTCGTGCATTGTAATTTTCATCTCATTATCTTCTCTTTTTTTTCACCCTTACCAATGATATTTTTAATTAGCAATACATACCAAAGAAATACCAGCAAAGCAATTTCGTATTCAGCATCACGTTGCTTCATTATTTTATAGCTAGTCATGCAATTTACGATGAGATTTTTGCTGATGTAGCCATTTCGCAATTTTTATTGTTGTTTTTTAGAGATTATAAAAAACAACAGTAAATATATAGCTTTAAATATAGAACGGGAATATATAAAATAAAATACGGAAAAGGAAATTTCGAGGTAAATAACGAAATTGTAAAGAATATCTCTTAGTATGTAAATAAACTACGGATTTCCTTACTTCATTTAATGAATGGATTTAATTCTGATCTGTCGTGTCTTCTTCTTTCAGACAATCTAAATTTATTTCTAGTAGTTTTCTAATGCATGTTTGCAAATATACAAAGCGATGAAATGGAATACATTTTCTAATATGTTGTAAATTGCATTTTTTTTAAAAATAGAAATAGCCACCAGCTAATCTTGTAACTTTATAAGTATTTAATTTAAACTATGGCGATAAGACTTAGGATAACATGTTACTTTGTTAATTTCACGATCTGAATTTGTGTGCTTAATTTTTCTTCTAAATGAATCTGTTTAACTGAAGTTAAAACATTCTTTTTCTCTCTCTCAAGTTGGGAGCCTATAAAATCACTTAGATTGAAATGAACAGAAGTTTTATATACAAAAATCTCCTACTTCATCTTGTGTAAGTCTATCCTGTTATGAACTATGCAATTGCAAAATTTATACTTACTAAGATCGTGCATCATAAGTGCATTTTCAGTATTGTTTACCATTTTAACAAATAAAAATCAGATAAAAGATCAAATGCTTTCTAGGATAGAACATCAAGAAAATCAATAACATCGCGAAGACATGAACAAGGAAACCTGAAGAAAGTGTTATTATTCAAGTATTTTGCCGAAGTTCCTTTTAAAAATAATCTCAACAAAGGCTTTAATCCAAGCAATATAATTCCACGTTGTGACAAACATAATTGTTTAATGACATGGAAGCTCTATTAGAATCACATTTACAGGAAAAAAAACTGTTAGAGAATCGATCTCATTTAAGCCCACTAAAGGATTAACTGGGATCTGATATTTGTAGCAATTTTGATCGATTCATGTCAAACAGACGCAATATTGCTTATTACGTAAAGGCTGAAAGTAATGCAGGAAATATACAAAATACGTAGTGTCTTTGACTGATCTTCTAACAGAACTTTAAATGTTAATAGTATAATGTTAAAAGGTGTCAACACAGGGAATCCCCGTATACCGTGTACAAACTTAGAAGGGAAGTAGAGAACATCCTGAGGAGCCATAATTACATAGGAAAGCATGGGCAAAAAAGTAACCCTAACGAAAAAGAGACACAAAGACCGTAAGGCGACAATGCAGAATGTAGTATATAAAACGCTTTATTTTACAAAAACAAAAAATAATAATAAATTAAAAGTATAACACATATATATAAAGAGTGGTTTTTTTTCCAGGTATAAAAGTTTAAGTTGGTAATACTTTCCAAGATGGCGACCGATTTAACAGCTGTCAAGTGATTTATTCTCAGTTTGGTTTGGCAATTCATCAAAACGATCATCAAGCAAGGCGTAGATTCTTCGAATGGGCCCAAATCGAGATTGCCGTTGTTCCCGATTTTCATAAGTGAATTTTGTTTAGCGATGAAGCGCACTTCTGGTTGAATGGCTACGTCAACAAACAAAACTGCCGCATTTGGAGTGAAGCTAATCCACAAGTGTATGTCGAAACACCGTTACATCCAGAAAAACTGACTATTTGATGCGTTTGTGGAATCCTTCTTCAAAAACGATGAAGGCCACAACGTTACAGTCAATGGTGATCGGTATAGAGCCATGATTACTAACTTTTTCATTCCTGAATTGAACAATCATGATGTCCAGGAGGTGTGGTTCCAACAAGGCGGCGCAACATGTCACACAGCTCGTGCCACAATCGATTTATTGAAAGACACGTTTGGTGACCGCCTAATTTCACGTTTTGGACCTGTGAATTGGCCTCCAAGATCTTGTGATTTAACAACGCTAGACTATTTTCTGTGGGGCTATGTAAAGTCATTGGTCTATGCGGATAAGCCACAAACGCTTGACCATTTGGAAGACAACATTCGCCGTGTTATTGCCGATATACGGCCACAAATGTTGGAAAAAGTGATCGAAAATTGGACGTCCAGATTGAACTGCATCCGAGCCAGCCGTGGCAGTCATATGCCAGAAATCATATTTAAAATGTAATGCCACAAGATTATCTTTCGAATAAAAAAAATTCATGTCAATCGAATTATACATCGTTATTTTATTGCAATTTAAAGTTCTATACCTCTAAAAACACCCTGTATAACACACACACACATATACACACACACACACACACACACACACACACACATATATATATATATATATATATATATATATATATATATATATATATACACTGCTGGACAATTGCTAAAGACGGATCACAAATTGCTATGTAGCATAACATTAAGCGAGACATGAGGCCTAGTAGGATAAAATATAGTTGCCACACTGTTCAGACATTAGAATAAAGAATATTGTTCTGGAAAGTACAAAAGCTGTGAAACATCTGAAAGAAAAAAAAAATGTTCATTTGATCTGCGTACGGAGAAATAGAACAATGCATCTAAAAGTCAGCAGGCACCTTAAAGAAAGGTATCAGTACGAGATATGTCCACCGTGGAGTGTGATGCAACATTCCACACGTCGTACCATACTTTGCACAACATTATCCAGCAGCTATTGAGGCAATTTATCCCATTCCTGTGTGAGTGCATGGATGAGGGTGTTCTTGTTTGTCGGAGGATAGTTTCGATCAGCAACTTGCCTCCCCAAAGCATCCCACACATTTTCAATGGGGTTTAGATCTGGAGAACGCGCTGGTCATACGAGACGTTGAATACCCTCACTGTCTAGACAATCCTGAACAGCGAGTGTTCGATGACATGTTGCGTTGTCGTCCATAAAAACAAATTTATTACCGACAGCACCACGGAAAAGACGAACATGAGGAAGTAGAACTTCATCAATGTATCGTTGGCCCGTCATAGTCCCATTCGCAACCACATGTAGGCGCATGCGGCCATTGATCATGATGCCGGCCCACACCATGATACTGCATGTCGGATATCGGTCCTTTTCCTCGATATTTTCTGGACGATAAGCAGTACCACTCTCGCGCCAGATCAGTTGGCTTCTACAATTCGATGACAGACTGAACCAACTCTCATCTGAGAATAGTACGCATGCCCAGTCTTGTTCAGTCCAATTGTGATGCTCACGACACCATTGCAAACGGGCAGTACGGTGCTGTCTGGTCAATGGAACACACACAACAGGTCTGCGTGCGTATAGTCCTCCTCCCCTCAAACGTCTGGCAACAGTTTTTCGGGAGATCTGCGTTCCTGAGGCAGCAAGAAACTGATTTGCCAGCTGCTGAGCTGTGGTGCGCCTGTTGCTTTTCGCTGATAGGACGATATATCTGTCTTCTACAGGCGTCGTACTTCTAACACGACCTCCCCCGTGCCGTCTACTACACATTCCAGTAGTTTTAAATGACTTCCACAGCCGTGAAACAACGCTGTGAGCGATGTCGAACTCCCTGGCAACATCTGTTATTTTTCGCCCTTCTTCGATCTTTCCAATAATTCGGCCACGCATAAAATCATCTATGTGATGTCGGGAAGACATGCCAAAAATTTTAAGTTCGTCTATTAAATCTTTCCTGTAAAACTTTGACTTGAAACAACAACTGTCCACACGCGTCAAAACCTTTAAAGCTCTTATGAACGCTATCACGTGATGAACAGACGTGGAAAAAATTTTGCATACTCATACTTCTTCTTACTAATATCCCGCACTTATTCTAATTTTCCACATTTTGCTTCCTTTCATTTTGTGGTTGCTATGGATGATAGTGTTATCCGTCCTTAGCAATTGTCCAGCAGTGTATATATATATATATATATATATATATATATATATATATATATATATATATATATATATATATATATATATATAAATTAAAGCATCCCAGGAGGTGTTTGAAATTGCTGCCATTGGCATGTATGCACGCACGACACCGACGCGACATGGACTGGCGGACACGTTTGAAAATACTGGGTGTTTCACGGATCGTAGCAGCAGCGATGGATATTCATGCCACCAAGCCTATTTCAGAATTGACGGACGTGTCGTCAATCGTGAATCTGAAAGATCCATGTTCCGCCAGGATTTGATACACCCGAGTAATCGCTTGGTGATTCGGTTGGCACCTCGTTGGATATCTTTCCCCATACAACCGAATTTCCACATAAATAGGTCGTAGATGAAGTGGGTTCCCGCCAACTCGGCAATCGTATAACGATTCATGTTCATTGCACGCTGTCCATGTCTGAAATGAGGAAACCAAATGTTCCGACGCTGCGAGCTTACGTACAGCTCCACCTATCGCTTTCCGTCCATGATCTCCTATGTAATTATGGCTCCTCATGATGCTCGTTACCTCCCCTCCAAGTTTGTATACGGCATTCGGGGACACCCTGTATATATGTTGAGTAAACAATTTACCTTTAGTTTGAGGTAAAGGTAAATTCTTTACTTTTAAGAATCAGCAATATCTGAATTTAAATAACAATTTACAAAGCAGTATTTTCAAACAAATTTATTTAAAATGCCATGGATCAGGAGTAGGGAGCTTTTTATGCTTCAAGGCCGTATCTCATTATCTGTAATCTCATGAGGCCGAATTCAATAGCCTGGAATTACATGAAATCTAATTAATAATCTACATTACATTTATCAAGATAGTTTAGTCTGATATATGTAAAAAATGTGCATTGTTTTACTTAAGATTCTATTACTGCATGGATGTGTAAACCAAAAAATTTTAAAATCTTTCAATTTTTATCAACTTTAAAGACGGATCAATTCGCAGCCCATTAGAAAAAGAAAAAAAAATGACGGTGCAACCTGATCAAATAATAAAGTTAATGCGCATCTTAATTGCATTAAAATTGCATTTCTATTGTTATAGAGAGTGTAAGTAGATCTATAATATAGAACCCGTCAAGATGATACAATCGATTATAAATAAATTAGACAACTAGAATGAATTTGTTGGCATATATATCAAGAATGAATAAAAATACATTAATAAAAACGAAAAATGTTTGTTCCTCAAAACTGAAATTTATTCGGAAGGTTACATAAAAGGATTGCAGAGGCATCCGAATCCCAGTCCTTGACATAAATAATATATTGACATAACTTAAATATTTAATTATCTCTCTCTCTTTTTTTAAAAAAAAATTTTTATTATTACACTCAGAGTATTATGGGAAACCTTTTTTTATAGTGATTGTTGCAAATGAGACATTTGATGTAATTCATCTTTTCATTGTTTTCTTAGCTTGTATTTTCTGTATACTTCTTCATGTATAATATAATAATAATAATAACTACAATTGCCAATGTGTGTATGAGTACGTGTGTGTATTTCACTTTCATTAAACTTAAATCATTATATTCCAAATTTCTTTTAATGAATGACAGAAAGAAAGGAAGTTAACTGAAATGAAAAAACTTTTCGTTCACCTACATATATTATTTCGAAATTCTGCTAATATTAGTTTTCATAACTGTCTTAAATTTAAGTACTTTATCACATTCATAGGAGCATAATTTTATTTAATGTTTACAATAAAATTGCTTGCATGATATGCTATTAAAAATGAAAGGACGCCGAGAGAGAGAGAGAGAGAAAGTGAGAAAAATTAAATCTTAGCGATTTTAGCAATTTTAAAACATTTTAATACATTTCGTTTTCCGCCATTTCTTCGCAATTTATACCTAATTTTTCGTTCTTAAATTCGTATTTTTAACTAATTTAAAAAAAACAACTACATGCAAAATATTTTACTTTAAGTTTTTAAATCAAATGAAAATATCTAGAAAATAACAAATCACTGACCGCAGAAAAACGTTCATTTTTTAAAAAAAGAACCTGCTGATTAGCTTTATTTTATTTATATATAAATAAAGTACATTAATCTACCTTAATATTTTCTTTCTTATTTTTGAACTCATTAAATACATATAATACTCTGTTTAATTTAATTAATTTATTAATCAATTAAAGTTTTGTAATTACAAAAATGTATTGACAATATTCCGCCACACTGGCTTGTATTAAAGTCTGTGTACCCTTTTTACAAGCATTTTTTCCCACGTGGATATTAAAATCACCGATGATTTTAAATCCTTCCATGTTTCAACAAAGTAGCACAGCGAGATGTTCCTTGCAGCTTTCATTGTACTCTTTTTTTTTCTTTGAAGCATAGGGTTTTATTAGGCAAAATTCGATAAAATAATCCAGTTCTATCAGCAATGTGCAGATTTTTTTAGCTTCATACCTTTCTTAAACTTTCTTTAGCTTTTATGTTGTTCATCTATTGATTTTTCTTCAGCGCAAATAGTCTTATAAAAATGCTGTGTATTTTCTTAATTTAACTCTCCAACCATCTGATTCTTTTAAGGCTCTGTAATCCCAGAATTTCCAAAGCTTCTTTTGCCTTTCCTTGTAAAAATACTCCACTTTCGGGAGTATTATTTCATACTTTACAGAATAAAAGTAATTGAACACTACTACATCAATTTCTCGTGTTTTAGTTTTTCTAAATTTTACTGTCTTGGGATATTCATTTGAATTAATAATCCATTGTATTTTTATTTCTTCTGTATTTTTCACAGTATGACTTATTTGTGTTTCACTTTATCAAATTTTTGCTCCAAGTCTCTCAAACTAAGTTTTTCAATTTCTATCACTTGAATTACATCAACTTTTTGCTTTATTGTATAATATTAGGTAACGTCAGTAAAAATAAAACAAAATTTCGAATCCTGTGACTTTGGAAACGTGTGGTCCAGTCATATCTTAAATACAGGCGTCTCTCAAGGGAGATATTACTGTGTGTATAAGATAAATATAGTAGCACCGTCTTGGATTATATATATATATACATGTACACACACTGCCAGACATTTAAATTGCAACACTATGAAGGAAGGATGTTACAAACGACAAATTTGCATGACAGGAAGAAGATGTTGTGATATGCAAATGATTAGAATTTACTCGTAATAGATCACAGAACAACGCAGGAGGGAGAAACCGCACCTCAAACTCTGTATAAAAGAAAATTTATGCAGCAGGTTTCTCATTCATAAATCGCATTTAAATGTTGATTTGTATGCAAGAAGCTCGTGTTATATCACGAAAACAAGAAACAACTACCAGCATTTTTCTTTTCACGAAATTTCTTCTCACATTGGTTGGAATCCAATGATTGCTATGCGACTTAAAATCAAAGGGTTCATGAGGGTCATACTAAGTTCCATGCAGGATCTCAACGACTTCTCGTGATTAATATTCGAGTAGAAATATATGTTGTCAGATCGGCCTTGTAGGATCACACAGCCACATTATGAACCTAAGTTAGGAAGTGGAGTTGTTTGCAGCACGATAAGTATCCTCATGTACTATCTGCACAGTAGAAATTATTGTGGCTTCCCTCGATACTTCAGCATAGAGACTCCTGGTGACAGTGGTGTGCACAAAGATTTAACTGGAAACAGGAGTGATATCACGTCATCTTTTCAAATGAGTCCTATTTCTGAGTGCATCTATAATTGACGTATCTGTGTCTGGAGACACCAAGAAGAAAGCATGTGGTCAGAGCTTGTATTTGATATCGTTATACTGCCCCTGCATTAGGAATGATGGTATGGGTAGTCATTGGGTACACAACAGGAGTACCTCTAGTTCGCGTCGTCGGTAATCTGATCAGCCAGAGTTACATTTCACAAATCTTGAAGCCAATGGCTGCGTCCTTTCTTCAAAGCCTCGGATATGTCATCTTTCAACAATAAAGTACAATATTGCATGTTGCACGTCGTGTCCTGTCTTATCTCAACTCAGAGGAAGGTCAACTATTGCCCTAGCAAGCACGTTCTCTACATCTCTCACACATTGAAAACACCTGGCCATGGATTTTTGGGACTGGGTCGCTATCATTCTTCAGCTACTGCAATTGATGAAGTGTGGTAAAAGGTGAAGCAACATGGAATGACTTGCTTGTAACTGTCATCCAGTTCAGTACGACTCAATGTGTAATAGATTATAGGATTAAAGTCGTTTTAGATACCAGAGGTGGTAGCTATGTGTATTAATCTCGGACTTGTACAGGTCGAAATTGTAGAGAAATTTAATCATGTTTTCTGCTTACGTGATGCTGTATATATAGAATGAATATAAAGTTTTGTAATATCTTTCTTTCCTGGAGTCACAATTGTAATGACCAACGGTGTGTGTTATATACATAAAACTTCAGCTAGTTTCATCGAAGATTAATTTATTTCCTTTATTTTTTTGATGCAATTTTATTCTTATTAAAGCTATATATTGTTATACGACTACACATACACTTATTTTTCTGTTATTAACAATTTAATTTTAGCCTGAGAGATGCATCATTATAATTGTGAACGAAACAAATTTTCCTCTTCCGACCTCTACTAACACGGAAAATTTAATTTTTGCACTTTTGCAGCGTTAGAGCAATATGCTAAAATAAAAGAATATTTTTAAAAAGAAGGAAATGCAAAGTTATTTAGGCATCTTCTAAAATCTTTCTTCAAAATTTTCAGATTATTTTTTCCTTAAAATCAGTAGCTTAAAACCTTAACAATTTTATGTTATGCATCTACCTCACGTGATATTTCCTTAGCATCGAAAATCCACCCTTATTTGTGTTCAACATTTGTAAGCTGTTATTTATTTTTTTTTCTATTAGTATGCTTTCAAAGAAATTTTTTTTTATAATTCCTAGAGCAGTTTAACCATTCAAAAAGGATCATTAAAAAATATGCATAATTATATTATTTAAACTAAAATAAGAAGAAATACTTCTGATAATTTTGAATAATTTAAATTTTTAGAAGCTGAGATCTTTTAAATGTTACATGAAAAAATAGTCTTCCTCTTTATTCAAAGGTATTAAATAATCCCCCCCCCTTTTCTACTTTTTAAGCGAAAGTAAATAATTCGTTTCCTAGAAACCAGACTGTTTTATGTGTTGCTATGTAAAGAAAAAAAATTTTATCCCCTTTTCAATAGACATATTCTCACACTTTTACTCCACGCACAATATAACACTTAATAACACCATGTGCGTTGTCATTACACCCATCTTTCTTTCAATCATCATCAGTGAGAACAAAGACGATGTCGTGTCAATTTCGCCTTGGAAACTTATGTTTACATTTTTAGTGTTAGGGTTGCTAAGATTGAATGCCTCAAGTATGAATTTTTTTGGACAATTCAAGAGACGGAGGGAAAATGCCAACGGATATCTTGTTGTTTTTTTTTAAAAATACAAACACATATGAGAGTATTTATTTTAACACTTCAATAAATAGATGAGATACATTAATGGTTGCCTATATGTAGATAAATCGCCTAGATCAGCATTTTCCAATTGGATTTCATAATGACTCCCAAGGGTTTTTGGAAGTCTTTAAGGGGTTCGCAAGAAAATGTGTATTTAGGTGATCAATAATGTGAACTAAAAAGTTAACGATAAAATATTAATGAATTAATTCAATAATATAATGCGACAAAAAGGTTTCAAAATTCGCGGTTAGAAGATAATTTTGTTTTTTGAGCTTTTAATTAGTCAAAGGAAAATTTTGTGTCCATATAAAATTCTCGCTAAAATGTATGTCATTATTTTCTCATTATCTTGTTTTGTGGAATATGGTTTTGATCGTGTAACACAATTGTTAACCAAAAATTGCAACCGACTTGATTTAATAAAATGAGGTTATTTTTATATGAATCTCCCAAAATTTAATCCAGATATGCTGAAATAAAAACATAAGCCTCAAAGATTTGAAGACTATCAATTTAATAGTCTGAGGAAGAAATTTTTATATGTTATTTAAAATAGAATATTTAAATTTTTTATGATTTCCAGAAGTAATAATACTTATCAGCTTAATCCATCAAAATTTACAATTAATAGCTTTAATATTTTTTTTGGAATTGCTAAAATATTATGAATAACTACAAAAATAAATTATGAATATCTATCTACCAATAACCTACAAATAAAAATCTCTAATTATTATAACTTCTAGTTATTCTGCAAACAAATATTTTGCTGAGTAATCTATAACTTCATTTGTATGCGAATCACATTCCATTTAAAGTTAAGGTACAAAAACTTACGCTATTTTTTTAAAGATTTTCCGTAACTTTTATTGTTAAATTATGTTAAGAAAGTATTCAAATTCGAACAAATTATCTGTTATTTCACCGTAAATAGTTCATCCAATGAGTACTTGGCATATTTCGTTTACGTAACAGACATTTTTTTTTTCTTATGTTATTCATTTTTAAAGCCATTCAAAAACGTATAATATTAAAAGCTATTTTGAGGGAAGATGAAAAGGATTTTATGTAAAAGTAAGATAATATATATATATATATATATATATATATATATATATATATATATATATATATATATATATATATATATATATATATATACACGCAAACTACTGATGAATTTTAAAATTGTAAAACTTATTTGCTACTGACTCAAAATAACAAAACTTATTCGAATTTTGATTATTTAGGAATAATTTGTGTTGTTTTGTACGATTTCAAAACCCCACAAAACTTTCGATCCATTTTTAAGAGGAAGAAAATTAAAATCTCAAACAATTGAAAGGAATATTTGGGGAAATGTTATAATTCATGTACTTTTTAAATTAATTCAAATAAAAAAAATTCGAATATGTAAAAATTTACTATAAAAATTAAAGAATATAATACTAGAGCCCAGTGGTAATAGGTTACATAAAAAATAAATAATTTATGTAATAAAAATTGGAGTTTACAGTGTTCTCCGTTGGATAATTTATAATGCTGCTAGTTGGTTAGTTAAATAAATATTTGAAAGGTAAATATTAAAATATAGAAAAACACGTATTAGTATTTTATTGGGGGACAGTAATAGACTCTATGTGGATTATTCTTTTCATCAAAAAGATATATTCTGTAATGTCTGGCTACTACGTTGGTGGTAGATTTTTTGCCAGTTTGATGCCGTTCTCCGCGCATGCAGGGAAGGTTGCTATTTTGTAGGAGAAGGTTGTCTGTCGCCTTTTGAACGGGATGGTGATGGAAAAGAGAGTTATGTTGCTTTAGAGTGAATTTTATATTAAGAAAAGATAGTCTTGGGTTCTTTTGAACGTGACGGTCTTGCATTTGGTTTTGTTGTATTTAGAAACGATAGGATTCTGGTCCTTTTGGCACGACGTATTGTGCTGAGAAGTGTTGAGGAAACTAATAGAGGAAAATATTACATAATCTTTTGATATTTCAAATTTATTGAAATTACTCTAACTAAAAAAAAAAGAATTTTTTTTGTATGGTTTTGGAAATTATGGAGATTGTAGTAAATAAAGCATGAAGTTTTAGTTGTAACTTAAGGAATATTGTGAAAAATACTTGTTTCCTTTCAAGACTTAATTTATTGTAAAGGGATTCATCTTTGTAACAATGTTAAATACATATTTTTGTAATTTCCATATGGAAATAAATTAATTCTGTGCATTTTCCTAATATTTATGCACAGATTTATGAATATGTGCCTAATATTATGCACATATTATGGTAATATTTATGAAAAGTAGAAATAGTTTGATAATTTTTTCTTGAATGAGCTATATTTCACGTATATGTGAAAGTTTCAAGATAACTTAACGAAAAAAATTCCATTCAAATATAGATTTTTAAAGGAACACGATACAGTTAATTTGATGATAATTGATCAAAAAACATTTCTTAGCCTAAATTATTTTTTTGTATAATTTTTTGTTATCTCATAAAATTTTTAGACCTCTAAGTTAAAAAAAAAAATCCTAAGTTATGATATCTTTTAGGATCATTGATTTTTACATTTTGATAACTTTAAACGGATATATCTCAGAACAATAAAAAAAATCATTAGTGTTTACTTACTTATAATGGAAATGCATTTTTTAAACTTTTTTTTTTTGGGGGAGTGGCTAATATTTTGATATTTTTTTCTAGCGATTGATCAATACATGCAACAAAAGTTAGTTTTTTCTCCCTTTTAAATTAAAGTAATACTTCATTTTCTTTGAAAAAATATAGTTGAATTTATAACTTATTCATTTTTATGGAATTCTTAATAAATATCCATAAAAAAATATTATATGATTTCCAGTCGTGCTATTACAAAACCTGTACTAAATTTTGTTACACACAGTTTGATTTATTTGTATAAATCTAAATTGATGTATATTTTAATTATTGTAAGAGGAGCAGCATTTTAAAATCATTGTTCACAAATTTTTAAATTTTCCTTTTGTTGTTCTCGTGTCCATGGATTTTGCAAAGAAAAATAAAGTATAAGAACACTAGATTTCGCCGAAGGGGGCAACAGCAGCGGCTGCCAATTCCGGAGCGTCTTGGCTACAGAGGATCTCCAGCAGTGGATCCATGAATGGAATTAGACAAAAATTTTCTTTTAAAGTACTAAATGGTTTGCTTTTTTTTTTTTTTTTTTGGTATTTTGAGAGTAAATTCCTTTTTACTTATTACATATACATAGTTCCACGCAAAAAAAAAAATTGTAAAAACCGTTAAATCGAAGATTTTAACTTTAATCGTACCGTGTCCTCTTAAAAGGATCTTTTTGATTTATGTATTTTCAATATCCTTGAAAGCAAGCACATAGTATTTTGCGTATTTAAAAAAAATTGTCTTCATAATTATTCTTTTAGTTTTCTTAAACATTAGCATAAATTGTCTTTAATTCATTTGTTTTATTTCCTAGATACTGCGTTCAGTCAAATTGTAAAAATCCTGTAGTTACAAAAATGAATTATGCTTCGAAATAGTTGGAAATCATGATAAAAAATGAAATTAATATTTATTATTCAATAATTGTCTAGAATAGAACGTATAAAATACATCAAAACTGAAAATATAAATTATGATTTAACTAGAAAAAGGAATCACATGAATTATATAATGCAAAAATGTCACCAAATGTTTCATTAAACCTAAAAGAAAAGAATGTTTAATATTGGAATCCAAATGACCAACCCCATGTCAGAGCCCAATTAATTTTTGTGGAATTGTATGTGATCTCTCTCTCCAACTTCTCTAAGAAATTCTACAAGAAATAATTACAGATACAAGTTAACTGATGAGCATTTGAAGTCATTGTTGATAAATTCCACAATTGCTTGTAAGCATAGTTCAAAATTGCTAGCAATTGTCAGTCGAAAGTTACATGAATATCACCTATCTTAATTATGATATTTAATTCGATTATGTGAATTATCCACGTATGTCATTTATTATTCGTTTTTAGGGTAAATATATCATTACTTACATTTAAAATGATCACAGTTTCATTACGTATGTCAATTATTTGGACTTTAAATGATTTGTATGAGCTATAATATAATTTTATAAAGTAATCAAAATAAACGGCAATGGACCAGATTGGTGATACTCGTAGTCTGGAGACTCTTGATGTAAGGCCCCTATTGGCCTGCTTTTGGTGGTCGAGTTTGCCTATATCGAATGAAAACTGCACAATATTTTACCAACTCCCGATAACCATGCTGTAATGTTTCATTCTTCAGTGCATTAAAAAGATAATTCATATCACACTCAGTATTTTGCTGTCACTGCGTATTTCGTTCCCGTACTTATACCATCACTATTATTTTCTTTTTACAAATTATTCCAATTTTCACTGATTTTTGTAAAGAAAGCAGTATTTGAATACCTAATCACTTACAAAAGCCCTTGATAGCAAGGATTCACAGATATAGTCTCGTAAGATACAAAAAATATTACTCCTTGATATGCTTACTGTTCTATAGAAATGTGTATATAATCTCACCATTAAAACTACTAGTTTGTCAGAACCAAAAATGTGAGCCTAATCTTCTACGGCATTTCAGATAGCCATAGCTTGTTCTTCCCGGAAAAATTTTCTAATTTAAGCACCCCTAGCACACACAATTTTTTATTATCTTTATTAATAACAATATAGGTATTCTTTTATTTTTGAAATATTTCACTTTTAAAGCAAATAGCAATTTATTATTCCATTGAACGGACGCAAAGCTAGATTCATTTTTTATAAGTATTTCTCTAATCTTAGCAGCCTTCGTCTAGCCAAAATCTTCGCGCGATATATTTGGATCATATGTCAGTTGATCGCCAGTTCATCTATGTTGTGTCCTAAAGACTCAGCTGTGGCTTCGAGAATAAAAACGGAATTTCTTTGACCAATGAGGCATTCATTAAGTTTGGAGCAAAAAAAAAAAAAAACTCATTGCTCTTTTTTTAAGTGTGGGTTTCATTATTTTTCATCCCAAAATCTATCAGCGCATATATACTTTCCTTAAGAGATGTTCTGGGTAATATTTCATGAAGGACCAGGATGCTCAGAAATATCGACGCTTAACGTTTCTTCTGACAACTCTATGCAGCAGCGATCTTTGAACTACAATTTTCTCGACCATGAGGTCCCACGTGTAAAAGGGCTCGGATAAGAAGCAGACGTGATCTTAAGAATAGATACAGTTATTTTAGATTCAACTCTTAATTGCTTAACCCTGGGAGCAATCTTAAATCCTAAATGAGATTATTCAAAAGGACTTATCTTGGATCGTATCCTTATGCAACTTCTTTCTCAAACAACGATAGCTTGTTTCAGATCCACTGTTATTTCCTACCACAACTCCCGGTGGATTCTAAGACGAATATTAATTTCAAGCCGCACGACTTCCTGGTCGCAATTCGCTTTTTTCTATTCCTAGATTTCACGATTAACCTCACACACCCCAATGTCATGGTTTAAAATAGCATTTACATTTGCATAAAATCAAGTCATCTCTACAGAAAGCGGTTTTAAAACTAAAATCGCTGTTAAAGAATAGTTTCCCCAAGAGGATTAGTAGAAGCACCGCGAATAGCGCTTTCCTGTCTATTTTCTTGTTTTATGACTAGATAATGCCATTTCTTCCCGTTGTGCTAAGCTTCACTCTGCTAGCATTCCCTTCATCATGGCTCTTGTTGACTCAATAAATATTCTTTGCCTACAATTTTTATAATTTCCGAAGTATTAAAGTGAGCTATATCAAATAAGGTATTTATAGATTGATATATATATATATATATATATATATATATATATATATATATATATATAAAATAGACAAGTCTGATAAATTTACCTTCATGTTCTCTCTATATGTCTGCATGGCTAGCATTTTTCATTCTTTCTTTTTTTCTCTCTCTCTCTCTTTGAAGATTACGAATACATGAGTAAATTTTCATTTTTTTACATAATGAGGTATCTCTCCTAGGAATCCTTGCTTTCTCCCCCAAAAAATGAGGCATTTACGCACTACTAAACTGGCACTTTCTCTACGTGACAGTTTAACCTGTAATGACTTCAAACAGCTCTTGAATAACTATTTATTATACACTGTGAGGAAAGTCCTATACATAGGATATGTCAAAGGGGTCCTCAGTTTTCAGTTCACTCTCGGTAATTCCACACAGAGTTTGGGTGATCTCGCTGGTTCTATATCTGCCGTGCGGTTGCTCATTCGAAACCTCCGTGGTTCGAAGTCACTTTAATTCTCAGACTCAGGTATCACTGACTCGCAAGTCTATCGCTAAGAGAGGACTGCCTCTATCGAATTCTCTCCCGTCAAAATCTGATCGTACTACATCGCTCTCGCCTTATAAACCTCTCGTTTCTCACGATCACTCACCGCCTAACCCCTTTGATCTCTCTTCGCCGGCCACTTATGGTGGGAGTCTGTCTGGGCTCATATTGTAAGTTCTATCTTCTCAGACATGCTGTCGTCACCGATTCGTGAGAAAACGAAAACACATTGTACCGGTGTCTCTTTTAACTTTTGGACTGGCATGGGAAAAAAGAGTCAGAATATCTGTGACCACCCATTTCCAAAACCTTTTCTCAGCAATTAGGGAAATGAATGGAATTTTCCCGCGTCTGTCGGCGTCTCCTCTTAGCAATTAGGGGAAAGAGACCGGCTACATCACAAACCTCCCGTAAATTATAAAACGACATCAATAATACTTTTCGGATAGATGGAAGTATGCTCTGGATAATTTTGTTAGACTCACTACAGATTAAATAAATATTTTAAGCAATGCTTCTCAAATTAGAAACCATTATTGCATTCTTTGTTCACATGGTCAGTGGGGAGAGCTGACAGATTACCTATATCCGATTGCTTTGTGCTTCAACCACGGTGAAGCACCTGATCCTGTAGCGGTATCTAAGTAAACCAGTACTTAGACATGACGCGAAGACGATCGTCTTGGCGTGATCGATAAAGTACTGGCGTTCGAATCGGAAGGTGCCCGGTTCGAATCTATACCTACATTGGTGACCCTGGACTGAAGTAAGAAAACGCAACTTTCTGAACTGTCGTGGCGCCATCTACCGCAAGAAAATAGATAAAAAAATAAGAAGAGAGAGAGTAAAAAAAATAATAAATAAGAGAAGAAAAATATAAATAAATAAAACATATACTCTCTCCGAAACAAACGATAGATCATCTTTCTCTCATCTCAGCAAGAAAATAAATAAGAATAAAAATAAATAAATAATAATGAGAGAGAGAGAGAGAGAATAAAATAAATAAAAACAATGCTCTCTCCAAAAAAAAAAACGAACGGGAAAAAAATCGTTCGCCTATCCACCTCACTGGTGGGAGAGTAGTGTAGCGGTATCTAAGTAAACCAGTACTTAGACATCACGCGAAGACGATCGTCTTGGCGTGATCGATATAGTACTGGTGTTCGAATCGGAAGGTGCCCGGTTCGAATCTATACCTACAATCCTAATATCTGACTTGGAAAAACTGAGGTCTTTAATTGTTTTTAGGGCAGAAGAAAATGTGAAGAGGAAAAGAGGGGTGAACTGAGATTATATATATGTATATATATATATATATATATATATATATATGTATATATGTATATATATATATATATATATATATATATATATATATATATATATATATATATATATATATTCTAAAAATATGGGTCACCCTAATATACATACATACGCATGTAGGTGTACGTGAATATTCACTTCACAAGTACACTCACTGAAAATATTTCCGTTATGTGAACTGCGGTTTAGTAACGAATTAATGAATGAAAGTTACTATAATAATTAAGAGGTATAATTTGAGTTTGATCACCTAGCATATTATAACTAAATTTGATTGTTACGCATTAAAACCATAGTAAAAATTCAAACTTTAACTATCTGTTAAAAAATTATTCATCGTTCAATGAATAATTGAATATAAACGGATTATATATAATTTGAAATTGTGTATAAGTTATAGATATTTATCAAAGAAACATGTTTAATTTATGTATTTTTTTTATTTTAGAGGTTACATCAGTTGCAGTGTTTGGAAAAAAAATCAGTTTCACTTCAGCCCACCATCAAAATTCTGGTGATTTAGAGCTTAAAATCTTTAATAAAGAGACAAGATAATAATTTCTCATCGTTCACTTTCTCACTCCTACTTGTGCAATCAAAAAAAGACAATTCGTTGAACAGAAAATTCTAATGGAACCGGATAATTAATTCTGTTCTAAAAGGTATCAGAGTAATTGATTATAAGTGCTGAATGCAAAAACTAATCACTAATAAACTTACTAAGTACATAAATAAAACCGTTCCGATGCATCAAAAATGAGACAAGAAATGAAAACAATGTCCGTACCTCCAGATCGTGATATTTATATCATAAATGAAGTGAGGACAGCACCCAAACATGATCAGCCTGTAGATTTAAGGGTTAGAAGTGTTATTCAGAGAGAAAATGCCAGCAATAATTTCGAACAAGATATCAGTGATAAATCGGGAAAGAATTTGATTCTTGCGTCTTTACTAACAAGATCTCCGCCATTGTCACAAATCAAGTACAGTGTAAGAGCCCACACATATTTTCCTAAAGTAGAGCAAAATGTACATAATAGCAATGGTGCATTACCTTTAAAAGGTGTTTATTTGCATGAAACACCAGAATATCATGATGTACCTCAACTTCATTTTCAAGATAATAAAAGAAGTATCCTCGATAAATTAAACATAAAACATGGATTTTCAGAAAAAAAATTAAGACATAAACCATGGAATGTGCCTATTTCTCATGAACAGAATATAAGAAACACTTCTAGTAATTATAATCTCTATGATAATTTGAATGATTCATCCAGCAGCTTCAGAAACATTCCGAAAGACATAGACATTAAAGTAGAGCATCAGTCTTCAATTGATAAAGAATTCGTCCCAAATTACAGGAAATTTTACTCCCGATGTTCCAATCAATCTCCGACTCCACAGATATCGGCTGAAGTTGCAGCTCAAGAATCAAGAAATAAAAATTCTGACTCCTGCTCTGTCATAAGAGAGAGATTAACCAGCAATACTGTTATCCAGCCATCTCAGTCTTCCTGGAAGTATCCTGGATACTGTCCAACAGGTCATTTGTACAGACTTCTAAAACAAGGCTCATCAGAAAATAACACAAATTCTCTTAAGAGGAAGTTAACACACCCTGTAGATATAACCCAAAATGATGGCTCCAAAAACAAAACTCTCAGGTGTTTGTTGTCCTCTGGCAAGAGATTACCTCCAGCAAATATAAATAACTTGCAAGTTCCTTCCCTTCAACAAGAAAAACAAAGAGATTTCCGCACAATCAAAACAAAAATCAAAACTGAACCATTCTTTGATGATAAAGATGAAGTTCAAATCCTATACCAAGATCCCACTCATACAAGATATCGCCAAGAAGTGGATATGCCATCTCACATAGTATATTGTCCTCAGGTAATTCGTACAGTTCCGGGTAATGTCTTAAAAAATTTACTAGTTTCTAGTGATAAATTAACCACGCAAAGACCATCGAGTATTACACCCACAGCAAGATCAAACACTATTTTGGCTATACCAAGGCCGGCTACAGTATTGGGTGCACCAAGATCCACCAGTGTTTTACCACCATCGAAATCTCCTACATCAAGATCTCTCGGCACTCTTGCTGCATCTGGCTCTCCTAATATTTTAGCAGCAGCACGATCCACAAATATTTTGCCTGCATCGGGACCACCAAGTTCAGGTTCCCCTGGTAGTGAATCTACATCAAGTGGCAGTACAGATTCTGGTGTTTTTAGTGACAACTTGACTGATGATCGCCGAAGAGTGGCTAGGGTATTGAGTGGAAGACATGTGAAAACGGGTACTGGTGCAAGTATTACTACACTTAGACTCTTGAGGCAAATGTTATTGGATCGGAAAAACAAAACAGACAGGAAGCTTTGAAAAACTTACTTTTTTTGTTTATATTTATTAAACATTAAACTCCTACCATAAAAAAGGATAAGTAGATATAGAACTCGTAAAATTGTACCGTATAATCCATGCTTAACATAATATAAACATCCATTTTTTGAAGTTATTGAAATAAATATATTGAAAAAAATATAAGAATTTTTCTTGTATTTTCGTAGCATGAACCGTACATTGAAAGAGATGCTGCATAAAATGTTAAATTTTAATATTCAATGAGAGAAAAATCTATGTCGAAATGTTCCTCAAAAATGGTGTTGCAACTCGTCTCATCTGATTGAAGTGTATATTATAATCAATTGAAAGTAAGTATTTATGCTAACTTTATATCTTAAAACCTTGGGCATATTGAACAAATGAAGAGTATTATAGTCATGTTCCTACGATATATATTATATTTTCTGTTTTTTCAATGACATTGAATTCATGCTTTAATAAGACGACCTGGAGTACAAGATTCAATATAATCTGATATAATGTAGAATTTCACTTTTTTTAAAGGAAATAAAATAGGATTAAATATTGATTGAAGAAAGAAGATAAATGCTCAGTTTTACAGTTTAAAATTTTTGTGATTATATGAGATGGATACAGAAGATAATGTAAAAGACTTTACCTTGAAAATATATTTGGAAATTAGAATTCAATTATAATTTAGAAGTGTGCGAGTCATTCATTTTCAGAATCGTCATTACGACAACAAAAACTCATTCCCCTAGTTTCCGTCGCTAAAATGTTTCCATCAAAATCTTCGATATCATAAACGGAATTCTTAATATAATTAGCTAATGGTTGAATCAAAAAATTAGGTTTGATTGGATCGGTATCATACTTGTTTTCTTTGATCATGAATGACTGAAATAAGTTGAGATACGATTTAGAAAGATCATCTCTTTTATTTGAATAATCTCTTAGAGAAATGGAGATAGTTAAAAAAAACATGCGAGATTCTTTCATGAAATGAAGATTTAGAAGCAATAGTAAAATTTATTTTCTGTTCCCAAATGAATTAATATTGATGATGATTCGATACTTTTATGTATCAAGATTAATTATAGAGCTACTTACAACCTGCAATCCTTTAATCGCATTTTGAAAGGACTTAAACCAAATTATAATAAGAGACGATATATAAAAAAGAATAAATTGCCTCTCTTTGGATTTTACGAAATCATGTAATTCTTAAATAATTTTTTAAAATAAACCCTGGAAGCAATTTTAAAGTTAAGAAAATTATCTACAACCAAATTAACATTTCTGTCTTAAAAATATGTTGATTTTATAAAATAAATTTTAAATCTGGAAGCTAACGCGCGCGCGAGTATTTATATTAGCTTTCTTTTTTAATTATAATAAAAATTCATTGAAATAGACGATAAACTTTTCAGTGACAGCTAAAATTGTACACATTCTTTCATATTTTCTTCCAAATTTATTAAATTCCTTATTATTTAATTACATTGAGCTAGGGTATCATTGTATTATATCCAATTGATTTCTCTTGAAGTAAAGGTAAAAATTTAAGCTTAAAAACTAACAAAATAAGAAATAAAAGTAAAGTCCAAATCTTTCTATGAATTTATTTGTTAATCAAATCATAATTCAATTTATTCCTTTTTTACCATATTTTCAAAGCCGAACTTATTCATTAAAGAAAAAATTGCCTTAGATTACAATTTATTGACGTCCTGCAGTATCATGGCTCAACTCATCATGAAAAAAACATTAATAATACAAAACTTCGTACAATCTATCCTGTTTTAAAATGATCTTCTCATTGCTACATTTTCAGGAATTCAATGGAATGAACAGAAATTAATGAAAATGTTTTCTAAAATGAAAGAATCTATTTATAAGATTGAAAAATGAAAGAAAGAACATCGGTTGTCTGTATTATTACGTTAATTTTACGTATATTGAAATGGGATCTTCTGAATAATTTTCAATACCATTTTTTGGAAACGTTTAATTTTTATTAAATTATGAATGGCAACTATTCATAAGCGTTCATGGCAACTATTTACAAGAGTTCATGACAACTATTTACAAGAATTTCATGAACAAATGTGAAACTTATATTACTGTGATAGATAGTGTTTCATCATTGAATGTCTTTGGTTTCCAAGTGTTCTGAATCCTAAATCTGTTACAATTTAGGCAAAATAATAATTATTAATTGGTTTAGTCTTTGCCTATTAAAATTGTGAACTACTTCAGTAAACTTCTTCATGGCTCTTGCTTACCACTAAGTAATTCTCTCGTCTTATTTTTTCTGTTCAATATATATATATAAAGTAAATACAATTATCTTCCTTCAAATGTATATATTTTGCACAAATTCTCTTGTCACAACTCATTTTCAAATCAGTTTATATCTGAGGCATGTTGTTATTATGGTTGTGAAAAAAATCACATCATATTGTGTAAAATTAAAATAAATTTGTGAACAAATAATAAAACTCATTAATTAAAAGAATGTAGTCATTACCTCAGGAAATTCAACGTATTCTACAACATTCAATTTCTACCCAATTTTTTGTGAAATGTTTAGGTACTTACTTTTACTTGAAACATTCATATTCACACACAGCTTTCAAAAAATAATATAATAAAATCGAATCCATTTTCATTTCATGTTTATGTGCTTGACACCAGAATGATTGATCAATGGTTACGTGAAAAGTATCAAAATCTGATACATATCAAGAAAGAATGTAAA
Organism: Trichonephila clavipes; assembly: GCA_019973935.1. NCBI lineage: Eukaryota > Metazoa > Arthropoda > Arachnida > Araneae > Nephilidae > Trichonephila > Trichonephila clavipes. Next base: position 23,998 of record BMAU01020294.1, on the reverse strand, counting down.
ATATGTTCACGAACGAGAGCATATCATCAAATTTTAGGTTTGAAATCTCTACGTTACAATTGAATAACAGATAACGAAAGCTGATTCATCATTTTGAAAATCTATTAATGTATTCATCATTTCACCGAACACTTCTCATACTTCCATCTTTGCAAGACTTTGTTATGAATCAACATGTCATACTTCCTGGTTTTTGCTTTTAAAAGAAACATGGAATATATTGCTACAAAGGCAATTGATTACAAACATTCTGTGAAAAGTTTCAACCGAATTTAACTCTCATCTGACAAATATTGCAACCAAGTTTAAAAATCTCTCTCAAATGAGATAATAGTCAACGATCAATCAAGCTTCGAAATCACAAATGTGGCGAAGTCTTCACTATTCTTCATATATATCCTTATGTGCTCATAATTCATTTCCCTAATCAATGTGTCTGTGTTCAAGAAAATTTTCAAAAGTCAAGATCTTTCAGTTCTACAGTTTTGTGTGTTTATTTTACTTCTTTAAACGTACTAACTTATCTAATTTTTAATTTCAATTTATTGGTTTATTATTATTTTTAATCAAAGGGTTTCTTATCGGTCTTTCGGGTCAATGGTATGTATATTTTTTAAGTGAAAGTATCAAGTGTGAGTGAAATGTTTTTATCTGTGGTGAACTAATACATTCTAAATAGCGACAGAAGTGAACAATGACAATAAAAATTACTTAATTTTGCACTTAATGCATACAAGTTCAGTTTTATGTAGTAAAGATAATTTTTATTTTTACTGAGATAAGAGCATAACTGAAACTGATTATCAAGTGCAAGTTTTACCTGCATTAATCTATGTATCTTTTTGTATTGGGTTATAGTATTTGAAACTTGAGATCGGTAAAATGGTGTAAAATTTTGTATGGAATGTGCATTTATAACGTTATTTACATGGTTTCTTTTGTATGTATTAAATGTAACTGTTCATTCTCATTAAAATATCAAAGTATGTGTAAGAAATTTAATAAAAGATTTTGTCGAAGGATATATAGGGATTGGACCAAAATAACTTTTGTCTGTTAACAAACTATAGTTGTCCAGTTGTAGAATATTTTTCTATTAACATGTTTATTTTTTAAATCTTATTACTAATCATCTTGCATTTCTTGTAAATCCAAAGACAGAGTTGCATTTTGAAACAAAAACAATTATTAAAGAATTGCATTTTTCCTTAGTGCACATTTCAAAAGGCATTACATTTCATTTTTTTGTTTTGTTTTACTTTAAATTTTGGTAACTTTGTCTTGCACTCTGTCATTGGATCAATATTATCTTCAGTACACATGTAATTTTTTTTCAAGCCTATGTGTTCGGAACGCCCTTAAGACTGATTTAAAGAAGAATCTTAAAGGAAGTGGAAAGTTCAAATATTTGTATATTGATGCTAAGTTGTATTTTGATTCAATTCATAACTTATTTTGGTTTCTCATAATCGGATCATTTGTAAATAGTAAACCTGTGAAGTTCACTCTCTCTGTTTGTTACCTTAACTTATCTCGGCGTTTCCGTCACAAAATATTTGACTGAATAAAAAAACTTGTACATGAACTGTTATTCTTATATACATTGTATCAAGAAATAAAAATTCATAACAAAGAAATGAGTAAAATTTTTTAGCTTACGTACAGTGCAACAAACCAGAAACTTCGCGATTACCGAATTTTACAAGATATATATTTTACATAGATGTAGTAACATCTATGCAATACTAATTTTATATTTCTCAAAATTCATTTAGACTACTTTTATCTCCAGATGCTTCAAATTATATATAACCCAGTTAAAATTAATATCCATTATATAATTCAAGAAAGCCAAACTCGTTTCAAGTCACAGACCCTTTTCTATCAAGTTAAACTCACGCAGAAAACCACTGACTGATATGAAAATTTTTGAAAAGAAATATCAAAATGTTTAGAAAATGAACTAACGAGTTTATCCTAACTGATTTCGGAAAAAAAAAACATTCTAGAGGGGGAATTTTGAACTTCAACCTTTTATAAATTTAGATTCGATAAATATTTTTTTAATTCTATGCCCTTCTCAGATCTTACGAGCATAAATCAACGAGCAGCCATGTACAATAAAGAATGAAAACAATCTCCAAAGGCATAGTCAATAACACTCAAAGAAAAACAGTTTAGGACAGTAGGGCACATAATCCTCAATCATGGGTACCCCATGATAACAAAGTGGGCAGGAATCTGAATCTGTCATTCCCATTATATGCAGGCTACTTTGTAAAAAGGATTTCTGAATTCCTGGGTTTTTTTTCATTCCAGGAAAAGAATTTCTCATTCCCGGATATACATTAAAATTAAAAAAAACATTAAAAAATTATTTTTTAACAATACCAATAATAATTGCATAAAATAAGGAAAATACCGTATTTTCCTTCAATTTTCGAGTCAGCTTCGCCTGTGATTAATTTTCAAATTTTTAAACGTTTGCACATTCGTATTAAAAATGTGTATCGTAACTATTAATAAAACAAAACAAAAAAAAGGTTTCAAAGAGTAAATAGTGTGTATCAAATACATTTTCATTCATGCTCCCTGCAAAATTATATTAATTTTGTGAGGCAGACAGATATTTTAAAATCTGCCTTTGTACTCCAACGAAATTCCCCAGATGTTTTGATGATAACTTTCAAATATAGTTAGTAACAAAATCTGTAGAAAGAATTATTTCGTAGGAATAATTAATTAATCTGAAGAAAGAAATTATTACAAAATCGAATTTAGAGGAATTAACTAAAAAATAAAAATGGCGCACTATCTTTATTTTGCAAATGATGCAACCACCTCTCGTGTTTTTTTTTTCTTTTACCATTTTTGAATTTATCATATACACAGAGGACAAATCTTTCCACAAATTAAAAAGTTGAATTTATTTTAATGTAATTTACCTTTTTTAGCACTAAAAACAAATGTGTTAACGACATGGAAAAAAAGTGTTACTTATTAAAGATTTAGTAAATTAAAAATCTCGAAAAAAAATTCACATTTAAAAAAATAATAACTAAAATTACTCTTCCTTTACACAAATAATTCGCATGCGTTTGAAAATTAGTCAGTTGAAGGTGAATTAATTATTGTTTCGATATGTAGTTAGTTGCTTAAAGAGAAATATTAATAAATACAGTAATACCCCCCAAACTTACGCGATAGGTGGGACTGAGTGATAACCGCGAAATCTGGGTATGATTTCATATATAAATACATATAAGATATTTTTAGTTGGAGCAGGAGACGTGCGCGATAGAAAAAAATAATTTGGAAAGGAAAAATGTTTATATATAATAGAATCTCAGAAAGGCATGGGCCCGGGCCTCGCCCTTGGTGGGGCCTCTCATTTCGTTCTCTATTCAGTTTTAATAAGGTCATGTGTGTGTGATCTGGATAATTTAAATGGTCAAATATTATTCTCGAACATATTCTACGAAAAACAGTGAATTTCAAACTGCATATCAACTGGCAAAAGAAGTAAGACCGTATTATTTTTTGATGACCGTTGTTCTTGTCTATGCCTAGGCCTAATACCTTGAATAATCAAATCATTCAATTCATTTAATCGAAATGCGGCTATCGCGCGCGCGGTCAAGATGGTTTGTGTGTAGTGCACGTTTATTTGTTTCCAATTACCGTTTGTACGAGTATTTAACAATGCTATATATTGTTCACTTTTAAAAATCACAGATAGGGCCTAATTGTGTATAGAGGATCAGAGCTCCAAAAATCTTAAGATTTCTCTCGGCCCAGGGCCACAAAAAGTCTTAAGACGTCTGTAGTAGGACGTTTCATAAAACCTAACAAAGTAGTCTGCAGACTCAAAGATTTTTGTTATCTGCTAACTTTCCTCGTGGCATACTGATATATATTTTTTTGTGCGTGTTCCTTGTTTTGTTTAAAAATTACGCTCTTCGTTTGAGTCTAGATTTTCTAAAATTTGTAACCCTTTTCCAATTAAAATGAGGTATTTTGTCCAATTCCCAACCGTCATTCGATCTTCCAATTGAATTAGGTCTAAAAACTGAAGTTCAATATCTTGCTCTAGCTCAGTGATTCTCAAAGTGGTCTATGACGATCTGTAAGGGGTCTACGTCAGCGAAAAAATAATTTGGGGGCCCATGAGTTGTAAATGGGGATCTACGATAGTGGTTCTCATTTCACCAAATAGTGATTTTAATTTTAAAAGGAAATTTAAATAATTGGAGAAACCAGACTTACCTAATTTAACAGATTTATTTACTAAATTTAATGAGGTTAATTTGCAGTAACAAGGCAACAGCATAAATTTTATTAAAACAAGCTCCACATTTTAGCCTTTCTTGTGTGGTGTGTGCAAGAATTAAGGGGTATAATTTTGGACTTTGCAAATTTTCCTAGTTTCTCGATTGTCACAGACAATCTCTACCAGGAAAAAGATCTTTTATATAACCTACGTTCAACATTTAAGTGTCCTTTTTTTAGATTTTGAAACTAGGTTTAAGAATGTTTTGACTATCCTAATACCACAGTAGGCAATGAATTCATGCGGTGACTTTGAAAAAAAATGTCGTTACAAGAATTAGGCACTAACGAAGTCTCAGGTGTCGTCCACGTCCCTTGACCATGGTTCAAAATTACGTGGTCCGTCGCCAAAAGCCCTCGTGTAGCTGATCAGTGCGACGTTAATATTCACTCACGCACCCAGGAAGTACGGGGTGAACGAGATCTCAAACTGCCTCAGTGTGGTCAGCTAAAGTTTAAATCCACAGTAAAGTCAAAAATAGCTACCCCTTAGATAAGCTCCGTGCCATTCTCGGAAATACAAAAAGTATAGAAATTACACGATTTCCCGGGAAAGAAACCCTGTCTATAAAGTCATGAGAAGTCTAAAAGATTTGCACGCCGATTGCTCAACCTAGGAATTAGAAAAATTCTTGTCGACTTATTTTAAAGATATTCCATTTATTTCCCGAAGCCTTCTATATATACAGGCTGGAAAGTGTGGACTAATAGAGCGCCACATACAATGCTTTATATGCTGCAGATAAAGATTTGCTTGCATCATTCGAGATTCCCTATATAAGTCAACATATCTGTCCTTTACACATTTATTAAATCTTATGAAAATGAAACTCTTTGCCAACCAAGCATTAGATATATATGGTTGCCAAAGTATTTGTGTGGATATAATAAATATAAAAGGGGAGGGGGGGACTAAAATCAACCCATAGTACTCAAAAAAGGAAAGCAAAAATTATTAACTGTCGTCCGCTTTAGGCAAGAAAAAATATCACATCAAGGAAGAAAATACGATTCCCAACAATTATATGGATGTTAAATATATTTATTGAAGCTCAATTTCCAACAGTAAGTAATAATTAGATGAAATTTCTTAAGGAATATTTGTGTCCAATCATATTGCATAGTGTAATTAAAAATATGTAACCGTTGTCTTCCTTGCTTTTTAATGCAGGAAATAAATTGTTGAGGCTAATTTTTCTCCAAATGAATTAAAGATCAAGAATTGAAAATGTTACACTTGAGTGTTTAGAACAAAACGAAACCGATACATAGGAAAGCTACCTGTTTAACACCATAGGTATAATTATCTGGCAAATATAAACCTAACAGATGGGTACTAAGACAAACTCCTATTTAGCAAACAATGTTGTATTTCCTTCATGGCACATAATATAAAGAAATTATAAATGTTCATCACAATTGCAGTAAAATTATGGAAGTTATGTTTCTAGTTGTAATCTTTGTTGGAACAGATCTGAGCTAGAGCAACAAGATCTGTTGGTCACTATTTTAATTTAAAAAAAGGGGCAATTCGAGTTAATGAGCAGCAAATTCTATCATTCTGCAAAATAGCTTAAAGAAATCAGTATACTACTTCATTATCCAAGTGCACAAGCTTCCCAACACAAGCTAGAACTAGATTATACTTAATGTATATAGTCCCCTTCCATTAATTTTAAAATCAGAAGGAATCCAGCGAGCACACAAAGAATCTTTTTCAAAATCCACAAACACTGCTAAAATACATAAAACTTCTATATACATTAATCACCAGAAAGAAATTAGACTTATAAGGAAAATTTTCAAAAGTTCATCCCATTCCCATTTGAAATCATTCCTCTTTAAATCTATACAATGGATTATTAATCATATGACAGAGTTCAGATACACAGTCAAATGCAAGCTCAATCTAATCATATTTCATTTGTAACTTTTATTTAAACATGCACATTTTCAATGAGCTACCCAGCCATCAGGCAATTGCCTTAACTTTGGAGAGTTACAGGAATAAAATGTATGACAAATTAATGGAAGAACAAAAATTTAAAAATGAGAGATTCCCACTAAAAAATACTTCATAGAGTAATCAGACTGTTAACCAATAGCAAAGTGATAAAAATGTCATTGAAGCATTTTGCAGATAGAGATTTGTACTATCTCCTTTCCAATTCATAATTCTTCCCATAGCACAAGAGGAGGAATATTAAATACTCTAGCAAAATTATGAATCAGATCAAAATTTCTACATTTAAGAAATGTAGCTGAATTATGGAATTTCTTTAATTTTCAAGCCTACCTTTGAATTCACATGTCAAACATAAAATAACTTATGATACTGGATGGAAAAAAAGCCTAAAAGTTACAATACACAAATAATCCATTTAAACTTCTTAACCCTCTCACTGTGTAGTGCTACATGTACTTTGACAGTGGAAATCGCAGGATGTGCAGCAAGAGGTTTAAAGATTCCAAATACAGACACTTTGGATAAATTAACAGGGTACTTAAACCGAATCAAAGAGTTCATTACTTTTATCATGAGTAGAAATAAAACAGTTAAGTTATATACTAACATTTTTTCTTTTTTTTTTGTTATTGTATTTGGTATATACAAAAAATGTAAATCCCCCACCCTCCCTATTACGCCCTTTTACAAGGGAAAATTAGAAAGTTCTAGAATGCTTATATTATCAATTATGAAACTAAGAATGCTAATTTCCATTCAGCTGTCCTACATTAAGGGGAAAATAAAGGAGACAAATTACGTGCTAAAAAATAAGTTTATTAACATAATAAGCTTGGTAATTTCATTACATATCTGATACAAAAATATACTTGGGGTATAAAAGCTCTTTAACTAGATAAAAATTATGAATAATCAAGTTGACATTTTAAAAGTAATACATTGCATTTTTTTTTCCGAGTGCTTATAAGAAACATTATGCAGTATGTTATATGAAATGCAAAAACCTTATTTCATAAAGCAGGTATCAATCTCTTTTGCATTAAGTAGAATATGATACTCCAACAATACTAATCTGCAAAAAATTTTCAAGTAGAAAATACTATGCAAAAACATTAGGAACTTGAAATATCAAAGCAATCTTAAAAGGTAGGTGGCTGAGGTGGTATTGGGCGTGGCTGGGGTGGCATTGGGCAAATGCAAAGACGATCAAGATACTTATGGATCATGATGTCATAGCCCTCTTTTAGCTTGTTAGGACCAACACTTGACTCTCTTGGAATATACACAGCATTGGTTGCTTTATCTGCCCATCCATAGTAAGTATTTTCACCATCAACAACTCTTGCACAGTATAAGCATTCATCTTCGTCACCTCCAGCAACAAAAATCAAGTTGCTATCAAGACCCATAGGTAGAAAATCAAGAGGATGACCACAGTCACATAACAAAATCTGAAATTAAAATATAAACCTCAAGTTCAGAACAGATAAGTGACTAGCACAATTAAAAAAGTATAGATTCATTAAAACAATTTTAAAGTTTATTTTATTTATACTGAAAGCACATTTTAGTAGTTCTTAGTAGTAGTTTAATAGTAGATAAAAAATGAAATAAGAATACAAAAAAAATTAAATAAATCTCTGGAATTCCTTAAGAACAAATTCCAGACTTAAATAATTCAAAGTGAGTAACACACAAATCATTGAACATATAATCTATAATAGTTACAGAAAAATTCAGGTAAATTGAACTCTGTTCCTTTAATTAAAAAAACCTAAATTTTGATTTTAATTCAAACTACAGTAAAATTTTAGTTTCATTCAAATTTGAAGAGAGAAAGCACTCAAGAAGTTTCTCTAGAAATCTACATATTAAAACTACTCAAATAATTTATGAGTCAACTTTTACATGAAGAATATAAATTCAATAAGACTTACTTCATAGGCATCAGTAGACTTAACTTCAAGATTTTTACTCAAATAGATACAGATAGCTTTACTAGGAATAGCTGTGCCTACAAGATAGCAATCATCATCATAAACTCTACCAATATACACTTCATCCCCATGTAGCTCACCACCTAAATAAGCAGCTAATTCTGGAGGAGTAGTAAAGCCCCTAATCATTGGATACCATGGGCAATCAGGAGGACCTAAGGGAGCTAAAAAAGATTCAAATTCAATATGGATTCATTTTAATTTGATCATCAAAAATATTTGCATAAAATAAAGGCTTACTCGATTTATAATATACATGCAGGGAGAAAAATACAGAGGAAGTTTTATACATAGTTCATAAGTAAAATATGCGATATTTCCTTCACCATATCTGGTTAAATTTGTCAGGAGTGAATTATGTTCATCCTTTTGTATAAAATCTGACATGAAATCTCTTCAATATTAATTTATTCAACACCCATAACTTTGTACATTTTCATTCCTTTTTACATTTTAATAATTAAACATTCATTAAGTAGATTAAAAACTAGAGTAAATGTGAAGAACTATCCTCCATAACAAGATTCCTTGAAATGGCTAATTTTCATCCAGTCATAAGCCAGTTGAAAAGATGAATTAGATTATAAAATTCTCTTATTAATTAAAGAAAAAAAAAGTCTTGCAGCATAACCAACAATTTGATATGAAATGCCAAAGAGAGTAGAAAGGAGATTAATATATTCATTTTATGTAAATAGTCCAACTATAAGCTAGTTAAAATACAAAATTACTGAATTATCATTATTTATCATTAATTATCATTCATTTTTATCAAATTTAAATCCAGTTTAGGTAAGAACTGAAAATTCACAATAAAATTCTAGATTGTTTCTATATCAATTTCCAATTTGTCAAGTTAACAAGATTAAAATCTAATTATAATACAGTTATAAATTTAAATATTTATGACAATTTATAATTCTCACAGAACTCGAGCTCAAAGTAATCTGAATAACCTAATAAGTATTCCATTTTTTGTACAATGCTTCTTACAATATAGAAAAGATCCAAATTAAACATGCCCCTTTTAATAAACAAAGTTTCAATAAGCTTATCTTTATCTGTAATTGTGCAACAAACAAAAATTGCATTTTCTTTTTCAGGATTTGTTATAAAATCCCAATCAGCTCCTATACAATTGGAAGTCCAATCAAATAACCATGAGATTATAATCCAAATTGAATAACTATCTTCTAGAACCATAACTGTAAGAGACTTTATCTAAATAGGAATATATTTTTTAAAGACTTAAGGATAGAAGTCAATAATCAAGTTTACTTTCGAAACTCACCGAGGTAAATTTCTCTCTAGAAGTTTCCTACACCAAGAATTTATACAGTATATTTTTAAGGGTTAATTTTTCTAGTAATTAAACTCAACATGCACAGTAGCTTCATTTTATAAAATGGTCTTCAGAAAGAAGCCTAAAAAGACCCGTTAATAAATCTGCCACTTTATTCAAGATACTGTTATATTTTGAACATGATTCACAACTCAAGGTTTCAAAATAATCCATTATTATATACAGAATATACCAATCATTATATTGAATAAATTAATATTTGTTTACAGAAAGAAATGATCTGGGAAATAATTTCTTTTGTCATCTTCATAAACAGAAAAATATTTAATTTAAAAATTTTTATATTCAACACTAAAAATTGTTTACATTGTGAGGGTTTTATATATTATTTTTGCCATATTAAATACTAAATTATAATTGATGACCATCTTGATTCAAATTAGAATACACTACAAGTATTGAACAAAATGAACAGTGAAGAATTACAATAATTCTTCACTGAGAACTAGAAAAAAGAAGCTTATTTACCAAGTCTAAACACACCAGACATCTTTATAACTAATATATATATTTGACCCTTTCTTTTATAATCAAAAAGGTAATGAATGTCAATTTTTTAAAAATATTAAATCACTTAAATTCACAATCTACGATTTCTACTCTTAACTAAGCAAAACAGAATTTGGCAACCTTACTTTCAAATTATACTTGGAGCCTGCATAGAAAGGCAAAATTAAACATAATCAATAGCCATTTTTTTTTTAATATGTACATAAGGGTTCATTTTTGGTCCAGAAACAATAAGAGAAAAACTTTACTCACTCACAAAAAAAAGTTTTATTCAATAAAACTTATGCAGAAAGAGTTTTATATAGAAGTAAAAATGTTCCTTTCATAAAATGAATCTCTACTCTAAATAATTAAAAAGTATTTAAACCATTGTGAGATTAAAAAATAAAATTATTAGAGATCCAAAAACAGACAGCAGTAAATCTGTACCCAGTGTCACATAGATATAAAAAACACACACACAACATAATTTTATATTCTTCTACAAAGATAACTTGTGGACGCAGACAGTTATCAATGAGTAAATTATTTAAACTACTTGAAGTTTCTTTCTTTTTATAAAGCAAATAAATTTGTTTACATTTCTAACCTGGTTATTAAGAGTTGAAATGATATCAGAAATTGCTTTATTCATCCAAAAATTTTCATAAATTCAAAAGTAGATTTTATAAACTGAAAACAACTCTAAAAAGGCCAAAATATAGAATCAAACATACACTTTTAATAATATATATATATCCTCATTCATAAATAAAACTTTGCCATTAAATTTATTTAAACTCGAATTTAAAATAATAGTTAATTTTGTCTAGAAACCATTTCGAATAGCCTTGATATTATAAAAAGAGTTGTGTCTATTAACATAAATCCCTTTAAATACGGATCTTCAGGTTTCAGTTCAGAATCAAATTCCGAACATGTTCTCTACTTATACTTTTTTACCCTCAAGTTTATTCTTTGTCATGCCCCTCAAGCATCTGCCACTTATATGCAAAATTTATTTTTTTAAAAACAAAACAGGAGCAAAATTATCAGATTAAACTCAAATTTAAAAGTGTTAATATTGCTTAACTTGCGATTGTGTTAAATATAATTACAGACGATAGTCGTTTTAAAAATTCTGCAAGAAAATCGCCAAAATAGAGCTCTTGTCCTAGCACTAGCAATTGCAAGTGAGACGAAAACATACTTCTCACACGCGTAGTATTATTTCCCGTTACAAAAAATGCGGAATTCGGCGTTAAAAATTTCATTCATTGGTAGCAATATCTAGTGCACACGCAACATTATTCCATCCCAAACGAGCAGATAGGCGAAATATCAGTTTTTAACGGTAGTATTCTATTCTCAAGACAAATCAGCTGATATATAATGTACTCACACAAGAATTTGGCAGATATATCTTACCAGTGTTCACATTTTAGCCGAGAGAGTATAGAAGAAAGGAAAATATTATGTCTTAAATTCGAGTATACACATATAAAAACCATTTGTATTATACCACTACAATAAAAATCAATTACTATAGTTCTCACAACGAAACAATAACTATCGTATTAAATTAGAGAAAAATGAATTTGTTCATGTATATGAACACAAGAATGAACAACAGACGGAGTGAAGAATTCTGCAGTAGTATAAATTCATGCGACATAACAGAAAGTAAATAATCCAGAGCATGAATATAATAAATTCATGAGAAGTCATTTACAACCGGTTTTTGTAGATCACCATGAAAAACGCCTCTAACGATTAAGGATCACAAATAACGGAATCTATACGAGACTGATATTTCAAATATCAAACAATTAAAGGGATACAATGGATAACAATAGTTTATTGTGAATTCGATAGAATAGTAAAATACTTACGATGAATTCTGTAGCCGGTATTCGCCATGTTTAAAATAAATGATATATCCTATGCTGTTACAACTCCTACTGAACGCTACTACCGGTTTGAGAGTTTTTATTTATAGCAACGGAAAGTAAACAAAAGGCGTCATCGATCAGACACTGAAATCAGCGAGCACGGGATTATGCTTACCATCACACGTTTCCGTTTTGTAAGGATTTCGAAAATGACACAATGGGCAACGTGTGAAAATTCCCTCAAAAGAGGGATTTTTATCCCTGTTTTAGGGATTATTTTTCCAAAGTACAAAGGTGTGATCAAATTTTTACCGTGTCACAACAGGCTAACTTATTTAAAATATTGGAATAAGTACAAAGCTGATTCTCTTGTTAAAATTGTAGCGATTACATATTTTGTTTTAAAACGTTGTGTTTTTATTACTTTTAGGAATCATTTTTCTGAAGTATATGTTTAATACAAGATTGTTAAATGCAAAAATATGAACAGTTTGTAGTCCGTTTCGTTGAATCTTTAGTTGTCTCTTTTCGAATTCCTTTGACTAAATAACTATTTAATGAGTGTAAGTATTAAAATAATTTACATGTCTCAAGATGGTTCAGAAAGGAATAAAGGCAATATTCTTCATCAGACATAATTCTAAATCAAATAAAACTATTTTTTCATGATTTATTATGTTTGGGATGTAATTTAATATATAGAGAGATTTTAATAATCTTTTATTCTGTGCATTAACAGCTGCAAGTATCAAAATGATTTTACACCCTCTAAAGAATTAGTCTTGTAGTTGTTCCTTATTTGCTTAGAACTTAAAAACTACACATACACACATATGCATATATATCCTGAGTATGTTTAATTTTGAGACCTCAAAAACAGTATAAAGTACAAAATCAGATATTGGAGAAGGAAATTCAAGGCCCTAACAAATGCTTATTTTAGTCTAGAATGTAAATAGAATAAAGATAATAAAATACAGAATTCAAGATTCTTTCAAGATTTACATTAACACACTACAACCAAGTATATATAATTTAGTCTAAATATTTATTTTTAGTATTGAAAATATTTATAATGTTATAATAGAAATATAAATAAAGGGGGATTATTTTATAGATAGAGTAATTTTAAATTACGACTTTAATTTTCCTTTCGGTTTTAAGGCTCTATATTTTCTAATGCATTGGTGCGCAAATTATTTTCATTTGCGACCGGTACCGGCTTATCCATTGGGCGCTTGAAGCGGGAACCCAAGGGCTGTAGGTGCTCCGGGTGAGGATTTAACCAGATTTTCTAGTTACAAATTTCAATCCTTCAGTGCCAAGGTGGCCTGTAGATCTTCTGAGCCCAGGGCCCGAAATGAGTTTAAATCTATTCTGTTTGCGACCCCCTATTTTGTGTAAAATTTTGTCGCAACCTCTGGACAAACAGAGAGTAGATGCTTTTTAATCGTCAGCGTAGTTACATTGAAATTCTTTCTGGGATTTGCTTTTCATTAAAAAGTGTCGTGACATCATCGATTGAAATAATGCTTTTTTAAAATAGCACACCAAACTTATAAACCATCATAAAAATGTTATAAAAATTATAACATAAAAATTAGTTAAAGAATCGACACATAATATTATGAAACAATGCTTTATTTATGAATATGGGTATAAATATTTTTTTAATGAAAAAAAACTTATAAGTCAGTGTGTGGTATGTGCTTGCAAAGAGCTCATGATTGCTTCTATGTTCGGATCTGTATTGGAAATCGCAAGACGCAAATCATCCTCTGGATCCAATCGAGATCGATATTTTGTTTTAATGGCAAATAATTTTGAAAAGCGAGATTCATATGAGTAGGTTGATGCAAAATAAATCCAAATATTGATTGCATTTCTTTTCAAATCGGCATGTTCGTTTCCAATTGATAACCAAAAATTTGGCAAATTGAATGCTCAGTGTTAAATTGAGTGCGCAGCAACATCAATTAACTGTTCTTTTTCATTTAATCCGACACTTCTCGCGCAGGGTATGTCATATCCATCGTCTAACTTTTTTCAACGCGCCTTCTAAACTGTTTTTAGAAAATGGATAGTTTCTCTGAGAACGAAAGATTAGAATAAGTTTTGGTTTTTTTACTTTGAGAGATTGAAGTGATCTAACTCGAATTTCATTGTTATACATTTTTCTTAACGCCGTAAGATTATTAACGGATTTTACTGGTTCAAGTTGCAATAATTTATTCATATGAACGTTAATAGCTAGATCCTTTTTGCCACATCTTTGTTCCAACAATTGAATTAAGAAATCAGTTTCTGAAAATTGCAGTAAACGCGAGTCCACGTAAATACGATTTCAAATATATAGATTTCTCGATTTTACACTCATGTCCATAAATTAAGGATAATGAAGTTCAGGCAAAGAAAGAGACAGAAGCAAAACAAATTTGACTTATTTGTAAAGTCTATTTATTAAACAAAAGGTAAAGAGCAAAAAAGATCCTATATGTTCAACATAATTAATAAAAATTGCGATTTTTACTCCCTGGAGCAAATTTCAAAAAATAGTATAACATGGTTAGTATGATGGTTAATACGGAGTATGTCTCCCGGACGATGCAATACAGGCCTTACAACGCCTCGGCATGCTGAGTATCAAATTATCAATCTGATCTTGGGGAATATTACACCACTCATCAAACAATGCCCTCCGAAGTTCCGGTAGACAGGTGAGAGGGTGTTGACGGGCTGCAATTCGTCGGGCAAGCATATCCCACACATGCTCTATTGGATTCAAGTCCGGTGAGTATGCAAGCCAATCCATACGGATGACATCCTCTGATTGAAGGCATTCGTCTACAATGTTTGCACGGTGTGGATGGGCGTTGTCATCCATAAACAGAAATTCAGCACCCATGGCACCTCGAAACAAACGTACATGTTGTTCCAGAATGACATCCCGATGGATGTGACCTGTCATCGTTACACTCTGAACATGCAGGTCAGTTCTGGAACCAAGAATAATTCCTCCCTAAATGAGCCATCCTGCACCACCGTAACGGTGTCGTTCAGTGGTGTTCTCTTGGTGGTAACGGGTATCTGGCGCTCTCCATTTGAATGTCTGGCGAGAATCAGACTGAATACTAAACCTGGACTCGTCGGAAAGCATCACACAAGACCACTGTTGTGGTGTCCACAATGCATGCTCTCTACTCCAGGTTAATCGCAGGTGACAGTGAGTTGCAGTAAGTGGAACACATCTGACAGGCCTACGAGCATTTAGACCAATGTGCCCTAAGCGTCTGTACACGGTCTGCCTTGAAACTGTCGTGCCACTAGCTGAAGAGAGTTGACGAGCAGGTCTGATGCTGTGCTCCATCTGTTTCTTTTGGCAGTAACGGCCAAATACCAGTCCTCATTTGGCGTTGTAACTCGGGGGTGACCTGTGCTGTAACATCTACTCACATTACCATCATCTTGGAATCGTTGCCAATGCCTGGAGATGACACTCTGGGCGATTCCAAGTTCGTCGGATACTTTCAGCTGGGTACGTCTACATTCTAGTCGTCCAATAATTCTACCACGTAAAAAATCATCTAAATGCTTCCTTTGTGCTATGAGTATGCGGTTATTGCACTGAAAGGTTTTTAAAGCGCATGTGAACAATTTTACTTCTTTGCCACCATTACTTATATACCCCTCTCTTACACTCTCGTCATTGGGACGTACTATCCGCGCCATCTGGTGGTTTCCTGTAAATTGCATATTCTTCTTCAAGCTGTGTGTGATAATTCTACAGGTGAAATTTTTATTTTAGAGTTCAATTTCTGTGTGATTCTGAATTATCCTTAATTTAGGGACATGAGTGTACTTAAGGATTCGTTTTTATGTATCACTATCTCAAATGAGTTATAAAAATCTAATCATTCACTGCACAATCGCCTCTCTAAACGTAGATATATTAATTCGGGGTAACTTCACATTATTTTCGCTTTTAACGGGTATGGCATTTCTTTGGGTTAACCTAGAAGACTGGAGGTACTATCCTCTATAGCAGGGGTGTCCAACCCAAATAACCTTGCGGGCCACTTACGAAAAACATTATAATCTCGCGGGCCGCACATAAAATAATGTACTTTATATCAGATTAGGAAACAAAGAAACATTTATTGGAGTGAAAATTTAATACAAAATGAAAATTATTATTATAGTTTTCATTATTTTTCATGTATACAGACATAGATATTATAATAATGTTTATATAATATAATAATGCAATGATGGCAGTTAAAGTTTAAAATATTACAATTACCATTTTCCTGAAAATTAAGGTATTCCTTTTGAATTGATCTTTCATTACTCATTGTTAAAATTTGATTGGGCTGTCATTCGCAAACGATTAAGTGTACATTGCTCTTTATCTTAGCATTCCTGAATATTTTTTAAAAAACATCTCTAGCTGCCTTTTGCTTTTTTGGGGCACTTCAAACAGAAAAGGAGGATAAATGAAAGTCAC
The DNA here is from genome assembly GCA_019973935.1 of Trichonephila clavipes. Classification (NCBI taxonomy): domain Eukaryota; kingdom Metazoa; phylum Arthropoda; class Arachnida; order Araneae; family Nephilidae; genus Trichonephila; species Trichonephila clavipes. The sequence continues at coordinate 7,458 of BMAU01020294.1, read as the reverse complement.
ACACACAGAGAATCATGTACCATCCATAGTAAGGGATACGCATAATGCAATTTGAATTTATTAAAAAAGTAACTTATTATAGTAAAATCTAATGTAACTGTTTGATAAAATATAAATCTATTTTAATTTAAAGGACATTTCTATTATCAAAAAGGATTTATTTTAAAACAAGAGCAGGTAACAAGCAAATACGTTGTAGGTTTATATATATATATAGGATTTTCCCTTTGAAACATTTTGTTAAAAGGTTGAGTCATATCCTTTTCAGTGGACCATTAATGTCAATTTTGTTTATTACTGCATTCCGAAGCAGCGCCGTCTAGTGAGCTTTCGTAGCTCCGGCTTGAATAATTTTTCGGCAGAGGCCTCTTAACCACCACCGGTTCAACACGTCACGTTTTTAGCGCATTTCGCACCCAGCGCGATCTCGGTCCTAGCGTCCAAGCATGAGAAAGGTAATTAATTTTCCCGTCTTATGAAGGTATAACTCAACTTTCAATTAACCTGATTCCTGCATGTCTTTCTCTTTGTAAATGTTTCCTTTTAACTTTAAATAAATTCTTTTTTACTTAAATGAAGTATCTGCGTTTAAATGACTTTGATTCAGTTAATTCATCACTCACCCTTAAATACTTACCCCCTAGACAACCACCTCGCGAATCTAAAATGCCGCCTTCTGAAGAGTCTGATTTTTATTTGAAGATTTTATTCGGACTCCCACAGAAATAATTGGGGGATCACCCGGGATTTGATTTCAAAACTCTTCTCTAAATAATTAGTTGATGAACTTCTAACCTTCTTCTTTAAAAAAAACCATTTTTGGCTGCACGCCTAAATTAGAAACGGACTGAATCGAAAATGCGCGGATTGCCTCTCATAACATACTAACATTTAGATGAATAAAACGACTCCCGGAGTCACAACTCAAGAACTACAACTTCGCTCACCGAAAACACGTTATTTTCTGCAGTGTACAACAACTTCAAGTGCTTCATAAGTCCAGTGTCTATTTCAAGATTATCAGTGAACACGTCGTCCAGTGAATCAGGTACTGTGTTTTTTTTCGTTTTCCTTGGGACAGGAGAAAAAAAAGGGAATCTTCAGAAAGGAATACGTGAGCCACCGTCAATTTGCTTATGAAAAAATTGTTGTAGTCGATTTCATGAAGTAATTTATATTTTTAAATATCATGTGTGTTTTTCTGAAATACTATTTTTCTATTTGTGTATAGAAATCGTATCAATTAAAATTTTCTACAAATATATATCTTTTAAAATATTAAGGAAGTCGTATGTAATATTCAAGTTTTTTATTTGTATCTAATTTAATAACGAATTGAATTGCATTCATGTGTGTACGAAAAGCTTTCGTTTCCTTTGGTGGTTGCGTCATCGACCTTGAACTAAGAGATTAATGTTTTCCATTCCTAAACATTTTGCAATTTCGATGCAATCGTATTTTCGATGACTCATATAGTTTAACATTTCTCCCGCAGCAGTTTAGTAATTAATTATTTTTATGAGTATTCCAGAAATATATTTTGAAAGAATATGCTATGTTTTTCAGAATTTATATATATTGATTAAAGATTCTACATGATCTTATTTTTAATGGTGTATTTTATCATTCAATATATAAGTATTTTGAGTTCATTTTTGACAGAATTATTATGCTTTCTATTGAAACGTGTGTTTATTCTTAAAATTTGATGATGAGATCCTAAAAGATTTGATTTTTATTGGTGTAATAAAAAATATATATGAGATTTTCTTAAAGTGACTAACTTCTAATTGTTTTCTTTTTTTAGCAAAGAACTTTAAATGATTTAATTCTTTTTCATATCACAATAAATTTAATCACAGTTTCTAAACAAGATTTATATTAATTTATTTTTTCTTTCAAATTCTTTTTGCATTTATTATAACGAAATGAGATATTTGATATATTAAATGGTTTAAAAAAAGTTTTGTTTTTAGTTGAAATTAATAAGTTAACTATTTCAAATTGAGCATTACGCATTTTAGCTCGCACTGTTGTCTTTACACGTTACTGGTTTAAAATATTTCCAAATGAATAAAATTTGAATGTTTTAATGTATATTTAGTGTAATTTGATGCAATATCATTTTAACTTGAGAATTTTTGTAAATGAAAGCGAGATTTGCCTATAGCAACATCATTTTTTTTTTGTTTGAACGCGTAGCAATTTTGTTTATTCCTTTGGTTACTATCTAAAATTAAATTTAAATTTAAAAATGGCGTATCTTGGCAAAGGTCGATGCGAAGATTTATTTGTCTTAGCCACGGAATTAAATTTAGAATTCGATAAATCTATGACCATCGCCACACTCAAAGATCTAATTATTGGTAGTGAAAATTATGACGAAGAGCTGACCAAAAACATACATTCAACGATTGTTGAGGATCGCAAAGCCAGGGAGAAAAAGCAAGAAGAGCAAAAAGAAAATTATGCATTGAAGAACGAGAAGAAAATTTACGCATTGAAGAGCAAAAAAGAAAAATTACGCATTGAAGAACGAGAAGAAAATTTGCGCATTGAAGAGCAAACAGAAAAATTACGCATTGAAGAACGAGAAGAAAAATTACGCATCGAACAATTGAGGTCAGATGAGCAAAAACGCGAATATGAATTTGAGTTGGAAAAGTTAAGAATCCATCACAATCCAAGTTAGGCGCTGATACATCCAAAGAAACTGATACTAAATTTCTCGTCAAAGAAGTTTCAAAGTTTATACATCGTTTTGATTTGAAAGAAGACATCAGTCTCTTTATCTAAAATTATTTGAACGTCAAGCGCAGAGATTGAATATTGATCAAGAAAACTGGGTTTCTCATCTGTTAAGCTTATTACCGACGGAAGTATCTCACATCATAGCGAGAGAGCCTGACGATACGAACACATTAAAGATTTACTGCTGAAACGCTTTAAACTAACTCCAGAAAAGTTTCGACAACTATTTGTCACTCACCAAAAAGCACCTGAAAGAACATGGATTGATTTTACCAAGAGTTAAACACTTACTTCAACAGATGGATAGATGGATTGAAGATAGATACTTTCGACAAATTATCAGATCTAATCATAACAGATCAACTAAAACGAAAAACTCCTTTTGAATTTAAGGAATATTATCTTGATGAATGGGCAAATATGAACTCCCCTGTTCAATTAGCAGAAAAACTAGAAGAATTCGAAGACTTTAAAAGGACTCTGAAACAAAAATCTAGCAGTCCATTTGTGAAGAAACAAGATTTCAGATTCACAGAAAAGAATCGCAGATATGAATCACCAGGAAAATTCGAATATAACAGGAAAGATAAGAAGTTTCCTGCGTCAACGAATTACAACAAACATTACGAAGCCCCTGTCACCAAGTACGAATCTGTTCAAAGATATCAAGACAGCGCGCAGAAAGGGTATTACAACAAAAATTACGAGAAACACTCAAATCACAATGCTTCCAAGCATATATATGCTCAGACGAACTATTCAAAATCGCAGAAATTCAAAGAACCTCCAAAAGAAACTTGCACACTCATCGTTAAGGAAGGTTTACGTACTAAAGAGATATTTTTTGGAAAGGTGAAAATCACGGCGCTCATAGACAGTGGTAGTACCGTAAGTTTGCTACGAGAAAACACGAGCAGAAGAATAATGGATCCAACAAAATTATCGAAGAACAAGATGCTTCTCACAGGTATTGGTGAAGCACAAGTGACAACTATCGGTTCCTTTGAACATGAGTTCGAAATAGATGATGAAAATTACTCGTTAACTTGGTATGTTGTACCGGCTGATAAATTAAAATTCGAAGCAGTTATTGGATCAGATCTTTTGGAACAATCACATCGATAAGTTTCACTAAAGAAGGAGTTAAATTCAACAAATATGAGAATCATGCACAGCTTATGCAAATATCTGCTGAAAATCTTCAAGAAGAACTAGACCTGCGTCATGTTGAAAATCGTCAAATCAAGAAGGAACTTGAAAAGTTAATTCAATACTACAAGCCAGAAAAAACAGCATCTACCGACGTCACAATGAGAATTATTCTAAAAGACGAAGAACCAGTCTGTCAAACCCCTCGTCGACTAGCTTTCACAGAAAGACAAGAAGTAAACAAACAGATAGAAGAATAGCTCAACGAAGGCATTATACGCCCGAGTTCTTCGGAATATGCAAGTCCAATCGTAATGGTAAAAAAGAAAGATGGATCTTCGAGAATGTGCATTGACTACAGAAAATTGAATCAGAAGCTTGTGAAAGATAAATTTCCGTTACCTCTCATCGAAGATGTTTTGGATACTTTACAAGAAGCAAAGGTATATTCTACATTAGATTTACGCAATGGTTTCTTTCACGTCGATGTTGACGAAGATTGCAGAAAATATACATCCTTTATCGTCCCAGACGGACAATTTGAATTCAACAAAGTTCCTTTCGGACTAAGCACAAGTCCAGGAGTTTTCCAACGCTACGTATCAAGTATATTTAGAGATCTTACTCGGAAAGGAATTGTAATCAGTTATTTAGATGATCTCGTCATTCCATCGAAAAACGAACAGGAAGGTCTAGAAAAACTTAAAATTATTTTCGAAGTCGCAAAGAAATACGGATTAGAAATTAAGTTCAAGAAGTGCCAATTCTTAAAAAAGAAAATTGAATTTCTAGGTCACATTGTAGAAAGCGGAACTATTAAACTATCTCCCACGAAGACACTAGCTGTCCGAAAATTTCCAGAACCAACAACAATAAAACAAGTACAAAGTTTTCTTGGCTTTTAACTGGGTATTTCCACAAGTACATCATAGATTATACAAAGATATCTAAACCACTTAGCGATTTAACAAGAAAAAAAACCTCTTTGTTTTTTTTTTCGGGGCTCAACAAAAAGAAGCATTTGAAAAATTGAAGAAAATCATGTCCGAAGGCCCAATCTTGCACCTTTACAAGTATGGAATAAAAACAGAACTGCATACAGACGCTTGTAAACAAGGATACGGCGCAATTTTGTTACAAGAAGCAGAAGATGGAAAGTTACACCCCGTTTACTACATGTCGAAAAAGACAAATACAGCAGAAGAAAAGTATGACAGCTACGAACTAGAGGTACTAGCAATTATCAACGCATTAAAGAAGTTTTGTGTTTATCTTTTAGGACAACGCTTTAAAATAGTAACTGACTGTTCAGTATTTCGGAAGACAAGACAAAAAAGGGGGTCTAATTACTGGCATAGCCAGATGGGCTCTTCAATTAGAAGAATTCGATTATGAAATAGAACACAGAGCTGGAAGTCGTATGAAGCACGTTGATGCTCTTAGCCGATATCCCGTAATGATAGTATGCAATGATACATTAACTTCAAAGCTTAAAAAAGCACAAGAGGAAGATGACAACATCCAAACATTGAAATCACTACTAGAGAAACAAGAATCCGAAGAATTTTTTGAGCGAAACAAGTACTTTACAAGTACTTAAATGGTCGAGAATTAATTGTAATCCCTAAAGCAATGCAAGCTGAACTAATTAAATTGATTCACGAAAATGTTCATTTCTCAGTAGGAAAAACAGAAGAAATTGTGAAACATTAATTTTTTATCCCAAATTTAACCAACGTCGTCAAAAAAGTAATAGTTAATTGTGCCCCATGTATCTTAGCTAATAAGAAAACTGGCAAAAAGGAAGGGTTTTTGAATCCTATTTCTAAGGAAAGCATTCCTCTAAGTACGTACCATGTTGACTTCATTGGTCCTTTACCTTCCCCAAACAAAAGTTATCAACACATTTTCACCGTAGTAGACGCATTTACCAAATTTACTTGGCTATATCCCGTCAAAACTGTGTCTGCTGAAAGTGCCCTGGAAAAACTAAAACAACAGCAGAAAACCTTTGGTAATCCCATCAGAATTATCTTTGATAGAGGCTCAGGATTCACTTCAAAATTATTCAACGACTACTATGATGAAGAGAACATTCGACATCTACAAATAGCAACAGGTGTTCCTCGAGGAAACGGACAAGTTGAACGAATTCATCGAACTTTGATTCCAGTTCTCACCAAACTATCATTAGACGACTCAACGAAATAGTACAAATACGTCGACGTATTACAGAGGATATTAAATATTACTATATGTCGCAGAACAAAATGTACACCATTCGAACTATTAGTGGGAACCAAAATGCGTAACAAGAAAGACATCCTAATCAAAGACTTACTGTTAGAAGAAATGGCGAAAGAATTGCTAGAACAACGCGAATTTTTAGGAAAGGATGCAAAAAGAACATCGAAACCCTACAATCTGAGAATAGAAAGACGTATAACAGAAGAAGAAAAAGAAAGCTTCGTTATACAAAGAAGGTGATTTAGTAGCCATCCAAAGAACCCAATTTGGAGCTGGACTGAAACTAAGACCAAAGTTCTTAGGCCTTACAAAGTAACGAAAGTTAATTCTAAGGATAGGTATGAAATGGAAAAGGTTGGTCAGCATGAAGGACCGAACTCAACCACCACTTCAGCTGATTTGATGAAACATTTTTATGCTTAATTGATTTTTTTTAATATTAGTTATTATTTTTAATTTTTCTCATATTATATCCCTCTTGAGAAATTAATAGATGTTCTTTGGTAACACTCGTTTCCATTAATCATTTTATATTCACTTGTAACATTTATTATACATATTTTCGTATTATTCTTTATCTTTCTATTGATACGAAGGATTTTTTTTCATGGTTTAGTTAATTGTAGATCACAATATAGAATATTTTGTTTTTATATGCTTTATTTTAGGTCCGGAATTGTGAATATTAGGTATACATCTTTTCATCTGTAATATTTTATTTTATTATCTTTAAGAACCGTATTATTGCATCCACATTCCAATAACCATCAAATTTATAGCTGTAACTAAAAATAGTTTGTATTTAAAGTACTTTAGCTCTCAACATTTTGTAAGACCTGAGAGAACAGCTCTATCAGGAAAGGGTGATTTTGTAGGATTTTCCCTTTGAAACATTTTGTTAAAAGGTTGAGTCATATGCTTTTCAGAGGACCATTAATGTCAATTTTGTTTATTACAGCATTCCGAAGCAGCGCCGTCTAGTGAGCTTTCGTAGCTCCGGCTTGAATAATTTTTCCACAGAGGCTTCTTAACCACCACCGGTTCAACACGTCACGTTTTTAGCGCATTTCGCGCACAGCGCGATCTCGGTCCTAGCGTCCAATCATGAGAAAGGTAATTAATTTCCCCGTCTTCTAAAGGTATAACTCAACTTTTCAATTAAACTAATTCCTGCATGTCTTTCTCTTTGTAAATATTTCCCTTTAACTTTAAATATAAATTCTTTTTTACTTAAATGAAGTATCTGCGTTTAAAGGACTTTGATTCAGTTAATTCATCACTCACCATTAAATAATTACCCCTAGACAACCA